>PVJL010001132.1:0-49772 GCA_004026885.1 Lyroderma lyra | reverse complement strand
TCTTTTATTTTTTTATTCTTTAAATATTTTTTTATTGTTAGACTTATTGGGGTGACATTGGTTAATAAGCACTACATAGGTTCCAGGTGTACAGTTGTACAGCGCATCGTCTACGTGTTGCATGATGTGCTCACCAGTCAGAGTCAGTTCTCTTCCCATCACCATGTATTTGGCTCCCACTCCCTCCTCTCCCACCCCGTCCCTTTTCTCACATCCCCACCTTGCTTCATTAAAAAAATGTCACTAAAAGTAACATAAATGCAAATACACTGCATATAGCACTATGTTTAATTCCTAATCTATAGGAACTACATAAGCAATTTACAGTAATTGAGTAAAAAATTGGCTCTTTTATTTTTTTGGAGGAATGCTCTAAGCTCATTATCTTTTTAGTATTTATTCTTCTCATTACGCAGGAGTCACTTTATCAATAGCACTTTAGGCTGAGCCTTAAATACTAGAATAGTAAATATAACTCCATTATCCCTAGTGTCCTCCCGGTGTTTTTCTGCCTTGAGTTCTCCAGTACCCAACACGACCCTTGGTTTATGACGAGAGACAATATGTGTTAAGTGCTCGTCATGCCCAAGCCCTGTTCTAAGCACATCACCTACGCTGATCCATTTAATCTTCCAAAACCACGTTATAGGGGAAGTAAACTGATTCCATCATCACCCCCATTTTCCAGGTTGTTTCTGGATTTCTCACAGTTTGATGAGCCCCGAATTTAATATGTGGACCTCATGACTCATTTTCTTTCCATTTTACCACTGCACTTCTTGAATAAAACCAGTGTGGGAGAATTTACAATAGTGGAACTTTATACTTCATGGGGAAAAAATGGGGTTTAGGTGAGAAACTTTTAAGAATAATTTAAAAAACATAATACTCTATCTCTGAATTCCTTGAAATATAGGGAAGAGGTTGAAGGTGGAGTTTGGGTGGAAAGTTGGAAATAATTTTATTTAAACATTAAAAGAAGAAAAGATGACACCCCCATAGAGTAATGTGGACAACTGGGGGCAAGTCATCCCTGTCACCAAACAGCTAAGGGCGTCTGGCACCTGTATCTCTACTATGACCCCCTGAGTTCAGGAATCTTGGGCTTGGTTTCAGAATTTAGCAGTTTGATTTAGAATCAACTTGAATTAAATTTTTTTATTATTAAAAAATTATTAAAATTTTTTTCAGATTGTTGAGGTATGATTGACAAATAAAAATTTTGCATATTTAAGGAGCATTCATCAGCTCACAAAGTTACGTTCATGTGTGTGGTTGTATGTGTGGTTGTGTGTATTTGTGTGTGTGTGTGTGTGTGTGTGTGTGTGTGTGTGGTGACAACCCTTGAGATGTACTCTCTCAGCAAATTCCAAGTCAATAGCGAGTGCTTCATTAACTATAGTCGCCATACTGTTTATTAGGTCCCCAGGACACATTCATCTTATAACTGAGAGTTTGTACATCTCCTCATTCCCTGCAACCCCCAACCCCTAGCAACCACCATGCACCACTCATCAACTTCGTGACTTGGGTGACTCTTCTCTTAGGTAAGTACAGTAAGACTCTCAGTTAACCGGCACCCATGGGGATTGGTAGATGTCGGAAAAATGTAAGTAGACTCTCAGTCAACCAGCATTCTCAAGCAACCAGCAATTGGTTGAGGGTGCCGGTTGCTTGAGTTCTGGTTAGTGGAGAGTCTACTGTATACTGTATGATTTTAGGTAAAATGTCCCACCTTTTCTTAGTTTATGTGGATTGCCCCTGATCTAGGCTGACCAGACATCCCATTTTAAATGAGGCAGAAAACAACGGTACTGTCCCATTTCAAATGGTACGTGTCATCAGCCTCGTTTCACTGGGCTAAATCCCAGGTGTCAGTAGGCTGACCACCCACAGGTACCATTGGAATCGGGACAGTATCATTGTCCTCTGTGATACTTAAGGAGAGGGAGAGAAGTGTAAAGGTTAGACAGATATGGATATACTGATATATATTGATATAAAATATTTGTCAGAAGAAAACTAAAGGTGCTTATGGGTGCATATAAAAAGAGGACATCACCCCGAGACTGAGGGCTCAGAGAATGATCACGTATCCCCAGAGAGAACGTCTGAAACAAGTCCGGAGGCGTGAGGATGAATCAGAAGAGGAGGAGAAAGGAATCCTGGGCAGGGGGACCTCATGGACAGAGGTGCAGACAGAGGCACGAAGCAGCGGAGTGCACCTGGGGACCTGCAATTCCTTTCACCTCCCTGGGGAGCAAAATCTGTGGCAAGAGATGATACTGAGGAGGGGATGCAAGCCAGCTCCTGGACAGCCTTGAGCCCCTTCATCTTGAATACTTGGCTTTGGGACAGGCTTCCTCCCAAGCCCCCTCCTGAGCACCCCTGGGGGCACCTCGAACACAGCAGGGCTGGGTAGGCAACCAGCACTTGAAAAGCTTTCTCCTCGTGCTTCCTGATAAAGAAGATTTTTGTATCATCACTCATGCCATTAAAATGCTTTCTTAGCTTCAGGGAACTGAAAGCATTTTTATTATGTTCCAACATTATTTATCCTTCCTGTACACAAGGGTAAGAAACAGAACTCCAAAGAGAGAAATCCTTCTCATGTCTGAGACACAGCCATGGTCCATTTGTCTGTTATGGAGGGAGCAAGATGACAAAACAGCAACGACAACAGAAAGCAACATGGGCAAAGGCGTGGGCCTGTCCCCCACCCTCCCAGGCTACAGACATGGGTGGAGGCCAGTCTCAGGGACACGTCCACCACTCCCAATTGACCGCTCGTCCTAGGCTGACCAGTCAGAAAGCAAACGGTCCTGTCCCGTCTCAGACGGTACCTACGATCCGCCTACTGACACCTGGAATTTAGCTCAGTGAGGCGAGGGCGACCAGACGTCCCTTTAGAAAGGGGACCACACTGCTATTTTCTGTCCCATTTGTAATAAAACGGTACATCTGGTCAGCCCACCTCATTCTCGCCCACGTTCTGCAGCCCCGTGTCAACAGGACACGTTTTAGAACCCGCCGTGGACACGAATGCATTTTCAGGAGTGTACACCTTACTATTTTATGACAGACATTAATTTTTACCGAAGTCTCCAAATTGCCTTATGACAGAAACTTAACCCCAATCAGGGGCAGGGGACCTGTGTTAAATCAGTGGTTTTCGGACAACCAGGGGTTGCTCTGAAGGATTGTGAGAAGGATTAGGTGCACAATGCAGAGACGATTTTTAACCCCCCGTAGGTGCAGGCCCCTGCTGCTGATCACTCGGGATTGTCTATTGGTCCTGGAACCTGCTCGGGTGGACGTGCCCACTACTGCGGCCAGCTGTGTGCATCTCCTACTGTTGTGTGCATCTCCTACAGCTGGACACGGCCGAGCAGTAACTACTTTCCATCTGGTCCCTAGCTTCTGGATCATTCCGTGTCTTGTCTGTTCCCTAAGTGAATGGCTCAGTGAGTCAGCCACCTGTCTCCCCAGTTCTTTCTCCTCTTTCTCCAAAAACCACAGCAGTTCTGTTGGTTTCTCTGAAAGCTGTCTGCCTTTTCTACAGTCCCGAGGACAAGTTAAACCATCACAGCAGGCCTCTGTGTGAGGCCCGCCGCCTCCTTGAATTTCACAGCAGTTCCCAATGGCCTCTGATGCCCACCCTTATCTGGGAGGGTTTTCTTCCACAAGTGGGCTTGTCAACCTCAAGACACGAATGGAGTGCAGGGCCCCTTCGAGAGACTCAGAACCGCCTCTCGGGCCAATGGGATTCACTTCCTCCTTTTGCTGGTGTCTTAGCTGCTGAGAAAGAAGCTTCCTCCTGAGTTCCTGGCATGTTCCCACATGCACCTGAAGTGTTTATTGCTCCACTGGGCATCCATCCGTTCATTCTTTGCTCCTATTCCTCCATCCTGAACCATCATCAAATGTGGTTATTGTTTGCCTTCTGGTTTGCAGGTTTCCTTGCAAAACGTGTGATTGCTTTGTGCGCATGCTTTTTATTCTGTCCATTTTGGGACATTTAATTCAGTTTGGGCAGAAGGAAGTAAATTGGACCCAGCCTCAGCCTTTAATTCTGAAAGTGTTGAGTTAAATCTCACTAGTTTCTATGACCTTTCTCTCCTCTGACAGTGGAGGCCTGGTCTGGTTTAAGTGAGAGGGACAGAAACAAGGGACAAAACAGAAAAAAAACATTCATTTCAGAAAATTCTAGAACTCAACATTTTAAAGAACTATCTTATTACATGACCACTGGCTAATCTCATTTATCCATAGATCCAGCCTCTTCTCAATGTTTTTATACCAGAGCATCCAAACCATTTAGAGACATGGCTGTTGCGTACAGGGACCACCCTCCACATTATGACGTAGCGTTGATGTAGTTTGCTCTTGCAACATAATCAACTTGGACGTGAACATTTGCAATTCTGACCAGCCGCACATTTGCAGATGATCATGAGTCACTTCCTTAAAGAGAATTTGAATTCACATTTGCGTGTAGATTTTCACCAATCTTGCTCTCATCTGATTTCTAGGAGATGTGAGTTCCTGCCTCTGGTCCTCAATACAAATAATCATGGCATGGCCATGTTAAAGCAAAAACACAGACTTCGGTGTAAGATGTCTAGGTGCTAAACTTGGCTCTGCTCTATGTCTTCAATAAGGGATCACGGATCATAACTGCAATGATGTGGTGAGGGTGAAGTGAAATAATCTACATAAAAATGTTTAACACAGTACCTGACACCTAACAGCAGCTGGGGGTTAACACTTGTGATTATTTGCTGCATCATTCAATGCCCTGTGTTTGACTCACCTCATTGACATGTCCCTCATGTCTGCAGTGACCAGGACATGTATAGGGTGAGAATGCCATGTATTGTGTGACATTTTTCTGATGCAAGCAGAAAAATGGCCTCCTTCGAAGGAAGGACTGGTCAGCCATAGAACAGCTTGAACATATGGTGCCAGACACTATGAGCAGTTCTAACACACCAAGTCTGAACTGTTGGACAAATCTTGGTGAGGCTATTTCTCTGGGGCCCCCAGAGGATTCGAAAAGCCGCATGGCCTTGACCTTATATAGCGATAGAACGATTTTTCTCCAGTGTGAAGCATGACCAACTGCACACTTCAGGGAAGACCCGGAGGCCACAGCCCCAGGAAATTGGAAGGTTGGAAAACAAACATTCAAAAGTAAAAATGCTTCATCTGGTTATTAAGAGAGGAGAGAAAAACGTTTGCTAGAAGTAGGACCTTCAACCTGCACGTGGATATGCTTCGTGTAAACAGCAGTGCCCGCAGCTTTTTGGTTGTGTCACCTTTTGGGAATTAAACTGAGGGTAGGAGGTCCTCACCCTCCATCAGAGAGACCTGTTCATTCTGAAAGGGGTTTGAGAGAGCTATAGGTGATGATGACAGTTTTTCCCCTGATTATAAAACAAAAAATAACGTATATTCAATAAAAAACAAGGAAAACAGGGAGAGATATAGGGAGAAAAGAATTTTTCATAATTCTACTACCAGAAGCAGTCACTGATAACATCCTTTTGTGAACACTCTCTCTTGTCTCCTCCCTCCATTTATACCTTTTTAAAAAAATTTTAATTAAAATATAGCTAACGTACGATATTATATCAGTTTCAGGTGTTCACCTTCGTTACTCAATATTTATACACCTAAACTAGTGATCACCATAATCTAGCAACCATCTGACACTGTACCACGCTATCACACTATCATTTATACCTTTTTTGAAAACAACTTTATGGAGGTATATCTGCACATCATAAATATCACCCTTTAAATTTGTCCAGTTCAGTGACTTTTAGTAAATTTTCTGAGTTGTGGAACCATTACTGGAACCCAGCATTTTTATCACTCAGGTAAGATGGATCCCTCATGCTCCGTTATAGCTAATCTCAGGTAACTGCTGATTTCCTTTCTATCGCTATAGGCTTGTCTTTCATAAAGAATTTCATAAAAAAGTAAACATTCAGTATGCAATCTTTTGTGTCTGGCTTCTTTCACTTCCTGTAGTATTATGAAGGTTCACCTACGTCATAGCAGCTATCGGGACTTTATTTCTTTTTATGGCTGAATACTATTCCATTGTATGGAGCCATCTGTGTTTATTCACTCACCCGCTGGTGGGCATTCAGGTTGTTTCCAATTTGGGGTTACCGTGAATGACGCTAAGGACACTTGTGTGCTTCACTAGATTCCATTTCTGTAGAGTACATACCTAGGCTTGGAATTGCTGGGTCATCTGGTGACCTGGCATTTAACTATTTAACAAATTGCCAAACTGTTTTGCAGAGTGGCTCTCTCACTTTACGTTCTCACCAAGGACGGATGAGGGTTTTTTCTCCACCCCCTCAACCAGCTGGTTATTGTCTGTCCTTTGGATGATAGCCGTTCTGGTGCGTGTGGTATCTATTTGTATCTCTATATGACTTCCTTTAATCCCAAGAATCATTAAGACAGAAACCTCCTCAGTCCCTACCCGTCGTAGTAGGTAGGTAAACAAGTCATGCTTTCCTGCTTGTCAACACAGTTTTGCTTTTGTTGTTGTTGTTGTGTGGTTTTTTTTGTTTTGTTTTGTTTTTGCTCTGTTCTTTTTTTCTCCTCTCCTCTCCACTAACACCCTCAGGTGCATGAATACAGATTGTATGTGTCATCCTTTAAGTGATTCCGAATAAACCTGGCACAGCAAACTGCTGGCACAGGTGGAATGATCAGCCTTCTTATGCCCACGCAGACCTTGCAGATCATTTCTGCTGGGTGCACACAAGGCCTCAGAATCTTTCCCAGTGCAGTGTTCCAAGCAGGGCTATCAACTAATTGGTGATGACAGGAAAGATGAAATTTATTCACTATGCTTAACATATAAAGTTCTGTATATTGCTTTTACTCCAATTAAATTCATAAGCATATATTAAGCATTCTTCATAAAATAATTTTAATGGTCTGTACTAGTTCGTCATAGGAACACATTATAATTTAGTTAACCATTCACTTGTTTGGAATATGTAATTTTCCCCTGGCTTATTTCTATTATATATACTGTTATGTAGTTATATATCCTAGAAGTGAAATTACTGGATCAAAGAGTAAAAGGTTTTTGAGTATCTCAATGCATCGCTGGGGTGTTCTCAGGGTAAGTTCAGTTTTCACCCCATTTTGGTGGATGGAGATGTAGGCGGGTGACAGCTCAGCTTTCTCCTGAGTTGTCAAAAAGACTTGAGTTTTCTCAAGTTTCTATTTAAGCCTTGGAATTTATGTGACTTCCTTGGAAGTTCTTGCTTGATTTATCTCTTAAATAAACTTGTTTTTGGTTTTCTGTTTAACCTGGCCAGGATAGCATTTCTCCTTTGTTTCCTTGCCCTTTGCTAAGTTCCTAGCCCTAGAAATGGCCTTCAAAAGGTGGTAAAATAGCTCAAGTCCCAGGATTTGTTGAGTGTGCTCTTAGGAGCCTACAGGCAGGGAATAACTCACAGAGAACAAGACCAGCCTCTTCCTCGGGGAAGAGGGGATGGGCTTGGCTCAACGTCCTGCCTTCCCAAACAGTTAGAAACAAACAGAAAACACATTAGAAGCTGCTGCACCCAACTGAGGGGCGCGGGCCGTCAGAGGAGGGTCATGGGCCGTCAGAGGAGGGGCGCATCATATTTCATGCTCTGGCTTCACTTCCAGTTTCCAAGAATTGGGGGGCAATTCTGAATCACATCCCAAAGTCCCTCCCATCAGGGACTGTGTATGTCACACTCTCCCTGGAGTCTGAACAAGACCGGTAGACCTTACATCCGAGGTAGAGTGGTGAGCAATGTGTTTCCATCGGATTTTCCCCCCTAAAGCCCTTCTCTCCTGTTGTTCAGTAATCGACCTCTAGTTCGCCATGACTTAGCTTTTCCTAGAATTCAGGCAGACAGATGGAGCCAAATGTCAGTTATGAGAATTTTCATTGTTATTCTCCACACCTGAACACATTATGACTGCCAATTTACTTTAGCTGTGACTTTGGGTTTATGTAGTCAATTGAGGGTACACCAGGAAGTAAGTGCCAGGAGGATGGGGTGCTGCCCTAGTGGCTGCCCTAGTGGGTGTTCTGGAAATGTTGAGTGAATGGGACATTGCATGTGAAGGTTCTTAGCAGTCTTAACACAAGCATTAGCATACCCCTGACACAACGATTTCACTGTTGGGTATGTATACCCAGCAGAAATGAGCACTGATGTTTTCCAAAAGACATGTGTGAGAATGTTTATCGTGGCATTATTTATAACATCTGAAACTACTAATATCACTAGCATCCATCAACAGTAGAATGAGGTGATACATTGTGATGCATTCAAACACTGGGAAGCTACTCAGAAATAAGACTAGAACTAAATGCAACAAGAACATATCATGGAGACAATACTGAATGAAAGAAGTCAGGCACAAATATGTGTGCTGCATTATCCCATATATATGAAGTTCAAAGACAGGAAAATAAAATATTTGGTGTAGAGACCAGAAGAATAACCTTGGGAGGATATTGACTGGCATAGAGCAAGACTCAATAGCTAAAGATGCTCCACATGTTGATTTGAGTGATTTCCATGGATGCATACATACATACACAGAAACTCATCGGGTTATGCACTGAGATTGATACACAGGGTCCAGAAGGAGCACCCCTTTTTATGAGCTGGTAATCTATACCAAATCTTTCATCACAAAATCATAAGCATGTAATTCTGTAACATAACAATATTTTAACTACTTAAAAAAGGGTATTACTTCTGCCGGACACTGTATTTTGCTATTAGTTGTATCTCAATTTTTTAAAAAGTGAGTTTTCATGGCCTCTTACCTCTCCCTCAATGCTCAAATTTTGCAACACTCTACTCTAACTAGTAAGCCCCTGAATGTGCCAAGCAGTGTATGACTATTAGGGTTTCTCATGTTCTGTTTCCTCCTAACCACTCCTTTAAGCCAGGAAAATGTTTGCTCCATAATCTTCAGGTGCTACAGACATTTTGCTTTCTAGGATGACCCCTGTCACCCAACCCCCAAAGCTGCATTAGCCAGATACTCTTCTTTTTGCCTTTACACCTTGAGTATTGACTCATAGCCCAAACGAAATCACATCTGCCCGTGTTTTGGGTCTGTCTCTCCTACTAAATGCTCAAGTCGCTGGGGGCAGGGATCCACTCTGGCTGCCAGCTGAGTTTCAGCTTACAGTACATCACTAGGCACTTCACAGGGGCACGATCAGTGCTCGCTGGATTGAATTTGAGCCTCTCCTCTCAGACACAAAGATACAGCATCAGCAGCCCAGATTTTTCTCCTCCCAAGAGTGTTGGTGTTTATAGGACGTTTGCTAACGCCACACTGACATGTTCTTTGCACCAGGCCTGCTGGAAATTAGATCAGGTGGCTCCCTCACTGTAACATATGACACTTTTCTAATTAGGGCAGTGTTTAATTTACTGTCTCATGGCTTTTTGAATAAATATAAATTGTCATACTAAAGTGACAGGTGTAAAACCCAGGAAGGCTGTGTTAGAGAGGTTAATCTGCTGTTAATCAAATCAGTTCTGCTTGACTCCCAGGGAGTGAGAGATAATGGCCCTGTTTAACTGGAGATTAGCCAGCTTTTGGCTGGAAATCCCTCAGGGTTCACCTGAGACTCTTTGTGTCTTGTTCAGAATGAAGATATTCAAATGTGTCCATAATTAAAGTTGGGACCTCCTCTGGCATCCCAAGAAATGAAAACACTTTCCACTGGGCCTTTCCATTTACTAGAAGAGTTTTCCTCTTAATCCAGTTAGTTCTGGAACATTCTAGAATATTATCATGAAGGTTCCCAACAGTATTCCTGCCAGAAATACTGCTGGTTGTCTCCACTCTCACGGTTGTTCATCACAGCAGAGTTGAAGTACTTGAGCCACGATGGGGAGCTGGTCTTGTCCTTGAGGTGACACTGTGAATGTCTCTCTGGCCTAGGAGGAGAGGGCCTCTAGTTAGAGCCAATGAAACTGTTGGCACAAGGATTGTGGGTTTGGGACACACTAGCAGAACAAGTAGATTTTCTCCTTCATCTGAACCACATCATGTCTTTGATACTATGAGGAGAACAGTCATGCTTTATAACCACAGGGGTTTTCAGCCTGAAGAACACTGAGGTTCTTAGAGTTGGCAAAGAAAATGTTAACATCCTGGTGGGTTCCAGCTCTAGGAAGGAGACAGCATGGTCAGTGGCTTTGTAGGCAGTAAAGTAAAATAGATGAAGATGAGAAGACATATCCTTTCCTGGGACACCTAGAATTACCCTAAAAACATTTTAGATAAATTGACAGCTTCATTATGCAGATTGCCCCGACCCGCGGGGCAAAACAACGCAGGGCGAGGAGGAACCTGTGGAGGATGAAAAGAGGGACAGGAGACACAAAGAGATGGAGGCAAGACAGGATTCTGATCAAGTCTCAAAATTTTATTTTTTGTAACAGCAGTATATATGCAGTAGGAACAAAGGGGGGCAGGACTGCCTACGTGGTGAGGTGTCACTGTATGATTGGCTATAGTGCTGGACGGGGTGGTGCCGACATGTGGGCAGGGGGGAGTTGGGGCAGTGCCTTAAGTTGGTGTGCGTGGGCTAAAGTTTGGTGCGCTTAGCTAATTGCTTTTGTAACAAACTATAGAAATGATCCCTGAAAGTATAGTCTTGCTAATTGCTTTTGTTTGGCACGCGCCGGCTAAGGTTCGCGCCTAGCTAATCCAGAAAGTAAACCCTGAATAAGGAAGGCCGTGTTCTTCCCTAATGCAAGGTCTGTATTTTTCTATGGCTCCCTGACACAGATAGTGAAAGTGCTAAAGAAATAAGGATCATTACCATTCATTTGAACCATCCATTAAAAGAAAGTGATATAATGGCATGATTAAGACAAAATCAAAGTGCTGGGTTCAAAACCTAGCTCTCTATAAAAGTGATGTGACTATGAGTAAACCACTGAACTACTTTGAGTCTCATTATTCTCATCTGTTACATGGGGTTGTTTTGATTAAATGAGACAATATGCATAATTCACTTAAAACTATGCTAGGCTGTAAAGTCACTAAATAAGCATTCGTTTTCATCATTATGATCATTATTAATCATCACCATTATGACCTCATCATTATTACCATCATCACCATCATCATCATCATCATCACAATCATCACCATCATCACCATCACCACCACCATGATCACCACCATCACCACCATCACCATCATCACCATCAGCATCACCACCAGCAGTAGCATCACCACTATTATTACCATCATTGTCAGTATTAGTACCTGTAGAACGATGAAGACTGACGAAATTAAAATTACAATGGCATTCTCGCTTTCACCTTATAGGAGAGGAAAGCATTGATCAGAGTTAGAGACTTTCTTGAGACCACACACTTAATCAGGGCAGGGGCTGGAATTTGAGTGCAGTTCTTACATGTACTAAAATCTAGTGCTTTTTCCAAAAAGAGGGTTGGTACAGAACAAAGGGCATAGAAACAGGTAACTGAACAACAGTATACACCGCAGGACAATGTATCTCCATTAATTTAAGATGTGATGTTATTACATGAGTGGTTGGTTTCAAAAGAAAGAGCATGTTCCTAATAACTTGAATTTTGAGATTTATTTTCTTGATTTCCCACCTGTAGATTCATGATGTCATAAGACCGGTCATATTCTCTTGCATCCTTCCAGCCAAGGTCACAGTGTGACTCTCTCCTGGAACCCTCAACAGTCTCTGGATTCTGGAGAAGCAAAGCTGTGCATCCACTTCCTTTCCTGTAACTCACTGGGCTGACATGTGTGAAGTACTGTGTCACGGGCAAAAGGAGAAGGCAAGACAGTCTTGCTCTTCTATTTATGGATGATAAACCCTTTACGGTGGCATTGATGAAGAGTTTATAGTCAGTACATAAGCCGGTTACCCCATAAATTATAATGTTGTATGATAAACGGGGACTTTATAGCAGTAGTAGATATCAGAGAAAAAAATAAGCTGGGGTCTGAAAGGATCTATCATGGAAGATACTTGCCGCAACTTTAAATATTCAAGCTTGTTTTCGTCTTCATTTCGTTCAAGCATGGGATAATTCATGTTCTTCGGAGTGGGGATTTATAGGTTTACCTAGAGATCAACTGTGTAAAAGAATAAAAAAATAAAAATGAAAACAACAGAAGGCACCCTGAGTGGTCAATGGCACAGTCATGACGTGGATAAGAAATAGAGCAGAAACACTGAATTATTCAAACAGGTGGGATTTCTATTTTTCTACTGGCAGACGACAGGTGAGGCTGCACCCCCGTTTGGGGCCTGTTAATATGGCACTGTTGTAAGACATCTCACTTACTGTATTGAGAAACAGAAAATATTTACAAGGGAAATGTGTTGAACATAACTTAATTGCTTCTAGTTTACATGAAAGCTCAAAGCAGTAAAATGTCAACCAATGTTCATTTCCCAGCCTCTCTAATGGGCACACTCTCTTTCAGCTCTCGATTCTGTCCTTATTCATTACGGAACCGAAATGGCTAATATTTACTTATTACTTATTTATATTTTCATTTGAAAGTAAAAATAAGCTCATTTGCCATAATAACAGCTTAATATTTTCGGTGCTGAGAAACTGTCTTTTTAAAGATTTCTATTAATGGCCCCTCAGAAGGAGAAATCAGAGAGTTTCCAATTTTTGCATATGGAATATGAGGGCTGTGCCATTAACTTAGAGCATGATCATCACTCACTTGGGTGCTTACTTAATTCTCTGGAAGCCAAGGTGCCCTGAATTCACAGAGGAAAGGAAAGTCTTGATAAAGTGGCTAAAACCAGTTTGCAAAGAATAACCGTTAAGAGGATTCATTCCAGGATGCAGGAGCTTAGCCTCCTATCACATTCGCAAACCTGACACCATTTGGAGTCGACCTGCTAGAACGTCCTCAGTAACTTGACCTGAGGCTGGAGGAACTGTCTGCTCTGAGCTTAGGGGCCCAGGGCCCCCCAGTGAAGTCAGTAGGTGCTCTTTGGCAGGTAACAGAGCCTGAATTACCATAGGTTGCTTGTACCCAGATTTCTGGAGACCTTAGGGCGCTGTTTATACTCTTGCAATTTTCTCCAAGACTTTTCTCAAAGAGATCATCTCCCTTGGCCTTAACCCAGTTACCTGAATCCCTCTCCACAAGCAACTTTGGTGAATCACTCACACTCTTGTCCACCGTGACCCCACCTAACTCAAACCACTATTAGAACAACCAGACCTCCCAGTTTTCCGGGGACTGAGGGATTTCCTCTGACATGGGACTTTTCCATTTTAAATCCAGAAAGTTCCCAACAAACCACATTACCAGTGGCCCCGAATTACCAGGAATGCCTGAGACAGAGAAATTCAATGAGCAGCCGTACAACTCTGCATGAGCCTCCGAGGATAGAATGAGGGGGTGAGAAAGGTCCAGAACTCTCCGCATAGAGGTGAGGCTGTGGGTGAGGAAATCCAGAACAGGGAGGGAAAATCCGTCTCGCCTTGTATGACAAAGTCTTCTGGGGTTAACAAAAGAAACAAAAATGATAAACTTCACAGAGTGGTGGAAGATGACAACAGCAAGTATACTACTTAGTGCTCAGAGAGAGAGAGAGAATTGACTAAGAAGCGGATGTAACAACCATTTAAACATTAATTTCAAATTAACTTTTAAAAACTCTTACCAAGTAAACCAGAAGCAGTCCCAACCAATGGCGAAAAATGGGAAAGGACACAAAACTTGGGGACAAACTATGTTATGCCCTTTTTTTCTACGTATAAATATGCTCTAAACAAATAACACTGTGACTACAGTTTGTCAATGATCTTCTCTTTTGGGTTTTTTTGTTTTGTTTTGTTCAAAATACCATGTTTTGAATAATACCTCTGTCATTAAATACTATTCTACAGCTTTATTGAGGATGGCTGCAAAGGGTATTATTACCCAGAATATGCCCCAATTTGCTTAACAGCTCTCCTATTATTAGACATCTGATTGCCAATATTCACCCATTTTTGATGTACAAACACGGCCATTTCAAATGGTTCAACTTAATAACACATTAGCTCCGGCCCCAACCTAATGAAAACACTCACATACTCATGTATTATATAGGAATAAGCAAAGCGCCTCCTCAGGGCGACGGTTTGCACCTTTGCGTGGCTATTTCCCTGGGGGAGATTCCTGAAATGAATTTACTAATTCCAAGGGTAAGTTTTATCCTAAGGCTGAATCATCACATTTAGTGCTGGAAGGAGCCAGCTCAGTGTAGGAAAGGCAAAGCTGTCCTCAGGGCTTGATGACTCGTTCAGAGCTGGGGACAGCTCTCAGAGAGCACCGTGGACAACAACTTCCAAGGTCACCGAATTGACGTACAGGCCTTCCACGCTCCCCTGGACCCACCCTGAAATAAATAAGAGCACTTGGTCTTCTTGCCACAAATGCAGAGATGAGGAAGGCCGGTGGGGGCATCCATGTCCAACATCAGGAGGGGGAGGCTGTGGGAGGGGGCACGGTTGGATCGCTCCATGATGATGGACGAGAATGAGGTGCTTCCACTTGCAAGCACCTACTCACCTTCTAGCTTCACCCCTTTATTACTGAACTCACATTTATCACTGAAGTTAGAGCTCGGAGAGTGCGTAACAAGGTCTTTAAACTGCTTTACTGTTTTCATTTAAATCAGTGCATGCAAACGTGTGATTTTACATCCCCCCTCAATCCACAATTTTTCTCATGTATCTTTAAACATTATTATGTTTTTAAGGTTAACCTAGGCCACCAAACATCGGTCTAGTTACCACTGGTACGTGGCACATTCTGGGAAACACTATATTCCAAGATATTCAGAGGTCTATTTTTCTTCTCCTTGTGGATAAGAAAAACAAAAGCTGACGAATGTGGTTTTTGTTTTCCATGAAATTGCACACTATAGGCATTGAGACCTGGATGATACTTACAGTAATTGCCTTGCAATCGTCTCCAGCTTGGAAAAGCATGTGCTGCCCAAGGGTAAAGGGTTGTTAATAATCACGTCTTGCTTTGCTGCAGCGCTCCTTAACTTTTACAGGGAAGCATACATTGGTTCTCCCTTTCGTTCTCAGACAGGAAGGAGTTGGTGCCCAAACTGGCCCCCCGTAAGAAGGGAAGGGAGAAATGCAAGAGGTTAGGAATTCAATGGACCCTGCAAAAATTCAATAAGTGAATCAATATATCAGTCTAACCATTTAGGTGGGAGAAAATCTATATGACCTACCTTGACTCATCCAAAGGGTTTGAGTGTCCTGGTAGAGCATTACAAAATTTCGTATGTAGTTTGGAGCAAGCTGGAGTATTGTAGACTGTTCAGGTAGAAGGAAACCCAGATGGAGCCCCAGATGGTATTGGTCTTTGCAATAGTGGGAAGAGGCTTGGGAATTAAACAAACTTCCTACTGGCTGTTTGGTCTTGGGGGAGTGTCTTAACCTCAATAAACTTTGCACTACTCTTATGAGAATGAAATACACTTATGTATGCAAATTGACGTACGCATGATGGGAGCACGGTGAGTGGTAGCTCAGAAGCTATGAGCTGCGTGGTGTTGGGAAAACATGTTTAAAATCTATGGACATCCTCTTTCACATCATTATTAAACAAGGAAACACTTTTTTTTTTAACAATGTAGATGCCTGGCTTGGAAAATGCTGAATGAACATTTGTTATCTTCAACACGATCCTTCATAACATATGTATTTAGATTGGCCTTGATTTTAGTAATTTGGCCTAAAAAAATAAATCAACAACAGCCCTTATTGCTTCTTGTCTTTTCTACGTTTCCTTTCCATTTTCCCCTATTCGTGAAGTTGTGTTTTGTTTTCTTCCTTTTTTCCCCGAGGTGTCTACAAAACACCGCCCTCATTTCATTCAGCTATCACACGATTATCGTGGTCTTAATGATCATCACCCCCGATTTCTGGCATCAGGAAGAAGGAAGAATTTGACTAGGGAAATAATCTTGGTGCTATGCCAAGATTTTAATCATTAGAAAGAAAGCAACAGTGATCAGAGTCGCCAGGCAAATACCCCGGAAAACCAGGTGACAATGTTAAGATTCCACTTAGTAATAAGAATTGAGATGGGGATGGGCCTAATGGGTGAATGTCAAGTTTGGAGATGAAAGATGGTAGAGGGTTCCATCCTCCTGCAACTTCCCAGCTCCCAGCAGTTAGGAGTCACTTGAGGCAGCTGCTGAATATGTTCGATCACACTTCTCATCACGCGTTCCTCCTGAATGAATAGTTCTTGGCTTCGGATCTATTGCTTTAAAAAAAAAAATAGACATTTCCAAAAGAACAAATTAGCTAGCAGCTTTCCCCTCCCCTCCTTGCCTCATCCTTGCTCAGAATTACCCAATTACCTTCTAAATTATAAAAGGGAAATCTACCCCACCAACTGTTCTTGGCAGGGCCAGGATGTGCAGTGCGGCAAAACTGGAGCAAAAATGTAAACAAAAGCACCCTACAGAACAGGGGGCAAGCTGTCCACATATGCCGATCCCAGCGGCTTTGATCAAAGGCGGGATTGCTTCCCCAATGAATGAAGCCAGTGCAACTAATAAACTCGGGCTCTAATTGCTGGCTGCAGATGCATTAACTGAAGCAAATGCTATGCCGGCAACCATTAATTATCTAATGAGGCCAGCAGTCTTCTGATGAGGTGGGGGCTGATTAAATATTAAAGGATGGCATATGGAAAGTGCCAGGAACAAAAGATTTCAATCTGAAAAAGAAAAAAATAATAAACCTGAACAGAGGAAATAAAAAAAAAAACAACAGAGTGCATTCTTTTTTATTCTTTTAATAAAAATACAAAAAGCTAGCCCTGTGCCTGAGAAAGGTAATTAGAGCTCCATTGCTAGCCCAAGTCTCAAAGCGAGATCAGTGAAATCTGACTTCTGAAGCTTTAGAGCAGATGGAAAGGTTTCACATTAAAAGGGGGTGACAAAAACATTCTGATAGAGAAGTAGTTGCCTCTCTGTTTAACCCTTAGAGCTGGGGTGAATGCCTGCCGTTCAGCTGTTTCTTCGGCTTTTCATTCGTGGAAATGAACTTCCCAATTGAAACAAAGCAGGAGCCATGTTCACCGGTAGCGTCCCTGTGGAAGTTCTTCCCGGCTCGGTCTTTAAGTTCTCTCGTAGGATTTGCATACTAACTCATAAGACTTTCTACAGGACACTAGCAACGTGCCTGACACCCGGCCAAGCACTTGACACGTGTGATCTCATTTCATCCCCCAAATAACTGGCAGGATAGGTATTCACCCCGTTTCAAAGGCAAGGCCTCTGAAGCTTCAAGAGGTAAATTGGCTTGCTCAAGGTCATGTAGCTAGAACAGAGCTAATCTGGAGATCTAAATTCAGGACAGTTATTCCAATGACTTAGCTTTTAACCACTGTACCAGATGTCCCCTCCCCACCAAATAAAGAACATTTAATGGTCAAGTGATACAGGAAGCATGTCTTGTGTGTGACACCGGCTTCCAGTGGAAAAAGAGGGACTGATTTAAGTGGTTTCTGACTGTACCTTGAGAAGGTCCAACTGTCAAGTGCAATTGAAATGTAAAGATAATGAGGTCTTCTGTGCAGCTGTCTCCGACCCCAGGGGACAGTTGGGTGATCAGATGTCCCATTTTCTGAGTCTGAGGTATTTTCCGGAGTAGATAGGACTTCAGTGCTTCAGGTAGGAGAGTTCCAGGCAAACTGGGATGGCTGGTCACCCTAATAGGTATAACAGTTTATTCACGTTCTCTTTATTTAAAATCCAAGTTATGTTTGGGTGGCATTTTTACCAGATTTAAATCTAACTTGTCTTTAAGAGAAACATAACCTGAAAGTCAGGGATGTAGTAAAAAGATGACATTTGGAATGAGTTGGGTTACGGTGCCCACAGTTGTCATTTCCCCCTCTAGATCTCAATTTCTTGTCTAGAAATTGAGGTGATTAATGAAGTGATCAATCTCTATACATTTTCTTGCAACTTTAAATTACCACAAGTCCAAAGGGAGAGAAAAGAGTATTTAAGTCATTGTCATTAATGACAGCAGCCAACATTCATAGAATACTTTACAGTTTGTGGTGTGCTTCCTCTTGCATTGTCTAATTGTATTCTCATGCATTCTTGTGATCTAGGCAAGCTTTGGGATGTTATATAAAATAACACTCAGTAATTTGGAGATGTTACAGAAAAGTTATTAAGGCAACCTGCATTAAAAATAAATCAAGGTCGTAAGTTAAAACCATGGACATTTCTCTCTTGCCCATTCTAGTTACAACATGTTGCATACTTCATGCATTTCAATGGAGGTAAGCTATATTTGAAAATATCCAAACTTAAAAGTGACTGTATAGCTTCTTTGTATTGGAGAGAAGATCCTTATTTTCTTCAATTTGTTCTCTTCTTTTCCCCCAATCTGTAGCTCAGTGTCCCCGAAAATGTATGCCAGAGCATACTACTTCAGTGAGATGCTACAGAGAAAAGAGAAAAGAAGGTTCTATGCTAATTACAGATATATTTGACAGCATGGATGAATCTCAAAACGCCACCAT
The DNA here is from genome assembly GCA_004026885.1 of Lyroderma lyra. Classification (NCBI taxonomy): domain Eukaryota; kingdom Metazoa; phylum Chordata; class Mammalia; order Chiroptera; family Megadermatidae; genus Lyroderma; species Lyroderma lyra. The sequence goes on along the minus strand of PVJL010001132.1, from coordinate 31,133 downwards.
GAGTGAAAGAGCAGAATAGCTATCAAACAGGCAAAACTGATCTGTGGTGAGAAAAGAATGCAAATGGTCTTTGGTGGGTTGGTGGTGAAAACATTCAGAAAAGTGGTTTCTTCTGGGTTCGTGAGTAGGAGGAGAGCTTGACTAAGAAGGCACATTTGCAAACTGCATGGGATGATAAATTTGGGTCATACAGATCTATATATTTACCGAAATTCTCTGAAACTTACAAGTTTAGTTTAAAATTTTAATTCCATTTTAGTTTGATAATTTTTTAAAAATCCTTAAAATGTGTGCATTTTGCTTTATGTAAGTTTTATCTCAATGAAACATAGAATCATTAAATAGGATCATTAATAACATACGAGGGTTTTGAAAAAGTATCCAGCCACAAAATATGAAAAATAGATTTATGGCTGGATGTTTTTCAGACAGCCCTTGTATATGCTAAAGTGTTTATATTTGAAGAGTTTTGGATGGCTGCAATTTACTTTGAAAGGTCTCCAAATATGAGATGGATTGATAAATGAATAAAAGGATAGATACATAGATGATAGGTAGGTAGATAGATGAATATATAGATAGAGAATAGATAAATAGATGATAGATAATAGGTAGATAGAGTGATAACAGATGAAAAGAAGAATGGATGGATGATAAAATAAATAAATCAAAGTCTACATTGTAGAATCTAGGTGGTGAGCACATGAGTATTTACTATACACTTGTTTCAACTTTTCCATTTGTTTGCCAATTTTCATAATAAAATGGTAAAAATAAACAGTTCATAATCTTAAAAAGAGTTTTATATTTAGGAAAGGCCACATGTTATTTATCCCTAACAGCTTCTTCTTTGGGGTGTTTAGAGCTCAGAAACACATTAAAGACTTTCAATCTTGTAGTTAACATAAGTAAACTTGATTTAGCCTAATGTTTTCTAAACATACTTGATTATGAAGCTCTTCGTTGCATTCATATTTTTCATCTGTATTGGTGGTGCATCTTTAGTCCTTTACTACTCTTCAGAACATTCTGCATTATCCAAATGTAACATTAACATGCACGCCTAGGTGTCCCCTCAGAGTGTAGGATACGGTAGTTACTAGAATTAGAATGCCTTCCAAATTAGTTGGAGGTGTTTCATATTTTGAGCCAGAGTTGACTCATCTCTAAGTTGTGCCATATGGTCCCTTCTTTGCCAGAATGTAGTGAAAAGTAAATGAGGTACTTAAAGGGATGTGGCTACCTATAAGGAAGAGTACATGATGTCAATAAAAGTCATTGTTACTTTTGAAAGATTTGAGCAGTAAGCAGAATATACAAAACTGAATCCATACCAAGGCATACCACAGTGAAAATATTCAGAGGGAAAAATGTAAATTCCCCACAGAGAAGAGATAGTAATGGGCAAGTAATGATATATAGACAGAGACCAAACTTGTCATTCACTTCAATGGAGTCCAGAAAAAGATGCAGTGATATCTTCAAAATTCTAGGAGAAATTAGAAACTACTCACATGCCTATCAATAGTTGAATGAGGAAATAAATTGTGACATTTCACACCATGGAATAATACAAAGAAATGAGAAAAGAATGATCAGCAATTATATACAACAATTGAAAAAGCCAGACACAAAATAATACAGGCCTTATTATTTTATATACATAAGGCATAAAAAGAGACAAAACTAATCTATGCTGTTAAAAATCAAAATGTTGATTGTCACTGTGTTGATGGAGAAAGAATAAGACTTAGTGACTGATAGAATGAAAATGGCTTTGGGTATTGGGAATATTCTATTTCTTGATCTAAACTTTATACTTCTCAGAGTTGTACTCACCCAGCCAGCTACCTGTAAAGCTCCAATAGAAAACTGAAAGACTTGGAGGTACCCAAACGTCATAAAGTGCTGATATTTAGAATTCTTAATGGATTCAAAAGACAAACTGAGAAGAAATGAATCACAGATATAAAGGAAGAAAACTGGTCAAGCTAAAGAAAAGTATAAATGATCAGATTAAATAAGACTCAGCTTCTCAGGACACACAGATTTATAGACTTCTAGTCAATCCTTGTGAACTAGTCAAACCTCAAAGATAAAAATAATTTTTACACACTTTTTGATGAAAAGGACTGATTATAAACACAGAACAGAGAGTTAGGTTTCCGATAGCTCATCTACCACACTTAATAACATATGAGGGGAAAAGGACAACGAGAAAAGCATTTTACATTTGGCCAAAATATAACTTTCTTTCAAGAGCAGAGAAGAACCTGCTTGAAGAAGTTGGTTGATGAAGTCCTTTAACCAGGAGAAAATGAGATAAAAACAACTATCTCTAGATAGTTTGAATACAAAGCATGCAACAAATACAGATGGGCAATGGATCTCGTAATGTAACTATGCCTAATGAGTTGATGATATTAACACTAAGAATTAGAATCTGTGTTAAGATAAGAATTCTCAAAACAGAAGCACATACTTCCATTTTGATAGTCTAGAAAAATGTAAGGCTACCCTGGACTTGAATTTCTAAAATGACCTAAATGAAAATGCAGGGGTCAAGATTGTCAGGGGACAGCATGAAAGATTGTCAGGGTCTTGGATGGGGACAGTTCATGGACAAGTCCAATAAGCATCATGATGGGAGACATGGCCCTCGGTAGGGTGTGGTAAAATAGAGGTTTCAATATAATATGGCTGTTTAAAAAAAAAAAGTTAGTGGGAGGGTACCTCAGAGCAGCAATTCCAAAATCAAAGTTGATTGTGATATTTTGAATCAAATTTGGTCGTTGCCCAGACCTTCGTGTTTAGGTCAGCAGAAATGCCAGTGTACAGCAGACACGTTGCAACATGTGGTGGTCTTCCCTTTGCTTTCCGTGGAGAGGAGGCAGAGGATGGAAACCGATGCAAGGAGAAGGGAGAGCATCTTTTGTGTCAAGAGCTGTGGTGAGTGAACCTTGGAACACAAAATTGCATTTTCAGAGAGAGGAGTTGCAAATGTACCCCTGGGGCAGTCAGGGAAAGCCTGCTGTGAAATAAAACCCAGCAATCCACGAGCTGCAAATCCCTCCAGTGTGACCAAGGTGCTGAGAGGTTGGACTGGCAAAGAGGGAAGTGTCAGATTTTGGAAAGCACGTCACCCCCAAAACCGATTTGCCCAAAGTGTAAGGACGATGCTTCTCCAACCCACATTTTATTGCTCGATAATCCCCCTCTTTATTATAATCTTCTTAATATCCATCTGTTACCCCTGAGGCAGAGGCTTCTTAAATTCTGGTATCAGGCTATTTTTATCGTGGAAGAATATGTAAAGCAATAGAAAATAGTTTAATGGATTTTGGAGCCCGTGGCCCTCTTTAGCATCATTTCCATAATGAAATCCAGTTACAGGCTTCCATGTCACCACAGCCGACTGTTCACAAAAATGAAGAGTGAACATTTCCTCCATGTAAGATATCCCAGCAAAGCAAAGTGTGAGATACCCACCTGTGGCGCTAAGCTGGCATTGCCCCCTCCCACCTTGCGCTAAAGGACCTTTACCTGCCATTTGAGTCAGTGAAACACAATGGCACTTGGGGATGTGCTACATGCCTGGCTTCTATGATATGGAGAGTGGAAGGTGGTTTTCATGGAACAAGGCCTAGGAAGAAAATGATCTTTCCTGAGGAATTACCGTTCCAGAAAACCCGGAAGGTTCCCCAAGCTAATACTGGGGAAAGATATACAGAAAGGGGCCGATGGCCTTGACGCTTGACCGCCATACTTCAGGATATAATCGATACGTTGCTCCTTCGTTTGTTTGTTTGTTTGTTTTTAATCAATTATGTCTTCAGACCTTGATAGAACAGTCTAAAGGAACAGAGGAAAATTGGTCTTGTGTGGTGTGGCTCGGATAGTTGGGGTGGCTTTGTGTCACAAGGGAGATACTGAACTGTCCTACTTTTTTGAAATTTGTGATTCCCTAAGTTCCACCCACAGCGATGCAAACTTGAACAAGTACAGAAATTGAGGGGCACGTGCTATGGTTGAGTTCTGGGAGCTGATGGGATGTTTTGCAATGTCTTGTGAAAGGCATATTGGATAATTCAGACAACCTATACACACAGTCCGGCCCCTGAATATCTGTCTGTCTAAGATCTATAAAGGCACCCCAGTCCTCATAACTGAAAGAGACCCCTGGCTCTGTTTCAGAACAGCCTGACCCAACACGACAATGACTCATGTCTCGGGTTAATAGTATTGAATCTCCAGGAAACTACTGGCAGAATCGCTGCCCTTCTCCTGAGCAAGAACATTAGAACAGGGAAGAAGAATTAAAACTGAGGCCAAAATAAACAGTCCTCACTGTGCATCATGGTAAGAGTTTTTGATATACCCTCACTGGTTTTGAAATTGCATCGATGGTAATGTCTATTATTATCCCCATTTTAAAGTAGAAAAAACAAAACTGAGGCTCAGAGGGACTAATGGATGTAGCCAAGTTTTAATATTAATCAGGTGTTGGCACTTGTGTTAAAAGCCAGCTCCTCTTGACTCGAAACCCAAGATCTTAAAAGTTTTATGTTTTCCTGCCTTTTTAGTGATGATCAAAATCTGACCTCCTATGTTTTAGAGGGTGATACTCAATGAGAGATGGCAGGACTTGTCTCAGGGCATATTGACTCATTGACAGTTGAGACTGACCTCCGGATCTTTTGGTGAAAATTATTCTCTATCCATGTTAAAAGAGTATGCAGATAGGGTCACCTATTGACTGGGAAGTGAGTCCCACAGACAAGTTCTCTACTAACTACAGGGAAAAGTTGACTACATTTCTCTCCAAACCTATGGTATTGTTGAATCTGTAGCATTTGGTTTTCAAAAAGAGACTTGTAAACAAAAGAAACAGTAGGGTTTATACTGACCTCTTGAATTAGCTTCAGGCACTTTGGTTCTCATTAAAACAGGCTCTAAGTGGATACAAAGTAAGCAGCTGTTTACATGGTGTGATTTGAGAAGTACCAGATGCAGCCTGGCCCTCATCAAATTACCTACTTCTGCCACTTGCGTCGGCAACGATTACTGAGTATTATTACTCTTTTCAGTTAACACATATATCCATTCATCCACTCATTCTGCAATAATCATTTTATTTTTTAAAAATTTAATTGCAGTAAGATACACATCACATGAAATTTTCCACCTGAGCCACTTTTAAGTGTGCTGTTCTGCAGCATGAGCACATTCATATGGTTGTGCCAATGTTGCTGGCACCCACCACCAGACTCTTCAACTTACAGAACTAAAACTCTGTACCCACTCAACACTAACTCTGCATTTCCCATCCTCCATGTTTCTGATAACTCCATTCTACATGCTGTCCCTACGAATTGGACTACCCTAGTGGAAGAAAAGTGGAATCATACAGGTTTGTCTTTTAATGTCCTCAAGGTTCATCCTCAGGGTTGTAGCATGTGACAAAATTGTCTTCCTTTTCAAAACTGAATATTATTCCATTGCATGTGTCTATACCATATTTCCTTTATTCATCATTCATCTGCTGACAGACAATAGGTGGGCTGCTCCTACCCTTCGACTACGGTGAATAATGCTCTATGAACATGGGTGCACAAATATCTCTTTAATACTCTGCTTTCAATTATTTTGCGTGTATCCAGAGGTGGGATTGCTAGGCTATATGTCAATTCTGTTTTTAACTTTATGAGAAAACTTTATACTGTTTTTCAGCTATAATTATACACCACCAGGATACGGGGTTAAATCGGCCAAGAGCCCTATAGATCAGGAGTCCTCAACCCCTATGCCATGAACCAATACCAGCCTGTGGCCTGTGAGGGACTGAGCCGCACAGCAGGAGGTGATTAGAGGGTGAGCCAGCAAAGCTTCACCTGTATTTACAGCCGCTCCCCATCACTCTCATCACCGCCTGAGCTCCGCCTCCTCTCAGATCAGCGGCAGCATTAGATTCTCACAGGAGCATGAACCCTAGTGTGAACTTGCATGCAAGGGATCTAGATTGTGTGCTCCTCGTGAGAATCTCATACCTGATGACCTGAGGTGGAGCTGAGGTGCTGATGCCAACACTGGGGAGCGGCTGCAAATGCAGATGAACATGAGCAGAGAGGTTTGACTTCACAGAGACCATAATAAATCAACTGCTTCCAGACTCCTATCAAAATACTATCAGTAAGTGGCAAGTGACAATTAAACTGCATCAGGTGGCAGGCTTTATAGTGGCAAGTGCGTTGATATATTTCAATTGTACATCTGCATCTGGTGGCAGGCTTTAGTCAGAATCTGACTCTTATTTTACTCTGAGGGTGTCCCCCCCCATTATTTTATTTACCACTTCCATCTTTGCCTCTTTCCCACACTGCACACTTGTCTCAGATGGGCTCATCTAGTTGCAGGAAAACAAGCTCAGGACTCTCACTGATTCTGCATTATGGTGAGTTGTATAATAATTTCATTATATATTACAATGTAATAATAATAGAAATAAAGTGCACAATAAATGTAATGCACTTAAATCATCCCCAAACCATCCCCCTACAACCCCATCCTGTGGAAAAATTATCTTCCACAAAACCAGTCCCTAGTGCCAAAAAGGTTGGGGACCACATTGCTCTAGATCACAGGCTAGTTGGGGAGGGACATGGACATAAACATGTAATGACAGTAATTGGGATTAAAAGAGGTGATGAAGGACTGGCTAAGAGAGCATGGGAACTCTGAAGACAGTGTGCTTAGAGAAAGCAAGGGAGGCTTTCAAGAGGTGGCAGCACTTGAAATGAATCTTGAGTGTGTGCTCACTAAAAATGGAGGCTCTTTATCCTACAGAAGAGATGCCTCAGGACCCATGACTGTTGCCTTCAGGTCTATCAGGAGCTATTATGTAGAAGACTGAGCAGATGTTTCTGTGTAATCCGATGTGGAAGGAAGACAGATTTCAGATCAACAGAAGAATGAGATTGCCAGATGTGAGAGCTGTCCAGCACTGGTATAGGCTGTCGTACGGTAGAGTTCCACATCACATTTTCAATGACAACCTGCCAGGGAAGACTCATTCAGCAGTCAGGGTACAACTAATGATTCCTGAGACCTCCACCAACTTGTGGATTCAATTATTCTAACACTGGTTTCATTGAAGCATCTCTTTTGAGTCATATTTATCCTCACACATTTTTCTTTAAATTAGCTCTTATGATCTATCTATATCTATATTTCTCTCTGTATATAAAATCTATTATATAACATTATAATATATCTGAGTGTAGATATATATAAATATAAATCAGAATGCATCTTCTATGTGACCTACAATAATAACAGCTATCATTTACTAAGCAATCTACTTTGTGCCAAGTACTGTTTTAAGAATATTACCTTTTGTTTCATTTAATCTTCATAGTAACCCTATGCATTGCAGACTATCATTAAACCCACTTCACAGACCTGACACTCATGGCAGAGAATCTGAGTACCTTGCCCATGATCACACTGTTGACTAAAGTGACCTCTGAACTTTGGTCCTAGAGGCGGGACTCTATGCTAAACTACATAGTCACTATAGTGTATATGCTATACCACACTGAGGTGTGATTTTAAAAAAATACAGTGAATATTTACATTTTTAAAAATTATTACAGTAAAAGACACATGACCATTAATTCCCCTCAAAATACTCTCCCTCACCTCGAACACACTTACCCCATCATTCTTACTACTTGCTGAAGCAGTTCTGGAAGTCCTCTTTCGTGAGTGTCTTCAGTTGCTCTGTCGTGGCTCCTTCAATGTCCTGAATCAGTTCAGGTCACACATGGTTTCTGATCAAATGAAAACATTATGGTGTGTTCTCATCCACTTTATTCACCAGATCTGGCACCGTGTGACTTCTGGCTCTTCCCCAAAGTCAAAATGACCATGAAAGGCAAACATTTTGAATTGATTGAGATTATCGAGGTAGCCGCAACAGCTCAACTAAAGACACAATAAAGGACTTCCAGAACTGCTTCAGAAAGTGGAAAGAATGATGGGATAAGTGTGTTCAAAGCAAGGGGAAGTATTTTGAAGGGAATTAATGGCACTGTGTCTTTTACTGTAATTTTTTTTTAATTTAAACATTCACTACAATTTTTATCACAGCTAGGATAGTCTGTCTTGGAAGAGCAAATTTTAAATAATTGGTTACCCTATGCCATTATTTCATTATCTTATTTTGCCATGTGTAATGTGCTTCCATTTTGGGCCCAAACTTTCAGGGAAAAAAATCTTTTCATTTTTATTTTTTAATTCAAATTTTTATTTGTTTATATTTAGGTAACTTTTTTGAATTATAAATGAATTTAGTATTTTTTTTAGTATATTATGGTACAAGAAATTTTATGTAACACTTTTAACTCATAAGCATAAATAAAAGAATTAAAAACATTTATATAGATACAGAATTGGTACTATCCATGTATAATGTGCATTCTTATTTTTCTCTCATAAGTCTGGTCAAAAAAGTGTGCCTTATACATGCCAAAATACAGTAACCCTCCCTGCAATCCTTTGAAACATGTATTATAATATCCTCATTGAACCAGTGAGACATGGAAGCCCATTGGTCTACTGGCATGTCTGAGAAGCCAGGAATTAAGGCACACTGGACTGCCTTCTAAAACCATTAACTGATATTATCCCTCAATGCCCAAGTCCTATCAGGGACTCTAGCATCCTAAGAATAGGAAAGGTATCTTCCCCCCCCCCCCGCCCCCCGCCCCATTATCTTACAAGATCAGATACTAAACTAGAACATGGCATACAATAATTTGGACAGATGAGTTTTAACTCACCCCACCCCATCCACCACCCTTCCAGGAGAAGCATGTTCTTTGGAAGTTTGGTTGTAGATGAATTGTAATTTAACAGCCTTTTTCCCAGCTAATGCATCCCACAAAAGACATTGTAGAGGGCTTGGTCATAAAATGGAATTGTTTTCATGCTTTTTGTTATTTATTTTTTAATGTTTATTGCTGGAGAGGACCAAGTTAAAAACCAAACACATGGGTCTCACGACTTTAATCAGGAGGAAACTTGCTAATAGATTTTTTTTTTAACTTTAAATTTAACAACTTAACCACTTGGCAATTTAATTAACTTTTAAAACACAACATAAAGCAGCCTGTGGGCCTTTCTGCTGCCATACTTAATTGTGGCAAATAGCTTAAGACATGGCAAGGAAAACAGATGAGATGCCTTTATGGTGAAAGAGGTACCATCTGTAGCCACCAGCTAGGAGATGCTGTCACAATCCATCCCCAGGAAGTGTGACTCATGACTTTAAAATGTCCCTCTGTTGGCTTTTCCTCAAGAGTTTAACGATGGCATCGCAGCAACCATTAGGGAAAAATAATACTACGTTTCCATGGTAGCACAATTTATTCCTGGTGAGTCCTAGGGAGGACTTACACATTCTTCTAATTAATTAATTAATTAATTAATTAATTGATTAATTCAACAAACATGTCTTAGGTACTTACTATTGGAATATTTTTAAGGAGGAACCGAACAGACAATATCCATGCTTCCAAAGTACTTAAAGCCAAGTGGGAGACAATAGACGTTAATCCAGGCAACAGAAAACACAGCCCTTATTCCTATTTATTACCATGCTCTCTACCAGGAGATTTACAGGCTTATTATCACAGGTAGATCTTCTTATTCTCCCATCATGTACAAGGAAAAGAGACAGAAAGGGGGTAGTTACCTGGCTGATATTTAAATGTAGCTTAACTCATTCCAAGCCGCTAAGCCAGTGTTTGCCAAATTTGGTGTGTCACAGTTATCTCCTACATGTATCACCTGAACTATTATTACATTTTTTTCTTAATGAAATGCAGCCCCATTTTCAGCCTCAAGGTAGAGTCATGGTTTGATTTAGCCAAGGTCACGTGACTGGTGCGTGACTGGTCCAATATGCAAATGGCTGCCTCAGAACCTTGTGTTCTTCACCACATTCTTCATTGACCCATTCAAAATGGATCAGCAGTGTTAGAACAAAAACCACAACTATAAGAACCTTACAAGTTTTTTAGATAGTCTTATGATTTCCATGTTTGTTGTGGTTTGTTTCCCTCTCTATTGTTTTCCCACAGACCTTATAAGCAAAAGAAGGCTAGCATGCTTCTTTGGGGGAACTAAAAAGAAAAGCATAGCTGGAGAGTCTTCGCTATATAAAATCAGTAAATAGAGAAGTTAAACAAAGTTTTCCAAGATCATCCTGGGAAAACGGAGCTTTGTCTGATGCTAGAACCCATGGCTTTAGGTTCTCCGTTACATTTCTTGTTATAATCTCACCATCTCTGACTCATTACTTGTTCCATCTCAATCTTCTTCCATCACAGTGTGCAGGCACCTCGCACCTACCTGCATTATTCTTCTCTGATTGTCACCTCCTTGGACAGCAGTGATCAGTTTTGCTAGAAATATAAATAGGCTCACTCCCTCGAGCATTGCTGGAAAATCGTGTCCTTGGTGATGGCTCTTCCCTATCCTGTGATAAAACTTATGCTGGATCAAGGTTCTATTACTTATCTTTCAAATAGAAATAACACGGTTCAGTCATGGCTTTGTTAGTCTTGTTCTTTTGGTTATCATGATTAGATACTTCAAATGTTTGGTTTTCCCTAGAAGTCATTGTAAATGTCAACACTGGTTGGACATGGACGGGACAAGTGATCAGGGATCCGACCCAAACATCTCTGCTTCCATTTGTTTAATGTACTCATTTTCTAAGTAAATTAATTATGTGGTTGAAATTCAATCAGTCTTCCATGTCTTAAAGAATCAAGTTAGATGAGTATGTCCTAACTTGATTCTTTAATTTTCAAAGATGTGGAAACTGATGACACAAAAAAGAGTAACAGATTTATGCATGTTGACATGTGACAAGACAGGCAAAGCTGGCACACAGACTGAGCCCTCCTGCAGCTCCTGTCCACATTCTTCCACTACCCCATAGCACAGCCACTCCGCACTTAACGACAGTCTGTTTAGTGACTGCTCAGACTTAAGGCCAGTTCTCTAGCGCGGGAAAACCTTTCTCAATATTGGTCTTGTTCTTGTAGTTGGTTAGCATTCACTACACAAAGTGTTCATCATCACGCAAGACTACATAATTCATTTGTAAGTGTGTTGTCATGTGATATCCTTTGAAACATACATACCCTATGGGCCATGACACACCACAAGGTATCACCTTTAAGCTTCTTGTTTATCGACCAATTCACTTAATGACCTAGTTGTAGGAACGGAGCTCGGTGGTTAAGCAAGGAGTACCTATACTGTTGTGGTGTCTACTTAAGGACAGGGAGGAAACAGTCCGGCACTTTCTTCTGCGTGGCCTATTTTTCTTTGACAGTGAGTCAATTTCATGGGTAAAATGAGAGGTTGTTCTCGATGGTCTCCAAGGTCCCACACAGCTCTCACATTCAGTGATTCTCTCTCTCTCTGAACTTTTCTTTTACTCCCCTGGGGTTTGGGGATGGTATGCAATGTGCTACAGTATGAGAAAAACTTTCAAAGTCTTAGTGGATCCTAAATAGACTCGTTTAATCTACACAGGGATTTGAATCCTCACATAAGACATTTTTGCTTAATTAAGCCACATTCAAACATGCAAAAGTCATGTTCATACAAACTCAAGGATCAGATTTACAACTGCTGAGCACCTAGAATGTAGGGATTAGTCTCAATTAGCCACATCCTGATTCTTGCTGAGAAAAGGTCACCAGATTTTTCAGTCCTTTAGGTACTTAAGATTCAAGTCAGCCAGCTCAACCATGGTCAAATGTTTTAAAAGGACATCACTCGGCCTGCATGGAGAAAGTAGGATTCATTCATTCATTTAACAAATATATATACGGAGCGTGCTGTGCCACCTCGTGTATAACACACAAGGGATATACATTGATAATGAAGAGCAGTCTCTTCTCTGCTTCTTGAATGTTGCAGTTGAATGAGGTTTCAGGAGATTGGCTGTGGATAGAAGGGAATAAGCATGGTCATCTGGAAACTGCTGGGGAGAAATCTTTGAAGAAAGAAAGTAGCACACTGTAGTAGTAGTAGTAATAAGACTTGCGTGCCCTTCCTCTCTCCCTTAACCCTGTGGAGGCCACGGCTGATTTGAGAGACATAAAAGATCAGCTGTGACCTCCACAGGGTTTAAGGTTACTTGTAACTTTATTTTCTTTACAGAAGCCACATGTTCATTATAAAAACACTAAGTAAACTATGCAGAAGAAAAGACATTTGCAAATCACCCCATACACTATCATTCTAAAGAACCATCATTCATATTAGGTGAATATCACAGCAAATATTGTTTTGTGCATAAACACAGATTTAAGAATCGAGAACTACTTTAAACTAACATGCTATTTTTTTGTTTAAAAAAATCACATTTCATATTACTTGGAATTATAAATGGAAAAATAAACTAATATGAATTTGATGGTATAGTTGAGATTCAAATGAAATTTTTTTCATTGCAAATGATATAATTTCCTAAAAGTCTTGTCTAATGTAAAGAAAAAATGTTACAAAAACACTAAGAAATTGGAGTCTTCATTATGTTTTAAACCACATTTGCTTTTCAGACTATGTCATTTGGCTCTCTACTATAAAAGATGAAACTCAACACAAATTTCTCACCACCTCACTTTTCCACAACTTCCAAAATTTTGTTATAGTTATTAATTTTGACATTGCCAAGAATGATGACATTCACATTTTGTTCTGTAACCATGATTTTCATAATTGCCAAATATTCAGACCATATTGGAATAATGTTCATAGTCTTTTGACCACAATTTCTTTATTCCCAAATTCTTTGTTTAACACCTCTCATAAGCACTGTCAAACAGTAGTATGCAAGTGAACCACCTGGGGATCTTGTTAAAATGCAGATTATAATTCAGTAGTTTTGCAATGGGGCTTGATATTCTGCCTTTGTTCTCATGTAATTCTCATGTACTTCTATTTGGTAGTGATGGCTAATTTCCAAAGAGCTCTGTCCCCTGAGTTCTATATGGAAACTTGCTCTAGAGCAAACTAATTTCTTGGCTGGGATTATTTCTAAATCACATTTGTATGCTATTTATTTGTCCATTTTCTTTTTGCATTAAATTTGATTTTGGTGAAATCTGAGACTAGACAGAACTTCACTCTTTATAGATCTAGTTTGTCTCCTTAAAGACTTTGGGGGAAAAAATCATTTAAAAAATTTTTACAGTTCAATAATATAAACAAAATATGCCTCAACTAGATCACTTGGTCTCATATTTTCTTCTAAAATTTGTGTGAGCCTTAATTGTACAGACTTAGATTTTTTCCTGTTTCAGAAAATTTTTCTTGTATTATATCTTTGAAAACTTTTGTTTTTTCTATTCCATTTGTTGAGTCCTTTCTTAGAGGGGACAATCATTCTCTTCATTTTAAATAATTTTTACTTGTCTCTCTTAAATATCCTCTCTCTGACTGCTTCAATCTATTGGAATTTTTATCTGCATCTACCCAGTTTATACGAAGCCTTTCTTTTAGATCAGATCTAAAGGATATTCATCTTTCGGTAGTATCATTTCAGTTTCTCATTTCTTTCCTTTATATTTTTAGCTGTCATTTTATCTTGTCTTAGAGTTACTACTACTATTATTATTAATGTGTCCCAGTTAAGTTGATCTACTGCTTGAACATTTCTATAAATTTTTTTTTTTTTGGTGTTGTGTTAGATATTCCTCCAGGTTGAGCTCATTTATTTTTTCAATCTTTTGCATTTATTTATTTAGCCATTCTCTTATTCTTCTCCTCCTGGCTTCACTTTGCAACATTTTTTTCTTTATCTTCCTCATGTTTGGACAAAGTTACCCAGGTCTTCTTTTGTTCTCATAACACAGAGAAGACTGCACACTGAGCCACAGTTGAAGGCTGAGTATTGAATGTTACGTCTGCTTTTTCCTGCAAACCAAGGTTGTAGCCTGGGGGAGAATGCTCACTCAAAAGAAAGTGCTTTCTTTGTTAGAAGCAGTGCTCCATATAGCCTCACAGGTTCTATGAAATATCTCAGGATGTATCTTATCCCCATGTGGGGATACATTCACATTTATGCTCATCTTTCAATTCACTTTTCTCATATGTGGTCATACTTATGTTTTGCTTCTTTCATTTCACTCATTTTTCTCCCAGAAACTCTTACTACATTTTTCCCATCAAAAGCGGGAAAAGTTACGAAAAATTTCCACTGCCCCTTTAATCTTTCTCCTTTCCCATCACTGGCTCCAAACTATCACTGATCTTCTTTATTTTTAATCACTATAGATTAGAATTTTCTTTTATAGAATTTGTGTGTGTGTGTGTGTGTGTGTGTGTGCGCGCGCATGCATGAACACGTCATCATACAGTATGTATTATTTTGTGCCTGGTTAATTTTGCTTAGAAAGTTCTTGAGATTCATCCATTGGCTTGCTTCTTAGATCAATAATGCATTACTTTTTATTTCAGAGTTGTATTTCATTGTATGTATGTCACACAATTCAGTCAACTATTCACCTTTTGGTGAACATTTGGGTTGATGCAATGGGGGGGGCCTATTGTGAATAAAGCTGCTATGGTTATTGGTGTTTCTGCTTTTGTATGGACAAATGCTTCCATTTCTCTTAAGTAAATATCTAGTAGAATTGCTATTATATGGTAAGTACATGTTTAACTTTATAAGAAATTGTCAGCCTCTTTTCCAAAGTGATTTTTACCATTTTATAGTCCCACCAGTAGTAATGCATGTTCATTTGTGTAGTTCATGTATGTAGTTCATTTAAACAGTGTTTTGATATTGAGATCCTACTTTTTAGAAAGATTTATTGTCTCAATGTTGCGTGAGATAAGAAAGCCATCAATGTGGGTGAGGAAATACACTTAAATATGTTTATTTTATCAAAAATGTGCATCAGATTATATTTGTTATAATAAATAAAGAATTAACTTTGAATTAAAAAAGATGGATGAGTTAAGGATGGCCACCAGTTTGCTCTTCCCCATATTTTGAGACAATAAATGAGAACTGCCCACCACACAGATTCTAGGAGGTCCTGGGGAGTGGACTAGAGGCTGGCCACACCAAGATGTTCTATTTAAAGAAACTACTTTTTGGTATAGATAGCACTGGGTTGTGGTTTTACCTTGATTGGATGCTTGAAGATGAACACTTTTGCTCTTGATTACACTTTATCTTTTCATCAAATTTTAGGAGAGGGATGTTCATCCAGAAGTTTCAATCCACTGTTTTAAGATGGAAGATCCTCATGAGTTTGGTACATCATGGTGGTATGATTTGCTTAGCATTCTATATTTCTCCCCCTGGATATCCACCAAAGGTGTGCTAGGTTAAACAGCTCTAGTTCTCTTCCAGCTCTTAGCTCCATTCCTGGCTGACAATAGGTACTCAGTAATGTTTCCTGAATTAATGAAAGGAGTAAGGAGAGAGAAGGAGATCTATTGAGCAGCTAGTCTGAAACAGACAAGCCTTATGTCACTTAATTTTTACAAGGACCAGTGATAAGCAAGCGTTCCTATTCCTGCCTTTCAGATGAGGATCCTCACATGTGTAAAGAGTTTGTGATTTGGTTAGTGTAAACAGTAATGGCAGATCTAAGAGTTAAGTTCAGGTCATTACGAAGCCATCAATTATGTCCTTCCCTTGTGACACAGTCCTAGCTACCTGGGAAAAGTGGAAACAGCCAAAATGGATCACCTAGTTTGTATGTGGTATACCAGATGGCCCAAGGGCTCACTACAGCCCACATATCCTGTATTTTGCATATCCTATATTTAAAAAGCAGTAATTGTCAATTATAAAATATTTACATGCAAGCTGGGTTATAGCATGTCTTAAGAAATCAGAAGGTCTAATGGCATTAAGACTACAACCTTCACAGGGACCATTGATGATGACGGGCTAGTGTCTTCCTTTTTAGATGACACAGGCCCTCTGCAAGTCACCACAGCTCTCTCCTTTGGGCTGTGCCCTTTCCATATCTAGCCTCTCGAGGCATTTGCATTTGTAGCCCTGACCCAGATGAAACAGGACCCAGGGCCTCTGCTTTTCCAGAATGCATACAGTGGAGGCACATCATGGGATGAGAAATCTCCTGTCCTTAGGGGGTCTCAGTTCCAGTTGGAGCACGGTCACAAGAGGCCTCCCCAACACCAAATGTTGTCCCTGAGGATTCCTGCCACCCTGCCTCAGTCTGTAAGTGCTGCTTTGTTCGGCTAAGACTTACTGCATCTCCGCAGGTTCTGTGAAGACAGTGATCTAGGAGGACGGTTTGCAGTTAGCAGGAGCAGCTCTGACTTGAGGCTCTGTTCTCTAGGGAAGGCTCAAGAGAGATCAGGTTCCTGTCTGTGAGGTTGTTTTCTCTCCAGGGAGAGAGAATTAATGAGAGCCAAGGAAGGCCTGTCCTCAGAGCCCAGTGGGAGCTCCTCCCGAGGATGGGGCTGCCAGGCTGCCTCCTGAGGGATGTGTCCCAGAAGAGCAATGATGGGGATCATTACCCAGATTAACACTCCAGGGAAAACAAGCCTCCCCCAAACCCCCACCCCATCTCTGTGCTCTGTTAGCTATGATCTGACTCAGTCTTGCTAGGGGCAACCTTGCCACCCTAGAATTTGCTGGTGAGTGTTCTCACATTTTATCATACCCAGAAGTCCTCAGTTCAGCCTGTTAATTGTAGGTGTTTAATATGGATGCATTAGTTTGGGCGTGGGGCAAGAAAAATCATGTGAAAATTTCTAGAAAACCCAAAACTATAAAGACAGAAATCAGGTCAGCAGTTGTCTGGGGCTGTGAGTGGGTCAGGGGTTGACTGTAAATGGGTATGAAGGAAGTTTTTGAATTGTAGATAATGTTCTAACACTAGATTGTGCTGATGGTTGCACAACTGTATCACACAAATCTGCTAAAACTCATCATACCATATACTTAGAATGGGTGAATTTTATGGTACATAAATTAAACCTCAATTCAGCTGTCAAACACACATATACACACACTTGAAGTAATGATAATAGAACAATGTCATAAGGGAACAACATAGAAAAATAATAAATGGTGGTGCTAATGTCAGTGAACATAAGAATAATAGCAAAGAATTACTGAGCAATGCCAAGGAACAAGTTACCGAGTCCAGTTTTTGTAGACATTCATCATTATTTCTGTCTCCTTCCCCATGAGGTGTGTCTTTGTCACCACCCTCACTTTGCATTTAGGAAACTGTGTGGTTAATGATTTCCTCATGGGGCACAGCCACATAGGGGAGAACTGATATTTGAATGCAAGTGATCTAATGTAGTACCTTAATTCATTAATGCATTCAGTTGATTGTCTGAGGCTTAGAGTTGAACATAAGTAGGTCTGGTGCCTGACTTCACAACTTCTAACTATGTGAACTTGAGCATGTGCCTTCCTCTTTTTCAGCCTCAGTTTTCACACCTGCAGACTAAAGACAATAGTACTGATCCCACAGGCTTCTTGGAAGAAAGAAATGAAATGAAATAAGATATGTAAAGCCAGGTACAGATAAAAGCTCTCCAATACAAGTGAACGTTAGACTATGTCTATTCCTTATTAGAGTTGTTGGTTCTCCCCTGAGCTTTGTAAATATCAGCTAATAGGTAACTCTAAAATTTGGTGCCATTTATTTGTCTAACAGTCACCTGGGCATTCATATCTGCCAAACACTGGGAGAGTCACTGAGTCAGGTCTTGCATAAACTGTAAGACACTACCCTGCTCTCCGGGAACTACAAACACATACACTAATGAGTGTCCTAGAATGTTCAAGTGCTTCACAAGGTATAGCTGGTGACTTCATTGGCCTCTTCAATGGTGTCACAAAAATAGAGGTCATTGTCACATAGAGATAGGGCAAGTCTTTACAAAGGACACAACATTTAGCCTTCAAGATGGACTCTCTTCTATGGTTTAAACAATGTCTATTATTTTGTTCAAATCATAGACACTGCCACAAAAGAACTTTCCAGATTTGCAGACCTGCGAAAACCCTGGCTTTCCTTATTCTGCAAGGCTGCCTTATTTATTTGGGGATCTTGGTATTTCCCTCACCTCATCTTTTTCTTCAGACAAATCCCGATGGCTCCATTCTTGGTGTGGAATTCTCCAAGTGGAAATGTAACAGCCAACTTTTTGGATGTCTCTGGTACCACTTACCAGCTCCATGCCTACTCCCTGAAGCTGCAATGCAGAATACGGCTTCTTGGGGACCCTGGGACCCAGCATTTTGACTCTGCATGTGATATCTTCTACATATCCCCTGTTGTGACAACGCAACCATTTGTGAAAAGCTGTTCTGCTACCTGGAGAGTGATTTTACTCCTCGTACAACTCACAGAATCAGGTATTACTAAATGATTGCAATGGGGGTGGGTAGAGTGTTTCATTCCTGTTCCCCTTTATTTATCTTTTAAACTCCCAGAAACACATGGCTGCTGGCTACGTCAGCATTCCATCTTTTTTCCCCTGACGTTTTCAGTTCAAGGGAAAATCAGCTGAAGGTGAGGTCGACACTGCAGGTTTCAGGAGTGAGAGCCACTCAGGAGGTGCGTTATTTCAATTTTAAATTCCAAGACTTCAGGCAGCCACTTAGAAAATGGGTCTTCTAATTCTTAATAATGGCTATTCATCTTCCTCTATCTGATTGAAAATTAGATTGGGGGGTGGGGTGGGGGTGGCAGCAGGAACACACTAAAGGCCAGGACCCAGAAGAAGGTAATTCTCCAAAACAGCGAATTAGAAGGAGAAGATCTGGAGGTTCTGTGCTCATGGTCATTAGCAGAAGCCCTCTGCATCTGCTGCAGCCTGACTCCTTTCAAATGTCTCTGCCTCAAATGTCATTAGATGAGAAGGGGACTCAACATTTTACACGGGCATATGGTAATTTATAAAACATGGACATAAATTACAGGTACATTTCTCCTTCCACTGATATTATTCCAATTGCTTTAATAGACCATAAAAATGGAAATGCCATGGTGCACCCTTAAATGCTCAGCTATTTAGCCCAGCAAGCCTCCTTATTTAATAGTTTCGTTCATTGAATATGTACAATTTGCAAGCAAGTCCATCTAATTTTGAAGTAGGTTAGGGGGTTGAGCCACCTCTGGGAGTCCTCGGTGGGGGGACCCCACTGGTACCTGAGCTCTCTAGCACCTCCTAACGAAGCAGGACTCTCAAGAGGGCTAATGAGTTTGGCTCTTAACTTAAAATGCGAACGTCTTTTTTTCTTTCAGTTGTGGGGTTATCTGGAGCATTCCAGGGAATTGGATACACTCACGTGTTCTGCAATTCATACAAGGAGGTAGCCTGCCCAATAAGTAAGCATTATTTGAATTAACTCTGGCAAACTCCTCTCTCTTGGATATCGTACACCTTGAATTAAGCACCAAATCTCAACAGACACTAAGAGGGTGGGGGTGGGTTTGTCCCTGTTAAGTATCTTGTACCCAAAATGAAAGAAAAAGCTATATAAATGGAAACAATAATAAACACCAAAGTAAGGGGTAATAATTTAGGCAGGAAAGGAGGGATGAGGTAGTAAGTTTGTCCTGCAAAGAGCTTAAACTTTATGCATTGGGTGATGGAGGTCTACAGAAGGTGTCTGAGCGTCCAGGATGGGGGGATTCAATGAGGTAATTCCACATAAGCCACTTAGAATAATGGGGAGCATGGGGAAATGCTCAAGTTATAGGTCAGTTAGGAGGAAAATAAGTCATCAAAATAGCACACATATAGGAGGGGTTCTTCGTTAAGTGAGTGAGTGAGAGAGTGAGTGAGTGAATCCATGAAGAGGCTTGGTTGAAACATCAGAGGCCAATTTATGAATTGAACATGAGGACTTGGAACTGCAAGTACTTGGGATAATGATCTTGGCTTGACCAAGGGAACTGTAGGAGATGCCAAGTGGTTTCCAAAATTTGCTTGGTAAGCATGAGATTCTGAACAAGAATAAAGGAAATTTTGCTTTTTGTTTTGTTTTAACACAAGAATTGACTGCTTCATACCACCAACTGGTGATTCCCAGATATGCCTATCATCGCACTTAGGTTATATGAGCCCAGATGTCCAAATCCTTAGGCCGATTTGTACCGACCAATCTCCTTGGCATAGGTATTGGCTGGACACTAACATCTGAGTCTGTAACTCTCCCTTTCTTAACCCCCACCAACCCCTTTTGAAGAACTTGGACTTCATCCTAACGTATTTATCCAAGCCCAGCTTTGCAGACCTCATCACCATTCTGTTTCATTGGACAGATACTGTATCCCCTACTCTAGTTTTTCATGTATTGATGCCATATTTTAAACCTGAGAGGGTGACTTTATTTTCAGTCCCATCCAGGAAGGGGTTCACTCACACTTGCCGTTTTGTCCCATCCTCAGCATAAATCATACAAACAGAATAGACCCAGCGAGATTGCAAACTCAAAGCCAAAATGTGTTTTGCCCAAAGTCATTCGAGACCAAAGACAATTCACAGACAGAGAAATGAATATTTTTCCTTTAGTTTTGTGATCTGAAAGATTCATGGACCATGACTTTAAAAGTCTGTTTAAGTTGTGGAGGCGAATGCCCTGATTTTTAGATGTCTGCTTAAGAATTTAGAAATGAAGTGACATGATGTCTGTAACTTACTTTCCAAATGTGTCAACAAAACACACGCACGCACGCGCACACACACGGAAAATTGTAATTATTTCAGACTCTGGGTGACATGGGTATGCATTGCGCTGTCTTTCAATGTTTCTCTATGTTTGAAAATTTTCATAATATAACATTGGGAAGAAATTTCAGCTGCTTTTTAATCCCATGGCATACCTCCACAGGGGCATTCCCTCGCTTCCCTTCCCCTGCGATACTGACTTTAAACCGCTTTGAGGTATGGAGCACTCCACTAGGGCCTCCTTCCACAATCCAGTTATATTTTGCATTTTATTGTTTTACCCTCTTATAACTGTTTTGTCCAACTCTCCTCTCCTGGAATGTAAGTCTGTTTCTAACGTAATTTTACATTTAACAAACGTAGGCTTCCTGCCACCGTTTCCTTTCACTGGTGTCTTGTTTAATAAATCAAAAACGTCTCCAGCCTCTGAGATTAAGCCCGTCCACCACTCGATTTCTCATTAGGATAGGAACGAGTCTGTAACTCTCCCCCCGCCAGGCTGCCACAGAGCGACGTGGCCTTTGCTGACAGTGGCCTGCAAGTAACATGAAATTAGATCTGACTCAATTTAGCTCACTTTGATCCGAGACGCTTAACATAATTTTCAAGTGTTTGACCCAATCAAGATCATGAAGTGAAAAATTGGCCAAACTCTGATGACTGGAGAGCTATTGGAAGATGTTCAAAGAAATGATGCTGTGTGGAGGACATTGCTGAGAGGCAAGATGTGTCAGAGTCCACCGAGCAGACAGGCATGTTGGTGTCAGTCCTTCGGGGGGACACAGCTGAACAGGCAGAAGGACACTGGTCCTAGAGATAGAAAAGGAAAGCACATAATGGTCACGTTAGCAACATGCTTCTTGGGAGAGTTACTTCCCTAAGCATGGGTGCTTTAACGGGGAATGATGGCATTGAGTTTCCTTGAGTCATTGTCATCAGGGAAGACTTTGACCAGAGGAAGTTCCACTGAAAATGTGTTGTCTCATTCATCTTCATGACGATGCTCTGAAGGGAGTGGAGTTACCCCCAAATCAAAGGTGCAGAAACTAAGGCTCAGAGGTCTGAGTAATGGGTTTAAGGACACACAGCTAGTTAGTGGCACAGCTGGAACCTCGCAGGGTCTTTTGGACTCCAGAGCCTGCACTCTTAGGCATAAAAAGGGAACTTAGAATTTATATACTCCAAACTCTCTTTCCCTTTCTTCCTGACATTCCCATCCTAAACATTCTGTTTGTGCATGCATCAACTGATGGACATTTGGGTTGCTTCCACATTTTGGATGTTATGAATTATGCTGCTATGAACATTCACGTGCAAGTTTTTATGTGAGGGGGGACCCAAAAAACCCTGGAATTTATTTATAAAAATTTGTGTATTTCTTCTAACATTTAAACTTCAATCACCTGCAAAGTACCCACCTATTGAGTGAGATACTTTTTCCACTGCTCAAAGCAGTTTTTGAATTATTGATTTTGATGCCTTTTAGTGCTTCTGCCTTTTTTGTTTGTTTGTTTGTTTGTTTGTTTCACCTCTTCTGCATCAGCATTAAGTACTGTTCTCATCCAGGAAGTAAAAAAAAAAATGTCACTAGGGGCGAGATCAGGTGAGTAGGGAGGGTTGGGCACTGGGGTCCTGCCGGTTTTGGTCCAAAACTGCTGAACTCTCAGCACGGTGTGGGCAGGTGCATTGTCATGCTGCATGTTGTCTGTGTAAATCACCATCAGGAAATGGGCAAATGGTTGGAAGCGTCTCCAGAAAAAATTCACTGAAGCCAAACGCAGCCTCTCACACCACCACCAACTGGTGCACGGATGGGTTCCTAGATGGGTTCCTAGACCACTCACCTAGCAGGGGAAGCCTGTACTACAGTGTCCCACCCTCCAGAAGATAATTCCAGGTCTTTTTGGGTCCTCCTCATATTTTTCCCATGCTCATGGGGTGTATATGTAAGAGTAGGATTGCTGGGTCAACTGGTAACTCTGTTGTTTTGAGAAACTGCTAAACTGATTTTCTTAGTAGCTTTACTAGTTTATATTCCCAACAGTAGAGCAGGGGGCCTCCAATTTCTCCATTCTTGCCAACTTTTGCAATTGTATTTTTGGTTGTAATCATTTTTGTGGGTGTGAAGTAGTACCTCATTGTGATTTTAATTTACATTTCCTTAACAACTAATGTTGAGCATATTTTCATTTGCTTGTTGGTCATTTGTGCATCTTCTTTGCAGAAATGTCTATTTAAGCCCTTTGCTGAATTTAATTAGGTTACGTAACTTTCTATTGAGCTTTAAGAGCTCTTTATATATTCAAAACTCTTTATCAGATATATAATCTGCAAATATTCTCTCCCAGTCTGTGGCTATTCTTTTTGCTTTCTTAATAATATTATTTGATGTACAAAATTTTTAATTCTGTGAAGTCCAATTTATTTATCTATTTTTTGCATAAAATATGCACATACATTTTCTTTTAAGAACTTAATTATTTTGGCTCTTGCATTTAAGTTTTTGATGTATTTTGAGTTAATTTTGTATATGGTGTGACATAGAGGTTCAAATTCATTCATTAGCATAGGGATATCCAGTTGTCCCAGCACTATTTGTTGAAGAGGCCCCAATGAATTATCTCGGTACCCTTATCAAAGATTCCTCAAATTTACTTTTACAGATTCTTTCCAATTCCCATATTTGTAGGAGAAGTATATACAGCAGACATATTTTTTACATGAACACAAGCAAGCAAATACACATACATATACCAATGTGTGTATGTCATGCATATACACTAATATTTGTGTATGTGTTTGTGTGCGTGTGAGTGTGTACACATAATTTTTTCAAAGATCAGAATATTTTGGATTTATATCTAGAAAGCAATGAAACTTCAACCTGAGAAGTGTACTATTTGAGATTTGCAGATAGAGCTAAAGATGGGCAAAATGGTGCAGATTGGAGAACATTCAATATAATAGTTATTAAATTAATTCTGCACTAAAATTGCTCATCTTCTAACAGAACTCACACATACCTGCCCTTTTTATAGCGATCTCTTACCGCTATTACTATAAAACTTGTTCAAGAAGAACATCATTTGGCTCAGCAGAAATATTGCCTGCAGCAATGGGGAGAAATCCAGCACTGAAAAGCAAGCTGGGAGAAGGTGCAAGAAATGGGAACCTTGGCCCTTCTGGGTCTGCTTAGTCAGGAGATGGTGCTTTTCTGTATTTAATATGCCCGAACTGGGAAAACTTTAAGATGATCTCTTCTCCCACAGTGTTCATTGAAGGGATCGGGGCTCTGAGAAGGGAGATAGAGGAGCAGAGTAGAATGAAAGAATGTGAAAGTTGGAGTTATAGACATTTGACTTCAAATCCTGGTCTTATCATTTGATTATCTCTATGATTTTGGGCAAGGGACTTGTTTTCTCCAAACTGTTTTTGTCTATTAGTAAAATGACATGATACTTTTTTAAGGATTGTGAACAAAATATGTTCAACTTCTAGGTTAGTATCCACATCGAGGAAGCATTTAATACAAAGGTGTTGTTATTATTATAATTACTTCTTAGTCCCAGTGGACCTTTTGGCTTGGGAACTTCTATTCAGTTCCTAGATACGGCTCAAACATCACTTGCCCGAAGAAAACTTGCATAGCTCTTCTTCTTACACCCAACGTACACATGGATGTTCCATATTTGTGGGCCTCCCATCGCACATCACACATTCTCACAAAAACTAGCACTTTTATTCTTATTAATTGTAAGTAGCATACAATAACACACACACACACACACACACACACTCACTGCACTTAAATGTTTAATGTACCACATTTTCTTTTTTTTATTGAAATACATTACATATAACATAAGTCACTCATTATGGTATAGTTCTATGAGTTTTGACAAATGCAATGAAGTTACCACCACCGAAATCAAGATATAAAAAATTCCTTTATAGTCCTTTGTTAGTCATCCATCCTCTCCACCCCCAACCTCTGCCAACCACTAATTTGTTTTCTGTCGATATAGTGAGCTTTTTCGAAAAGCTCTTTCAAAAATAGATTACATTTTTTTATGTAGCATTTTGAGTATGGTTTCTGTCACTAAATAATACACCCATGCTATTGCATGTATTAGTAGTTTATTTATTTATTTTTAATTTCTGAGTAATATGCCTTTGAATGGATGTACCATAGTTTGTTATCACATTAACCTTTTGAAAGACATTTGCATTCTTTTCAGATTTGGGTGATTATAATTAAAAGCACTATAAATGTTTATGTACAGATTTTTGTAAAACTCCAACTTTCACTCCACTTGGGGAAGTCCCTAGGAGTAGAATTTCTGGGCCTATTTGCAGTATTTTATTTCTTAAAAAAAAAAAAGACTATCTAAGGCAAATACAATAAAATGTTGGTTTGATAAATGGGAGTGGTAAGAATATAAATGCGTAACATTCTGTATACTTTTCTTTTGCCAACAACATTTTATTAAAAATAAAACTCACAGCATTATGCAATATAAGTCAACTCAGCAGCTCAGATGATGAAAGTACTTCTGGTTATCTCAAGGTAGGCACATGGGCTTTGCTGCAGTGATAAAATCCTCTTTTACCTAAATAGTTTACCATTCCTCTGAAACCTCTTAATGATCCCATAAGTGGGAATGAATCAACCTTATCTAGAGCTGACAAGGTGGCCCCGTGGGATGATGCGAATCTCTCTGTGTGGTTCTACCTTCCAGGCGATGCCGAACTCAACACAGGCACACAAGTCCCTTCCTCCTTCATTTTCTTTCCTTCTACCTTTTCCATCTCCCCTCTGCCTCCACCTGACTAAGGTGCCAGCTTCATTCACTGACGACTCTTTCCTTACACCTGTTCTTCCAAAAGGAGCTTCCCAGGAAGGGCAGAGAATTTCTAAGACATCAACATCTCTTAACGACCATTGATTGTGAGAGTGCCCCGTGAGCCCCATCCTTAGCTGGGATGAGGAAGGGGGCTACAAGACAGGAAGCTGGAGACAGGGAAGCCATGGAGCTAAGCCAGAACAAAGAGATGCAGGAGCAGAGCATCACGTCTTACCACGTAATTATTAGGCAGCAAAAAACTGGGTGGCCCCCCACCAGCCATCCCGGAGGTGACGGTGGGGACACTTCCAGGCAGAAAATGCTTCTCATAATGTGCCTTTGGATTATATTTCAGAAAATGGCATTAGCTGTAGGGGTGATTAATGGTCTTTTAAGCTTACAAAACATTCATCAGCTTAGCACTCAGGCCCTTCAGGTAATGCAGAGAGCGAACATGGACTGGAAACATGAAATATGGGCCAGTTCACCATGCACTAACTAAAATGTTTCGTCTGGTAATCACTCTGGAGCAAGATTTATTTGGGGTTTCACAAACATCTTTTTCATTTAAATTAGATTTAAGGGATTCTCTTTCTCCATCCTCTGACTTCTTAGAGTTTAGCATTTGCTGGCTTTTTTTTTTTCCTTTTCTTTCATTAACCCTCTCATAATAACGTTCCAGCCAAGTGTTTCCAGGGAGAAAATTATATGTAGAGCTGAACAAGTATTATTAACTCCACTGGATGTTTGGGGTGATGACATGTTTTGTGGGAAAGGGGCTGTGTGTTCCTTAACTGAAGGAAGTATGGAGAAGTCTGATGGGTAATTGGAATTTCATTCTCCCAAACAATGTCCCAGGAACCCTTGACTTGTGCTGTGATGCTCAGTTTGAGCATTTCTGCTTCTGAGAAGCCAGTTTTGGTTTCCTCCCACTTCACCCAGAAAAAAGCATCCTCTCCCCACTGTTTACTCAGGCAGCGCTCTCCTGCTGCTTCCGTGAAGGTGTCTGTCATGGTACCCAACAAGCTTTTCCTCACACGCCCATCACCAGCCTTCCTCTGCGTCCCTTAGGACCAGGAGGCTCATCTTGGTTATGATTGACTCCCACCTGCCCCCTCTTTGCCTTTGCTAGTGTCTGGCACATAGAAGACATTAAATACTTGGTGAATGAATGAAATAATCTTTCTGTGTGTAGTACGTTTGCTTAAACCCTGACAGAGTGAGAAACAAAGGCAACCAAGACGCAAGCAGTTAAGCAAGAAAGAAGGAAAGAGAAAAGGAAAGAGAAAGAAAACTGTATCCCATTGCATATCTACTTGAATGCCATTTTCAAGATAATGAGAGACAGAGAGAAATTTTGGAAGGGGTAAAGAATCTTTAAAGTAGGAAACAAAATCACATAGGTTCAGATACAAGATTTATCATTACCAATGATTTTTCTCTCTGTTATTATACTGATGTTCCATGGAGTCACAAACTAAATAATGCAAGGCATTGCCATATACAAGCTTTCGCCAACTTTTGGTGTTCAGCTAAAGATAAAATAAAGAAGAAATAAATGAGACCAGGGTGGCAGACTTCTAGGCAATGCTTCTGTCAATGTTCTCTCTTAAAGAATCACAGAATGCATTCACATAATCATTTATCTGAGAAATTCTATTCTAGTGAGAGAAATTCTCCAGTGTTTAATTTTGTTGCACTAGTTTACGCAGCTGCTTTTGGCCCCTAAGCTTTGTTTCTCATAAGCATATTCACATGTGTTAATCAAGACACTTGGAATTGCAAGCAGCAGAAACCCAACTCTAACACACTTAGTCAAAGAAACGAATTTATTGCACCAAGTAATAGCATTGAATGGGGGGACGCTCAGGCATCGCTGACTCCAGTGACCAAATGACATTGATTGTCGATTTCTAGACAGTGCTTTTCTCTGTGTGCAGTTCATTCTCAGGAAGGCTCTCCTTGCATGGTTAAAGCATGGGTCATCTCAGCTCTAAGCTTTCTGTGGGACTAGAAATCCCCAGGTGAAGGGAAATAAAGTGTTTTAAAAATAAATTTTAGGAAAAGTGTCAGGGTGTCCTCTCAGGAACCCAGATTGGACCCTATCATTGTGAGTGGAATAATGTCCTGATATAATGTTTTCATTGGCCCAACTTAGGTCAGATGAATAAAAAAACTTAGACTGGCAGATAGTGTCCCCCAAAAGATCAAGCATTCTGCTTCCAGAAGGGAATAGATGCTCAAAAAATAATTTCCTCCTTCCTTTCTTCCTTCTTTCCATTCTCTCTCTCTCTCTCCCCCTCTCTGCCTCTCTCTCTCTCTCTCTCTCTCTCTCTCTCTCTTTTTCTTTCTGTCTCTCTCTCTCTCTCTCTCTCTCTCTCTCTCTCTCTCTCTCTCTCTCTCTCTCTCTCTCTCTCTCTCTCTCTCTCTCTCTCTCTCTCTCTCTCTCCCTCTCTGTCTTGCCAAAAAATAGCTCCATGCTGAATTTGCAGAAATCCTCTGCAGCTCTGAGCAAAGTTACTAAGAGACCCTTTCAAGTTCTCCCCCTGAGAAACTCTACAAATAGCTGCACCAAACGGAAGAGGGGAGATGTAGTAAACCCACTTGGAGCTCGGGCTGCATGCCTTGCAGAGGCTCCAGGCTTCATCGGAGCAACCTGCCGGTGGACGTAGCAATGGGAGGCCTGAAGATTTTCAGCAAAGCTCATTTCTGATTGGATGCCAGGCAGGAAGTGCTGCCATACCTGGGGATTGAGAGTAAGACGGATATCCCAGAAAGACTGTGTTTGGGTTTGGGTGGTCAGTGACTGAGAGAAGAATGGTATTCTACCAAGTTGGGGGAACACACACGCCATGATGCTTCGTGCTGGGCCTAATGTTATACCATGTGCTCCCATACAACACTCCGGACATGTGCCCCACCTGCTTGGTTGGCATAAATCATTGCAGGAGCAATGCCCAAAGGAAAAAGAAAAGCACGAGATAGAGAAAATTAATGAAACTGGGATGTGGACCTCAATTTGCACAGCATCACTGAGTTACCTGGCCGAACCCCCCTCCCTTCTTTGAGCTTCTCTTTCTTCACCTTACAAGTGAGAAAGTTGGACGAGGTCGGGGATGGCAGATGGCCTGATGGCTCAGGTCAGCTCTTACGGTTGCCACTGTGACCAGGAGTCCGGAGCCTTTCCTTCCTTTCTCGTCAAGAAATAATGAGGTGACTGAGTTGAAATGATTTGCCATAGACACAGGAAAGACTCTTCTATTTGCTCTCCCTGGGCCAGATGATATTTAGCGTCCTTGCTAGATGGAAACTTTTATTCTAAATACTTTAATAGGTTCCTGATGCTTGAGACGAGATCATTATTTTTAACCCTTCCGAAGCATTTTAATGTCATCCCACACTGGTCTTTTATAAAAATATGGAATTACAGATCATCTTTAGGTATCAAAACCATATATATATATATATATATATATATATTTATTTATTTATTTATTTATTAAACCTATAAAAATATATATAAAGCACAGAATGTGGACATTCTATTTGCATCCCCTTCTGTGTGGTCCAGTAAACGAACTCAGCTGTGCCGCGCATGGAACCCCTGCCTTTGCTTTGCTGGTGTTTTTCTTCCTCCCTCAGCCCTGGTCACATTGCTCCTTTCTGAGTGCCCACAGCTCCCGTGGATGCTGGAACACCGTGTCTGAGCAGCTGGAGTGTTCCTGGGGCAGAGTTTTGATCAAAGCTGGTGGCTTTTCAGTGCACTGTGTTCTCCTCGGCTAAGCTGTCCCTGATCTTTTCCTTTTACATCTTTCAAAGGAAGGAGCTCTTTGCACAGCAGTGCCATCCAGCAAACACGCTCGGGTGTCACTTGTGGGTAACTCCCCGTGCTAAGTGCAAGAGGAAAATACAGATGAATCAGATCGTCTGTGTCCTTGAAAGGGTCACAAGCTAGTGAGGGAGAGAGACTTGGGCACAGCTCATGGTCATAAAAATCGGGCCGTAGTAAGTACTTGGAGTGAGGCATTCACAAACAAGATACTGTGAGAAGGGGGAGCAGAGAAAAATCGGTTCTGGATGAGTAGGCTTTGGGTAGGTTTCCAGAGAAGCTATATGCAATGGAGAATGAATGGAGGGGGAAAGAAGGCTATCTCCCACTGGGAGCAGCCAACGTATCCAAAAACGGGAGGGGGAGGGTGGCTTTTGCACTGGGAGAACCGTGAGTGAACGGTTCAGGGTGACAGGGATGTAGTTTGTACGTCATAGGAGTGAGGAGAGGGAGGAGGTGTACACTGGGGTCCGAGTTTGGAGGGTTTTAAGTATTAATAACATTCGTACTTTATTTTACAAAACATCAAAAACCTCAGATGCAACCGACAGGGTTCTGTAGGCTGAGCGGTGGGGACAACACAGGTTCCCAGCCCTCGAGGGACTGTACCAAGTAGGATCCCATACAAGTTCTAATTGCAATAAAATACGTAATTGCTTCTGTAATGCAGACGCACAGAGGAGGAGTGGAGCACACAGCTAACGTGTGGTGGGGAGATGGAGTATTGACAAGCAAACGGGAAACGAGACGGGAGACTTTTCCGGGCACAGAGAACTGTGTAAGCCAAGATGTGAAATCATGATAGGTTCTAGCACATTTGAGGAAATAGATCAACTCAGTATAGACAAAATGTAGACTAAATTGGGGGAAAGGGGACAAGCGATGGAATTTCAGGCTACAAAAGCTTGTCATTTGGTCTGCATGAATGAAAAAAAGGCATGCTTAACGTACTGCAAAGTGAATTGTAATTTTTTTTTTTTAATTGCAATAGGGTATGTTTGATCACACTAATATTCAGTGCCCGTTTTAAATGGTCCATGATGTGCAGTATACAGTCAGCTCTCTACATTTATTACTCTTTATAATTTTAAGGTCAATTAAGTTTCCACTTTGTATTGAGGGGCCATATTATGGAATATATATGTAACAGAAATGAAAGTGTATCTTCAATATTGCAACCTTTCATAATCTAGACCAGCTCTGTTGGAATTTACTGTGATGATGCAAATGTTCCACACTGTATTATCCGATGTGGCATTCACTGGGTGCACGTCATTAGGAAGGACTTGAAATGTGACTCATACAACTGAGGAAATGAATGTTTCATTGTGCTTAAATTTAAATTAAATTAAATTACATTTAAATGTAAACTTAAGTAGCCCGATGTGGCTAGTGGCTACCAGATTGAATAGCACAGTCTATACAAAGTAAATATGGGAATATCTGAGATACAAAATTCGATAGAAACAGATACTTAGAATCCCACTGCAAGTTAGGGAGGGGAGAAAGGGGAGGGGGTGGGAGAGGAGGGGGGGAAGCTAAATATAAGGTGATGGAAGGAGAAGTCACATTAGGTGGTGAACTTATTATACAACAAGTTGACAATGCACTGTAGAATTATATGCCTGAAACCTATGTAATCCTTGCTAACAGATGTCACCCCAATAAGTCTAACAATAAAAATGAAT
>PVJL010001131.1:0-295763 GCA_004026885.1 Lyroderma lyra | reverse complement strand
AAGGGGAGGGGGTGGGAGAGGAGGGGGGGAAGCTAAATATAAGGGGATGGAA
Organism: Lyroderma lyra; assembly: GCA_004026885.1. Classification (NCBI taxonomy): domain Eukaryota; kingdom Metazoa; phylum Chordata; class Mammalia; order Chiroptera; family Megadermatidae; genus Lyroderma; species Lyroderma lyra. The sequence continues at coordinate 295,711 of PVJL010001131.1, read as the reverse complement.
AGAGGGGTCACATTAGGTGGTGAACTTATTATGCATCAAGTTGACAATGCACTGTGGAATTGTATGCCTGAAACCTATGTAATCCTTGCTAACAGATGTCACCCCAATAAGTCTAACAATAAAAATGAATTAAAAAAAAAATATATATATATATATATAAAAAAAAAAAAAAAGAAAATAGGATACTATTGTTATTGTCACTTATAATAATAATAATAATAACAACAACAACCAAGCATATTATGAACATTATTTTAATGTCAAACAACCCAGGTTACTATTATCCTTCCTATTTTGCAAATGGGAAAACTAAGAAACAGAGAACAGAATTAACCTGCAAATGATCACACAGCTAGTTCCCAACAAAGCCAGAAATAGAACCCCATCTTTCTGGTTCCAGAGCTCACAACCTTAACCACTATTGAACTTCCTGTTAACACACATGTCACGTCAACTAGCTTGTTTGTTTCCGCCTTCCTCCTCAGCAGTTCACCATAGTTGCCAACCAGTACGAAGACTAGAGAAGAGAATTTATAGACAATCTCGTATCTGGAATAACCTCCTGGTATTAATATTTCAAGAACCCAGCATGGAATTAGTCTATCTAGTGAGGTTCCTGGTCCCTGGGTATTTTCAAGGAAAAGCCCAAGGACAATTTCCTCAAGGGCAGCTGTTTTCAACCTGGGTCAGCTATACCCGTCAGGGGACAATTGGCAATGTCTAAAGATACTGTCACAACTGGGCATTGGCTACTAATGGCATCTGGCAGGTAGAGGACAGGGATACCGCTGAACACACTACATACGATGCACAGGGTGGCCCCTTTCCCCCAGCCCCCCCAGCAGAGCATTCTATGCCCCCACTATAAAGTGTCTGCATTGAGAAACCCTGCTTTAGGGGCTGTGGTGAAATTATCAGCTTCTGATATGGGTTATGGAACATTCTGTAAGGTTGTGTTGTCCCATCTCACAGTCACTTGCCATGTGTGACTATTTAAATTAAACTTGTAATTCCTCAGTCACACTAGCCACACATCAGGTGTTCAGTGGCCAGATGTGACTAGTGGCCACCATACTGGGCAGTACAGATTGTTAGAACATTTTCATCATCTCAGAAAGTTCTTTTGGATGATGCTGCAAGATCTCTTTTCACTCTGAAATTGTATTAAATGTGTCGAGCGTGTTAGGAGAAACCAAAGATTAAAACGGTGATTTTTAAAGCAGATAAAAGCAGCCATATTTATTCACTGTAAAACTCATCTTTTACATGGGAATGTTTCTACTACGTTTGAGGGCTTATCTCCTTGCTAAGGGTCTGATTGGTTTGCTGACAGATCATTAAAACTGGGATGAGAGTGGACACCTGAACTTGGAACTGGCAAAGCTACTTAGTTGAAGGCCTTGTGCCAACTCCAAAATTTCAGTCTCAACCAAAAATGTTTATGAAGTTGTAGAAGGTTTGAGTTTAAGGTTTGTCTACTTTTTTGTTTGTTTGTTTAGATTTGTATAATTGGTTTTAGGGACCACAAAGTTCTTGCAGAATCTGGTGACACAGACCAATTCCCCATTCACAAGTGGAGCATGAAAATGCTGATACATACACATACAGGTAGAATTTTCTACACCGTTTCCATGCGATTAATGACTTCCAGGTCAATCCCCTGTTTTCCAGTTGGGTCCCCACCCACAAAGGAGGAAATCAAGGTCCTGAGAAATGAAGTAACTTGTCCCAGTTCACACAGTGACAGAACCTGCATCAGAAGCTATTCTAATTCCCAAGCCTTATACATTCGTTAAGAAATACCAATTTACATACATTATCAAAGGAACTAATCTCCTGTGTGACCAAGACACCCTGGCACTGTCCCGTTCCTTCTGCTTGGGTTCTGGGAAAGGAGGAGACAGGACAGTGTTTTTAAAAGCACTGGAGAGGCCTCCGAAGGTGACAGCGGGTACAACAGAGACATGCCAGCCCCGTCGATGACCCACGGACTGGGTGATGAAACCCCGAATGCAGAAGCATGCTGTGTAACTTCTGATGTGGGATTTTCGTCACCACACTACTCTTCTTTGAGGGTCTGCTGCCTTTCTCCGTGCAGCACGTCCCGCTCAGAGCGTCAGCTGCTGCCCCCACCCCCATGCCTCCCCCGAAGGCTCAGGAAGCGCAGCTTGTGAGCTCCCCGTCAAACACCTCATTAAGTTATTTGCTTTTCTTCCCGCCTCCTGTCTCCTGCGTTCTGTGTCCTTATTTGTGCCTTTTCTTTCAAGTCATGCCTGTTCTATACTTAACGGCTTTTCAAAGGATACCATTATGCAGAACAGCAAGCCGAAGCAGAAGGGAGTGAACCTCCCTGGAAGCCTAATCCACACAGAGCTGTCGCTATTGAAATGCTATAAACAGAAACAAGACCGAGAAAAAGCTAAACTGCCTGTCGGGCTGTGCCCACCAGGTCTCCTTACGAGCCCAAACAGAGCTCAGTGCGTGGAGCACACACAGCCTACGGCCTGGAACGCAGAGCGAAGGCACCGTTTTCATTTCACTCCCCTGCACATTCGTCGGCTCCCAGCCCCCCCAGCCTCTGCCCTGACCCCTGTGGACCCCATCACCCCGGCTTTCTTGCCGGGTGGCTGCCCATTGACTACAGGAGCTGGGAGGGTGGAAGACAGAGAGACTCATTCACTACCCCTTCCCACGCCCTTCTCCTTCTGCACTTTGCTTCTGCATGTCTGTGCCCTCCATAACCTCAGCTCCCATGGGATGGCTCCTCCCCGAGGGCATCAACTCTCATGAGCTCCAGAAACTTCCTCCTCTTGCCCCTTTAGGTTTCAGGTAACAAGTTTCCTGCATTGCTACTTCCAGATATCTCCATATATTTTTTGGTTTCTTCAACCATTTCTTAGGCAGCAGGGGCTAACAAATATCATAAACTGGGTGGCAGGAATTACAGAAATGTATTTCTCATAGATCCGGGTCTGGGAAGTCCAAGATCAAGGCATCGGCAGATTCTGTGATGAGAGCACACTTCCTCAACGGTTGTTTTGCCTGTAACCTTGCATGGTGGAAGGGATGAGAGATCTCTCTTAGTGGTTAGGGCGCTAATCCCACTCATAAGGGCTCTGCCCGCCTGACATAACCACATCCAAAAGGCCCCTTCTCTTAACATCATCACCTCGAGGGGGAGGATTTCAACATAAAAAATTGGGGGGAGCACAGACATTCAGCCCACAGCACCATCCCTTCTTTAAACTCTTCAGTTGAACCAGATAAATCAAATATTGTTTTTGGTATTCTAACTGATATGGTGAATCAATGACATGGACAGATAAATAAAAAGATATAGAAAACTAGCTTTAAAGTAAATAAAATGGTATAATTTTTAACATTAAGAAATAAAATGATAACTATAAGACTTACATCCCAAAACATTAAAATTTCAATTATTGAAATTTTACTTAAATATGTTTTAATATACAAGAATTTACATTCATGTTTATATAATATATGTCGGGGCTGGGTAGGTAATGTAGCTAAGGAATTGATCTAGATATCAAGAGAAAACTGCTAAGTGCATTCATAAACGATAGCTGGTAATGAGCTTGCACCTCCATTATAGACTGGAGGTTTGCTACATGTACGTGTATGTAAACAGTTCCAACCAATCATAACACCGGCTCAGCCCGGTGCACCACCTTTGCTCCAACTCCCGACTTTGAGCGAAGTCTTCTTATATAGTAACTACATGGATTTAGGGAGGTGGAGTCCAGGTGGGGCTCGACACAGGCATGAATTCGTTTCAGGTTACAGGTGTGAGGATGCGCCAGAGAGAGACAATTCATCATCAAACAAACAAACAAACCAACAAAAACACCTTATCGTTCATCGGGAAACATGGCTTGCATTACGTTAGGGTAGGAGGCAGATGGAAAGCAGTCATCAGTGGAGTTGGGTGGTCTGCAAAACTATCCCTTCATTATTATACTAAATGCCATTGATTCTTCTCATTTTAAAAAGTAAGAAACAGTCAACATAGAAAAAATACCATAGAAACAAACCTAAGCAAAAGAAAAAGAAAACATAAAAGACCCATAATCTTTCGATATTGAAGTTGTTTTCACAGTTGGGCGTGTACCCTCCGACAGCTGGGTGATTGTTGGCCGGCCAGGTGAAGGACACGTGGGCGCTTCCGAGCAAAAGTCTAATCAAATGTACGTGTGGCACAGCTGGCTATTTTCACCTAACAATGTGCTTTAATCCCTTTCCAAGTTACTGCCTACCCATCTACGCCATCATTTTTATAACTGAAAAATAGTCCATTGTATGATTTGGTGATTGTGTGTTTACCCAGTTCCCAATTGTGGGCAATTTAGATTCTTTCCAATGTTTCCCATTTCAAACAGTGCGGTAGATAATATCCTTATAATTCCTTCTATTCTGTGATGACAGAAAAATATAATAATCATAGAATCAACTCAGTTTTAAAGGGCTAGGACCTGTGTAGCCAGTCCAGTGCCGTCGTTGGAACCTAGGTCGTCCTTGCTACCAAAAGCCCTTCCCCTCCACACTGCATTGTTGACCATAGAATCTTAGGGAATTAGTTAACATTTTATTTTTCATATACATACATGCATGTATTTTACTAATGAATACAAGGTAGCAAAATGAGGGAGACGTGTTTTTCTCCTACTTCTTTCACATACCCACCTCTGGCCTATACCCTACGTGTAATGCATTTCACAAATATGTGTGAGGGTACCGACAAGGATGCGGAGCACCTAGAACTCCCACGCTTCGCTGTTGGGAATGCAAGATAGCACAGCAGCTTCAGAAAGCACTAGAATGGTGTCTCATCAAGTTCACATACGCCACTTAGGGGACAGGAGTCCAGTCAGGTCATCATCATTGCAGTCGGTGCTCATGACGCCACACGGTCCTGCAGCCGGTGGACAAGCACAACCTGCTGCTTCTTTCTTTTGAGTCTGATACACTTTGTAGCATGTACACACACTCGCACTTCCCAAATGACACATTCATCTCACCTGGGTACCCCAAGGCAAGGCCTGCAACAAGCAGACTGTCGATGTGATGCTAAAGACACAGTGCAGGTACTGAACTGAAGTCAGGAGGGAGACATCTCAAAGCTCCCCAGGGAAGCGCTTGGGCCACAAAGTGGAACTCGGGGAGTTAGGAAGGCAGAAAAGCATGTGGCAGGCAGGGGACAAAGGGAGTCAGAGAGGACCTGTCATTCGGATGGTTTAGTACAGAATCCCCCTCGGTGGGGGGAAAGGAATAGAAGAAAAATGACATTCTTCTGCATCTCTGGGTGGCTTTTAAAACCATTCTAGATGTACCTGCAGGCAGTTAGTTCCGTCTCATACTTAGACTCAACTCACACCGTAACGCTGCCTCGTGGTTAAATGCACTAACCGCCCCAGTGGCCTGACCATTCGGGTTTGCATCTAGTCCTCACGTTCCAAAGCAGCAGTGAACCCTCAGACCCCAGACAGACCTTCCTGCCCTTGGGCTACCGTCCAGTATCTTTACTCTGACAGTTGACAGCCACTCCAGCATTTTCTGTGCGTGTGTCCATGGAAGAGAAAAAAGAAATGTTTATGGCTCCGAGTCTGTCTTCTGCCACTGAACGGATCTCCTCCCTTGGGCCCTGGAGCTGCTCTCTGTTCTCTCCCTCCTTCTAACTACGTTTCTTCACTAATTACTCTTGCTCCCATTTATCCTCAAACCCTCCACTGTGAAAATAAATAAATAAAACCCCCAGCCACCACTTACGTCTTCTCCTCTCAGAGCCGAACACCTTTTCTCCAATTCTCCTTCCCAACAGTCCACTGAAACTGCCTCTCACCAAGGTGACCAATGGGCTCCTAGTGCCAAACCCAGGGATGTGCTTTCGGTCCTGATTTGCTGCCATTTGACAGTTTAGCACATCTCATTGGAACCACCCTCTCCTACGTTATGGCCTCCTGGTCTCCCCGTTACTCCCGAGCATATCTCAGTGCTCCTCGGGGAGCGCTTTGCCTCCACGTTGCTCCTTCCCACATCCCTGTCCCACCGGCGTCCATCTCTGGGCTCACGCACTCCTCTCTCCTTGAGACTTAGCCGTTCTCGTGGTTTTGGTGACCTGGGCACAGTCACATGTGTGTCTTCACAGAGCAGACCAGTCTCATGAGCTCCGAAAAGTAACTGTAATGACCTCATTGTATGTCTACGCCCAGATTTATTTCTCCTCTCAGGCAGGCGTCTTGGTGAATGCCACCTCCACGCACTCCTTTGCTCACACAGACACTTCGGAATTACCCTTAACGCCTTCTTCTCGCCCGAGGCCACGCTATGAAGCAATAACCAAGCCCAGCGGACCCCAGACGGCTCTCAGTTCCATCTCCGAGGGCGGTCCGGGGAAAATCCAGCCATAGACGCCTCTGATTTTCACGTTACATGGCTGGACACAGCTGGACACGTCTGGACAGCCCTCACAGCCCCTTCTTTCCTGTCATTTCTCCCCTGGGTACTGCTCACTGCATCGTAAGGAGCCTTCCTGCTTTTTAACCTTGCCTCTGTCCCGCCTACCATCCTGGTTTGGGCTACAATTTGCATCTTTGAAACAAATCTGTCCTCTCTTATTAATATCCCATTGTTTTTAGAAGCAAGTGTGAGCGCTGTCACATGGCCACCAATGCCCTCCTAACCTGGCCCTGCCTTCCTCTCCACATCAGGGTGCTGCTAAACACACTCCAGGGCACTGTCCACATCTGTAGGGTTGGTTGTTGTTTTGCTTTGCTCTCAGGTGTCCTCTCTCCTCCTCTCTTTCTCTGAGCCGTGCTGCCACATTCTAATCAGATGACCCTGGTGAGGTGCCGGACGTAGAACTCTGGTGGATGGAATAGACATGTGACACTGACCCAGCCAATCGCAGTTGCCCGTCACTCTGGCCAATGGTTGGTCCCACGAATATACACACACTCCAAAGCAAGCTCGTTTTGCACAGAAGGATGAAGAGCATGCCTTTGTCTTCTTCCTATTGATTCATAGATGTTGGAAATGCACAGGGGAGCTGTTGCCTGTCATTCTGGTTTCCAGGAAAAGGAAACACATCTGGAGGAAGTGAAAGAGGTCAAAACCAGAAAGAGGTAGAGCTGAGAAGAGGAGAAAACACCCAGTGACATCTCTGAGCCCTTGGACCTAGTCGTGCCCCCAACACCACATATTTCCCATCCTTCTCTGTACATGAGCCAATAAATCTTTTCAAAGTGGCATTTCTGCCACTCGAAAGTGAAAGAACTCTGGCTACACAAGATCATTGTAAAAACACTGTCAAAAAGAGACGTCAGGAAAACAAACCCAGAGGTGCACAAGACAGGGACAGGGAGAAAGAAGCGTGGACATGACAGGTAGGGAGGCAAGGTGGGGGGACAATGAGACCCAGTCGGAATGCCAGGGCTTATGTTGCAGCTCTGCCATTTACCAAGGAATTTGGCAAGGTGCGACTCGGGTGACAGCGTAACGTTTCCATTTAATGGTCTGCGGAGTGCACGACCGTGACGTCACTGCCGTGCGGAGAACACGATGCGCTGTGGGAGGCTCACCTGAGGTAATACAGGTGAGCACGCTTTGTAAATGTTAAGTGCTTGGAAATGGCCCTTATTACACTGAAAGAATCACATTAAAAAGGACTGGAAGAAAAAGGCTGTAAGTAGCTGAATCCTGAGGGAGGAATATGGAAATCAATAATGGTTGGATTTCCCATAAAGTAATTACAGGGCAGACTTAAGACTGAATGTCACTGGTTTGAGTAAAAACATGCCAAAACTAGAAAACAGTTCTAAGGCTGCGTGTGAGATACGAGTGGGAAGAGAGAGAAGAACCAGCATCCGTGAGGTGTCCACAATGTCACACCTGTGTACCACACTCGCTCTCACTGACCCATGAAGCTGCAAGAGTCCGGGATCACTGCCCCTGTTTTATGTTTGAGGCAAATAAAGCTCGAAGCTCACATTCAAGCCCAGGTGTTCGGATGCCACAACTGGATCCCTGGACGACACCTTTGCCTGGGTAATACATTTGAAACTACACCTTGGGGGTTAGATGACAATATGCTTAGTTATCTTCCAGACTATAACAACTAATCAGGCACTATGTTCAAGAAGGCTGGAATTTATTTAATTAAAAAGATTTAGTTATGAATGGTTTTCTGCCAACATATTTAAAGTCTAGTGCTTTCCATGTTACTAGAAGTCTGTTTCTCACCATCTGTAGGTCCAACACCGGGAAGTGGGGCTTTGACCCTACTTAGAAGTGAATGTAGCCTTTGGCCACTTGATGGATGCTGGCTGAAGGCATAAGACTCCTGTCCAGAGACAAAGGACGTTATTACTCATGACAAAACCGGTAGCCAGAGCTTTATGTTGGCTCATGTCCGTCGATTCCCAACCGTACCCCACCACCACCAAGTCCCCTGAGGGTGACAAGGAGAGCCCACGGTGAGTGCCTGCACATCCCACGGGCTGCGCTACAGGAGAGGAACACCAGGATGTTACAGCACGTGGAAGCAAGCCTGTTCTTTGTCCGGGAGAGATGTTACCTCACCCCTCAAAGAGTGCATGCTGCCAACGTAACTGAGAAATGCAGTGGCCAGGGCCTGGCCTACTTGGCATCCCCAGGGAGAACGTGGAGGGAGGCGCAGGGCCCGAGCTGGACTGCCCCTCCCAGCACCAAGCCCTTCTCTTGAGGCCTGGCCCCACTTCCTTTCTCAATGGCAATTTCATTCCTTTGCTCTCCACAGGCACCATCCCTTGCACACATTTCTTCTAGCTGCTTCCCTTTGTTGCAGACATCTCCCGCTGTATTCCCAAAGTTATTAGAAGCATTGCCCTTGTGCCTCCACCTCGTTCCCGGTGCGATGCCTCCGGGATGTGTCAACGTAGGCAGACCGTCACCAGCATTAACACCACCATTTGTTGAGCCTTTGCTGATGTGTACCAGACACTATTCAAGGTGCTCTACAAACACGATCTGATTTCATCCTTACACCATCCTTGTGTACTAGCTATTACAATTCCCATTTTTCTCATGAGGAAACGGAGAATTTGGGAAACACTGTGTAACTGCCTAGGGGGCCCACAGCTAGGAGATGCCAGAGTTAGGATTCACACCCTCAGCCCAATCTCCAACCAACTGGCAATTCTGTCTTTGTCAGAAGATATGGACAATCAGTAGCCATTCCTAGGATCACATCCGTAGGGTCCGGCCAAGCAGATGGCTCATCTTCGAAGTTGGCAGCAGCCCTCAGGTGACTATTGATACCGCTGCAGCCCTGCGGGTATCCTACTGGCTATCAGCACACGTTTCCTTTGTCCTTGGTTTCTAAGGCAGCGTCACAGTTTCTCTGGATGCCATTGTACACCCTTAGGCAAAGGACAGCCAATCCTTCCCTTGTCAAGCTGTTTGCCTCCTAGGATGGACCATGAACCAGCTTCTAGACCATGCCATTGTCTCAGCCTTGCCACTTTACTGATAAAGCTTTACCACCCCTGATCCCACAACTGGACACTCTTAAATGTCAAAAACATCATTCTAGCAAACCAATACTCCACAGGCCAGAGGATCCACTGATCATTCCCTCTGATGTCAAGTCAGGGCCGTGTCACTGCAGAATCATGGCGTTTAATGTATCCTGCAATACAGAGCAGCAGAACGTCGGTGCCAACGGGAAAAAAGTTGCCTTCTTCCTCAAACGAGCATTTTTGGCAATTGTTTTAGTCCTGGCTGAAGCCTGCATATTTTTGGCATGGTGTATGGGCCAATCATTAAAACTTGACGTGGCTGTGAATAAAGATGATGTAGAATATGAAGAACGAATCCCAAAGACGGCTCTGGGAGCCAGAGGAGTGCGTGCCAGGAGGGGAAAGCATCGTGGCAGGTAGCTCCGTGCGAGAGGGGACAGGGTCATTGCCGACTGACACCTAGGGCCGCACCTTCTGCTCCTCGGGAGGAGAAGCCCTTGAAGAAATAGTTTCCACTCACCCACTTCCGCACGTGGTACATGGATGGCTTCAGCTTGCAGAAGTGTTCACTTCAGTAGGTTGTGAACTTAGTCCAGTACTCTCAGAACCCGGTTGGCCAAGTTCACTGTGTCAGTTCCCCCAGCCAGTGCCGTGCTCACCCCTCCCCCTCTTCTCTGTTAGTCCGGTGGCACGAGGAGCCTGGCCGTGGCCGGGAGGAGGCCCGGCGCCCAGTTTAGTTGAACCATGACCGTTTCCGGTAGAGCATTCCCCCTCAGCATCCCGGCCTCGAGATCGGGGATCACACCAAACGTTATCCAGCCGCTCTCATTCCCCTTGGCTCCTCGACCCACGAATTCTGACTGCAGGGGAGACGGCAGCAGACACGGGCTGCTGCTTTAAAGCACCATTCCAACCATCGCTCAAGCCATCTGCTTCTGGGCAACAGGAGAGAGTCGTGAATGCCAAAGGCAAGAGCCCGCTGCCACACGTACTTCCGCACCGAGTAATCGCCTTAGATGGCTGTGACATTGTGTGAGATGCCGTGTCAGGCGACAAGGCACTGGCAGGCTCACACGTGGGAAAGCCAGCAGAAGAACTCTGGGAGAGGAAGGCAAATGTGTGTCCGGGACATGCATCTATTCCTGTGAGGACTCACTACCCACTTTGTGGGGTGGCGCCTCCTTAGGACTCAGGTTGGCCTGTGCTCTGAGTGGGGGAATCTGGAGTGGCTCCAGCCTAATCAGCCATGGGGAAGAGAAGTCCGTGTTAGACCTCCATCTCTGTCTCGATGGCCACTCTCCACATGGCTCATCAGCGCAGCCAAGGACAGGGAGTGACTGACAACCACCTCTCCTGTTTGCTGACAGCATTTGCATATCAGTAGGTGCAAACCAGGTGCCAGGAGTGGTTATTAATTTGCTCCAATAAAGGCACCATGTCCAAAACCTCAGCTATGATTGCCATCACCACCTGATTAGTCTGGAAAAATCTACAGTTACTCTCTAAGGCCCATCTGGCTTTTGCACCTGCCAAACAGACTGCTTAAATGGGGATGTGGTAGGAACAGTCACCCCTGAATCTCCCAAGTCTCTGATGACAGCAGTAATCTTCTCAGTTCCTCCAGGGATGCTACACTGCTTTCAGCTTATTACTTGGGGCTTCCAATTGGCTCTTCCTGTCAATATAACCTGCATTTCACACAACAGGGAACTAATCTGCTGAGTATATCGGTTGTCACTGTATTTGGGGGGAACGGGACAATAACCAGGGATGAGAACTGGGTAAGAGGAGACATTTCTGCAGGCCCAGGGTTATCGGTGCTCATCCCTCTCCCTCTCCTCCCAACTCCTCCCACCATATCTTTGCACCCCTCAAACACAGGCAACCCAGTCATAGAAACTCATTTTGAGAGTCTGTGTCCTGGGGCGACTTCTCCCAGTACTAACAATTACGTAAGTCGAGATTCTGGAAGGAAACAAGTAGTACATTGAAACTGGGGTAATTGGTGACTGTAATAAAGGGACACTTACAAAGGTGTGGGCAGATTTCCTAGAAACCAATAAGGAATAGAGAAATACCACCGAGTTAGCACCAGTGGGAAGCGCCACAGGAACTCCAGGGAGGGAACCCAGAGAAAGTCGTAACCTTCAGAAAGGACTGTAACCACTGCCACCTGGCCTAGCAAGGCGGGAGCCTGAGGATAAATACCACGACCTCAGGGTGCTACTGCCTTCCAGTGTCCCACCAGCATCATTGGGCCCAGCCCAATGGGAAGCCATAGAGTAAGAGGGCTGGATGCTGCCGCCCATCCAGGTCGTCCTTCGTGGCACAGAGCACGTTGAAGGGGAAAGAGTGGCTCCAGATGGGCTGACAAAGACTTTACAGTCCATCATCTTCATCAAAAGACCCGCCCTGAGCACTCCAGTGTATCACTGTGTCCCCAGGCCCTGGAACTGGCCCTCCTCCTTAGCTTGCTCTACCTTTCTCTTTTCCATGACACCATCACCATCTACCACATGCAATTTGCCAATTGATTATATTTATGGTATATTCTATCTCTCTCGGGCGTTGTACGTGTTTATGAGCAGAAGTTGAGAATACAGATTGCTGTGGAGCAAGAATGCAGAAGACACCAAAATACACCCTGGGGCAGATCAGACCATTCTCCTGGTGATACCAGATCAAGGCTTTCAATAAATTCTTTGGTAAAGTTAATATCAGAGTCCTGTGGAGGGAGTATTGGTTATAATAATGGCATCTAAGTTAACAGTATCCTTACTGTGCATGATTTTTATTCTTCATTTGTTATTGCCTCTGTAAGATCCAAGAACTGTAAAAATCCAAGCAAGTAGCGTGGGATGTAAGTAAGTGTGCCCTCCTTGACTCCTGGTGTCAATTTTCTGGCGGGAAAATTAGCAGAACTTGTTACTAGAATGTAGCTTGACTGTGTCCCCTAGTGAGGCTGGCTTTACAGGTGTGCAACCTGTGCAGCCACGCAGGGTCAAGTTCAGAAGGGTCCTGAGCTTGGTTTAATGCTCAGCTGTAGCCATTCTGAAATTCTTAATAATTTTATCCTCGAACGTGGGTCCTGCAAGTCAGTCCAATGGGGTAACGGAGCATGGGCCTGAGCTGAGGCAGCAGGCGGACGCTGCTTGCTTACTTCCGGTTCCTGCTGCCCCGGGACTACATTCGCCAGGAGCAGAGAATCCTTGTGCATCCAGGGTGCATGGAAGTTCAGCAAGACTCAAAGCCAGTAAAGGCAAGTGTCTTGTTTCTACAATTGACAGAGAGGGGTGCTGACAGCCCTGAGAGCCCCATGTTTTCTGTCCAAACCAGAAGCTGCTTTGAATACAAAAAAAAAAAAAAAAGTCCAGCGGCGTTCTAAGAAACAGGAAGGACCAAGGAAGCCATCATATTCTTTCTTAGTCTTGCTACTTCCCTGCAGTACCCCACCACACACTGAAAACGATGACATGGAAGGAAAGGGACCAATAGGGCACCCCATCGTGTTTTTCTCTTCACTCCTTCCTTACATATCAGTAAGCCAAAGGGAAAGAGTATTGGTAGAATTGCCCATATGAAGCAGTGAAATAAAAGTGTTGAGGGCTCTATTTGTGCAGCATGTCCACTGTTTTGGTAACATTGAAATACATATGCATGTATAAGCTATAAAATATGAAATGTGTAATTTTTGTGATTTCACATGCATCACATGCTCGTATATTTGCATTTAAATATGGCATTGTACAATATAAATATAAATGGCAAATGAACTCACACTAATTTATTTTTAATTTATTTTTAGACTAATATTAAACAAATAAAACATTATGACAAGGAAAAAGAGAAACTGCAGAGCAAAGAACAAGGTCTGCATTTTAGTACCTTTAATGGTACTTTAGTCTTGCTTTTTGAACAGTGGGTCCCACATTATTTTGCTCTGGGCCTTGCAAATTGTCCACAACTGCATGGACCATCAGGTCATGTGGCTTTGGGACGTTTTGGTTGTGACTTGATGGAGCCAGGAATGGGGGCTGAGAAGTGGTTGCATGAACATCATCGGAGAAACGCAGAGAGAAAGAGGTCTGGAAGGGAGGTGGTGGCATCAAATAATGTCCTTCAGTGGTGCACTTTATGCAGTCTTCAAAGAATGACAAGGACAGTGTCACTAGTTCCTCCCTTGAAACTGCATGGATGAGAGCAGGTTAGTGCTGAGAAGTGATGTTAGAGAAAGGCTCTCATGTGATCACCGATAACCTCTTGTCTGTTTCTCAAGCTCAGTGCTGGGATATATTTGTGCAGAAAAGCTGGGAGCTTGCTCTCAGGAAACCCAGCGAACAGCACGATAGATCAATTGATTTGACAAGCCCTGGCAGACAGAAACAATTTCCTTGGCTAGACTTAGTTAATGCAGATGGCTGATTTCTTCACCCTTTAATACACCACACCCCAGCCATGGATCCTGGTCCCAGGAGGATGTCGCAGTCTCCCTGGAAGGCTCTGGACTCTCTCTCTCTCTCTGGGCATTTGAAAGAAGATACAAAGACGCCCAGCAAGAGCTTGAGAAAATCATTAGCAGGAGGCAGGTGTACCATTCGGTTAGTAATGTGCCTGCTGGTAGTCATGTTAAAATCTCATCCTACCTTCGTTTTCTGGGTCCAGTCACCCGCTGGTACATCTGAAGCTCTTGGGAGAATAAAAATAAAGGACATGCCAACCAGGTGCCAATTCATTAAGCCTGGAGTGTCACCTCCCAGCCTCTGTCCAATTGACAGGGCTCTCCAGAGCACGTGACACGGCAGAGCCCCAGATAAGAATAGCTTGTTCTTAGAACCTAAGCAGACCTGAACCTGATCACCCTACCCTGCTTCTTACTTTTCTTCCCAGCACCCACTCTGATGTTACTCATTTTCCTACTTTGAAGGCAGGGAGGAGAAGAAGAGAGAGAACCTCCTGCCCAAGCCCTATAAGAACTCATTTCACTCTTCACATTGAATGGTCCAGCCATGTCTAGTCCTATGCAAGGTCGAGGGAGAGGGAGGGCTGAGCACTATCCTAGACGTCCTGTCTATTCTCTCTCCTTTCTGTCAGCTCTTGTGACAGCCACAATGGCTTGTAGTTCCGTGCCTTACCACAGCATTTTCGCCTTGTTTACGCTGTCTCCTCTGTGGGAACGCCTTCCCCCGCCCCCTTCATTGACCAGTATTCATCAAACCCATCTCTTCTTCCTGGTACACAGGTAAGATGACATTTCCCAGCTTCCCTTGCTGTTAGTTGGAACTATATGACTGGGGTCTGGCCAATAGCACGTGAGTGGAAGTGATGTATGCCATTTCCAGGCCTGACCCATACACAAGAACTCTTTGCCTTCTGCAGGTTAATGCAGAGGAGCACAACACCAGGAGAGCTGAGTGATAAAGGTGGTGGGGCCAAGAGAAGGAAGCAGTCCATGTGCTTTCATCTCCACTTGGAGGAGAACCACCTGCGGATCATCAGAAACACCTATTTTGGAAAGTGAGAAATAAACTTTTATTATGTTATGGGTTGTTTCAGCAGTCAGTGTTACCGTAACTAATACAGCTGGCTTCTCACCATAGTCCCCCTCCTCCAGGGGGTTATGACACAGCTGTAACCCAGATGTCAACTGCTCAGATGCCCCCCAGACGGCAGGAGGCTTCCTGATCCTTGATACTTCATTTTAAATGCTGGAATTGCTTCATCTTCAAGGAAAAATTTGGAACTCTTCCCCTTCCACCTCCATTGCTATCAATATTTTCTGGGTCTTCTAAAAGACATTTCTCCAGGTCACATCTTGCTCTGACATGACTCAAACAAAAAGGGACATGATAAGGTTCTTTGGTCTTTTGTGTTTCTTAGGAACCATTTCCTTCCTTCTGTGTTCAAGGTAAGTTCTGGATTGAGTGGGAAGCACGGTCGCTTGGGGCCGTCAGTCTAGGCTGTTTCCACTTTGGGTCTTGCTGCACCCCCATGCACCAGGGTGCTGATGGGATATTGAAAACACGGTATGTGCACAGGGAGCCAGGGACCAATGCACACGTGACATCTATCTCTTTAAGTGGTAAGAACAGGTTGTATCCAGTTACTGCTGATAGAGGAAAAGAACTGAACTCCACCCTACTTCGTACAGACGTGACGGGGCACTTTAAAGGGGAATGAGGGAGTGGGGAGTCAGAGAGGTGAAGATTTACAAAGAGTCGGTCAGTTCACTGTGGCCGGCAACTGTGGCCGGCCATGTCTGAAGGCTGGTAATTATCCGAGTTGGAATTCTGCCCTCCCACAGACACTGGGGACAGAGGCCCTACACTTCCTGACAGTCACAATTCAGAAGAACAGCTTTTGGGTCCTTGAGAATGGCAGGAGATGCACATTCACGGCTGCAAGCCCCTTTAGCAAATCGTTGGGCAGGGCAGTAGGGTGTGTGCAAATGAGAATGGGCCCTGGGCCGGCACAGAGCTAAGGAGCCCACGCATCTTGTCACCTTGGTGGGAACGTCCTTCCCTGTTGCAGACTCAGTGTGTGCTCCTCTGTTCTGTTGAAGCACATGCATCCATGGCCCTCAGGCACACCCTCAGCTTTCAGTATTTCAGGTCCAGAAAAAGGGACACCTGCCAGCTCCGGTTGACACACACATTTGAAGCTGCTCTAGATTGGTCACTTCTGTTTCTATGTGAGTATTGTCACCATCCAGGGACATTCGCCATCACATCAGCTTACAAGGTCATGAAACTTCCTGAAGGGGTGCCACCTGACCCAGCATCTGTAGGCAGGAGAAAGTTCACAGAGAGAGAGTCTGTGACTCCAGGCTGGGACTAGCTTTTGTTGGGTGTTACATGCCAGGGTTTTGAAATTGGTCACGTAGACCTGTTTCCAAATGCAGAGTAGGCAGCTCTGGGCCAGGAGTTGATATTCAAACCAGGTAAGCAGGCCCTTCATGGAGCACTGATTTTATTAGAATACTTTTCTAGGAGGAAAACACATTATTTTTTATGTTAGGGTAAGTGTCGTGGAGTAGAATGCAAAATTAAAATTAATTTCTTTTAAGATTTGAGACTCCAAATAACTCTTCCTCTGGCTCTGGGAGGGGATTTTTGAGTAGCTGTTGGGCAGAGCAGACGTCAGATTTGGAGGTGCAGGGCAAAGGGAGTCACACAGATACACCAATGGTGGATGGGAAACAGATGAGGGACCCCCAACAAGCTGTGGGGTCAAGGAAGCCTTCCAAAGGATCCGGAGGCTAAGCCACACAGTTTCTTATCATGTGAGAAGGCAAGTTTAGAACTGACAGCAGTGATCCTTAGGACCCAAACAGGTTAGGCACATGGGGACTTCTCTCAGGGTTGGGGTGACTTCAGCAGGGTGTGACATGGAGCTGGGGAGAGATAGGGGACATTCGCCCTGTCTTGGACTCTTCCTTGAGATGCAGAGGCAAGCATGTAAAGATTTAGACCAGTGGTTGGCAAACTAGGACCCACAGAACAAATTCAGCCTTTTGCCAGTTTTTGCATGCATGTGTCTAAAGAATGGTGTTTACGATTTTAAATGGTTGGAGGAGAACAGAAAGGTAAGATTGCTTGAAACAGAAACATCATACAAAATTCAAATTGCTGTGCCCATAAAAAGTCAGTTGAACACGGCCTCTGGCTCCCTCATGAATTATCTGTGCTGCTTTCACAGTATAGAGGCAGAGTTGAGTCGTTGCAACAGAGAACAATGGCCTGCCAAGTCCAAAATCCTTACTGTCTGGCCCTTTACAGAAAACATTTGCTAGTTTAGGCCCTTCACAAGGAAGCAGGTCCCGTGGGCACAACCCTCCCCCCTTTGACTCTGCACCCTCCACTTTGGCTTCTGGCCCGTCCACACCTGCATGTCCCGCAGCACTGCGCAGCACGGCAGTAGGTCTTCCACGAAACGGACATGGGGCTTTAGCAAGTTAAGTCCTGGGTTTTTTAAAAGGATAAAATGATTTTGTTAACTGGAAATGTTTTCAGCTTTTTAAATATGTGTTGTGGCCGTCCAAATTGGAGATGTGAGCTTTAGCATTTCCCAAACTTGTTTCACCTCTGGACAGTTTTTTAAGGAGAAGCTATTCTTACCTCGAAATGTTCCACTCAACGCAGGTTCACCAACGCTCCTGTGCACCTTTACCGGATTCCAGAAAACTGCCTTCTAATTGGAGGCAAGTGCATCGCTCTCCTCAGCGAAGCTCCCAGGCTCATCCCCTCCCCTGAGCACAGGGATGGACTGTGGCCCTGACTCATGCTGTGTCTCCCCTCACTGTGGACACACTTACTCCCCCATCTGTGATCTCATTTCCTTCTGTCTTCCTCAAAGACACAGGCAGACAGGAGTTTCAGGCTGCCCGTTATAACCCCATGGTGAGTCATGAAATCGATTTAGAGAGTCAGGGACCAACGTTTTTTAAAAAAAAAAATAATAAAATAAAAGAGGATTAAAATATCAGAGTGCATCTCAATAGCACTTGGGGAAATTTATGTGTGGGTTCTGAGTCACGGCATCAAATGTCTTTCTTACTTTAGGTCAAGGTCAAAAGTGTTTGGAAGCCACTGTGCTGAGGTGCAAACACAATAAAAGAGCATAGCAGAGCCTGGTAGCTGCCATTCGGTTAACAAAAACGTTGTCTAGGCCCCATTACTAATTCTTCTCAGGTGTTTCTAGCTGCCCAGGCTGTCCCTTTTAATGACAAACACGAGGACCTGAGGACTGCGTCTGCTGTGTGACCTCTGTAGCTTCTGCTCCACACTGACTATGGGACTCGCCTCCCTATGGCCGCTGCATGGACTTGTGATGTTGATAAGGAAATGGAATTAAAAGTTAGAGAGTCATTTCTCCGGTTCTGACTGCCGCTGTCCAGTAAAGGGCCGGAAGTAGCCCTCTGCCACGCCCACTTCGGCGTGGTCTTCACAGCCCGCTCCGTGCACGCCCTAAGGTGACCAGCGAGCAGCACCCTGCTTCCATCAGGAGGCAGCGCATGCGCGCGGGGCTTGCAGCCCCTCCCCAGCCGCTTGCAGCCCCTCCCCAGCCGGGCCTTCCTCCATGTCCGCCCTCAGCCCTGGAGGCTCCTGCAGGCGCCCCATTGCTCCAGGCACTGACTTCCCGAGTCCTCCGGGCGGCCGCGGCTGGGGGCTCCCAGCGCCCACGGCTCTCTCCATCCCCGCCCTTCTCCTACTGAAAGCCCTCTTCCCCACGAAGGTCCGCGTTGTGCAGACCTCTGTGAGGCCCCAGCCACAGAGTCCCTGGCCTCCTTTTCCACGGCCCCGCAGGGCTGCGTTCCTGCGTCTGTGCGGCAGCGATGGCGCTGACTTGGAACTTTCCATGTGCCTATTGCCTCGCCTGTCCTTTGCCTTGGCCGGAGTGAGGACTGTGTTTTATTCTCCTCTGAGGTGTCCACACCTGGCATGGAATGGCACGAAGTAGGGGCCCAAGAACGTTTTCAGTGTGAATGAAAAAGAACAGATAGTGTGAACTGTCAGAGGGACGCAAAGCGTCCTCATGGGGTAGGCGGGGTCCTCTCTCTCGTACCCAGCACAAAGCTTGCTTAGAGGGCTGCAGTTTTTAGAGCAGTTCTTGGTCTGGATGAATGGAGATGAGATACACACACCTACATTCCAGGTAGCTCAGGTAGCCCAGCTCCCTGTACTGCAGGGACTGGCCCCCAGAGATTCGTGGGTCAGGCCATCCGCATACAAGGGAGAAGGTTTCCTTGCCCTCAGAACCGTCCATTACATCTAGCAGGGGAGGATGAACGACTTATAGAATCATCCCAAATGTCAGCTCTATAACAGCTTTATCATATCAAGGATTTCAGGATTCAGGCGGTTCTGTCCTGAACTCCCTGAGAGGTTTGCTGTTTAGACCTCTCCCTCTTACTCTCACCTCTCCTTCCACCCTAAACCCACTCACCCAGAGCCTTTTCCCCGCCAGAGCTACACCACCACTGCTCCTACCTGCCAGCACTCAGCAGCACGCCTGCAGCTCCCCAAACTGTCACACCACTGCAGATCAGAGCAGCGCCTTCTCTGGAGACTGACTGATTCGCCTGAGGCTGAGAGTCCACAATGAGCAGCTTCCCCTGAGCCAAATACGTTGCTAAAGACCGAAAAGGGAAAACGTCACTCGTCGACTTCTACCAAGAAACCCATAGCAAGCCAGAGTGCATTTACCTTAGTGGGGAAGGCCACACGAGCCTGAGTAGAGAAGGAAAAGAAGCAAGGCCCCGGGGGAACGTCTGGGCTCCCCGCCAGATGTGATGCAATGTCATTTATGACCTTCATTCTCTTTGGGATCTGTGGATTCCAGGGAAGCAGAACTGAGATTATTAAAATCAGCTGTGAAGCTGCTGGCAGCAGGCACAGAGGTCAAAAGGCACCAAAGAAAACATCAGACTTGGTGGAGGCTGATAATGAATTCATTTCAGTTAAACTTGACCCGCTAGGCAATCCACTATGTGCCAGGGACTATACTCAGCTGTGGGGCTCTGCAGGCCAATTCCTTGTATCCAGGTGTTCCAGATACTGCAGACATCTTAGTGCTTGTCATCTTCCTTCCAGGCCTCCTCCTGGGGATCTTCCCCCAGCTCCAGGCACCACTGTCCACCTCACTGCCCAAGCCAAACATCTGGGTCTTGTCCATGCCACTTTCATCCCTCTCACACCCCACCCCCTCATCTACTAAACAAAACCCGAAGACGTCACTCCCTGGTGGAGGAAGGATATTTTTAAGTCCCTCCTCTCCTCAGTAGACTCTCCTGGGGACTTTGGGTGACCAGCTGGCCCTAGGTGAGCTGGTGTCTTCCTAACTCTCCACCTCAGCACTCTCAGAACCGCCTTCCACCTTGCATCCCATTTGGGGGGCTCTGTGGTGTGGACCTGCAGTGCTCCAATGCAAACTGTGATAGGAGACACACCAGAAGGCAAATGACAGACAGGGGACCATAGTCTAAGGCTTAATACATAAACAGCTCTGACAGATCAATAAGAAAAACAAGAGCAGTCACACACACACACACACACACACACACACACACAAACAGGAATTACAAAAGAAAAATGTAGCAGATGAGTATGTATGTAAATAAATACAAGGGGAAAAAGGCCCAAATTCAATAGTAACCGAAGAAATACTAATGAAAACAACGACACATTTTCCGCCTTTGTTGGTGAAATGAGGAGAATTAAGACTTCTCCCGGGCCATTGACGAAGTATAAATAGGCGAGGAATTCCTCATGGGAAACTTTGCTATCTGAAGAAAGAAAACGTCTATGAAAAAAATGTGCGTGACGTTGGCTAAGCAATTCCACCGATTCAAGTTTATCCCAAGGAAATAATTAGTGGATTAGGAGTTTTTTTTCACTTTGAGGATATAAAACAGCATGGTTTTTAATGTGTGTATATGGAAATAATCCAAAGTTCCAACAATAGAGTGTTTTTAAACTAAATTCAATAAACTATACAAAGGGCATCTATTTCAAAGGGAAATCTGGAAGTATAATTGTTGACATGAATCAAATGTCAATTGCTAAATTTTAAGGAAAACAGTTTATAGAAAATATCCGACAGTGTTTTTATTTAAAAATTTTATATGCATAAAATGCAGGGAAAATATATAGCAAACCATAAATACTGGCTCTATCTAGAATAGCGTTACTGGTGAGAAAATTTTGGGAAGCCTTTCTGCACTTTTCTGTCTTGGCACAATAAAAATGATTTACCTTTATAATAAAAAGTAGTTTTAAAAATAACTCAAACAAAATTGCCAGACTTAGAGTTATTTATTACTGAAGGCAAAGATTGGAGCACCTTAATTTTAAAAATAGAGTGAAGAATTTACTTCAATCCAGAAGGTATTCATTCATCTTCTAGGAGCGGGCCTGGTGTAGGGAACGCTGCATTAAAAATGATAATTCCCACAGAAGCTTAAATAAACCTCATGAAACCCCAAAGTATGAAAATTTGTTTGATTTATGCATCTTGACAATCATGCCAGAGCCAATGTTCATTAAGTTAGGTAATATAAAAAAACACATTTAAAAAGAAAATGACACAATTACACGAGTATACACATGTGTCAAAAACGAATTGAACTGCGCATTTAAGATCTGCGTGTTTTCCTATATGCAGTCATGCCTCCAAAATGTGAAGGCAGAAAAACAAAATCATCCATAAAAGTGACACAAAATAGTTTACACTTTTCCTCCTGAATGTTTAACAGTGCTCTAATATTGAATCAATTAAAAACCAAAAACAGGAGTATGCCCTTCCACTTGTGACTGTGATGGAGTCCTCGGTGTCACAAGAAGCAACCATAAAAGCTGAATAGGAGTTCCCGGATGGTGTCGTGGCTTAAGGTTTTGGTGCTGGCGCTGTCAGCGCTGCGGCCTGGGTTCGATTCCCAGCCAGGGAGCTACCCACATACCAAAAAGCAAAGAAAAAAAAAAAAAGCTGAATAAAATCATGAGACACAAAGAAGGAAGAAATTTTGAGAGGGTAAAAGCCAACTAGAAAGTCTGATTTCTTGAAATGCTAGATGTGGACATGCGACAGGGAAGGAGCGCTGATAATCTTTACGATTTTAGTTGAAACTCTTGAAGGACCCAGCCTGGAAGTAAGGGAAAACCGGAAAGAGACCCACCTCCACCGGACCCAGATGACGTTCCACACTCCGTCCGCCTTCCGGAAGTAGACAAACTCTTACCCGGAAGAAAATGCCTCTGGACCATCTCCCCTTTCTCACACATTTTAGGTGTTCTGTATCAGATGAACAAAGCCTAACAGGAAATAGCAAGAAATCATTGAAAACTAAAAGACAATAAAGCCCAGAAAACGGAATGACACCCAGAACGCCATAGATATTTGAGCTATCGCATACTAACTGAGATAATTATTCTGTGCTCCTGGCTCTCCTGATGTAATTCTGCCACGGCCCTGACTCCTTCAGCCCACGGTGACTCATAGGCCTGGCAGATCTTGTTCAAGGGCAAGGGCTGGTTCACCCCCTTATGGACCCCTCCATCCTTGTTATCAATGCCATGTTGACTAGGGTCAACCACTGCGCACACTGCCCGCATCAGTGAGGCAGACACAGCTTCCGTGTTGTCTACTAGTGACTCAGTCTTCCTTTCATCCTATGGAGTGTGTGCATGGAGGCCACACCATACACCTGCCATTAGTAATACCTTAGTCTCTGTAGGTTGGACTAGTCTCTGTGGGGTGACCAGGTTTCTTTTAGATAAATGCTCAATCTTTTAGATCTCCCCACCTTCTTCTCATCAAGATGGCATTTGGGTGTGGTGAAAGAGGAGATTTCAGGGCGGTGGCAAAGCGTGGGCTCTCATTCCACATATTCAGTTCCTACAGTGTCCCTCCACAGTCCTGCTGTCCACCAGGATGTCCCCTGCACCGCTGCTGGCCTCTGAGTCTGACATCTACAGCTGGCAAGTGTGCCGTGGGTCTCTTGGCTCCATCCCAGCCGTATGCCCTTGCCACACGTGGGCCCCACCTTGGTCTTTGCCGGTGCCCCACCTGATAATCTGCCCCCTCCCCTGGGCTCCAGGATCTCTGTGCCTCTGTCCTGGCAAACCCCACCAGCCACATCATCCACTCACTTCCGCTTCTTCTACGGGCCATGAGTAAATGTCTGAGTCCCTTCTCCACCACACTTAAGCCGAGGGAAGCCAGGGGACTGCTAATTCAGGTGTCCTGCCTGCCATATCTGTGGCACCACACCTTTTACTCCACCCCCAGCATCCCCTGCAGCTGAGAGGGGGGACCGCCCTGCTCCTGACCACCCCTTCCATCCCTGTAGCACCTACCATGCTCAGTGTGGGCCTGCAGGGAGAGAGGCCCTGTCAGGCATGTGCGACGCCTTGCTCACCTGTTTCTGGTGCTCCTCTCCTCCACTTTGCTGGCTCAAAAGGGACATGCTGCCGGCTCTCCTTTCTGTCTGGCCTGAAGCCCTCCTGTGGCATTTTCTTCCCCTTCCCCTTAAATCTGGAGGCCTAACTGCCCCAGGCAAGGTGTCCGTGGGAGGAGCTGGGTTGCGCTACTTTGCGATCTCGCTGAACACTACAGGACGATGGAGAGTTAGGGATTACCAAAAATGAAAACAGATTGGTCTAACAGCCCCACACCAGGCGTTTGATGCCTGGTGCTTTACATATCTTGTGGCTAATTCTTACAGCCCACCAGGTAACTGTCATTAGCCTCGTGGGGTGCACAAGGGAACTAGGATCAGACAGGTTAAGGTGAAGGAGTTCAGAGGCAGCAATCTGAGCCAAGCACGTGTGACTGTCAAGTTCCATTCATGACAGCACTTGTCCTCCTGGGCATCTGGTACCCTCACCCAGTGGAGCATGCTCAGTGCCACCTGAATAAATGAAGGTGAAAGCCTGTGTGAATGAATTTTTACTGCAGAAGCTAAAGAAACTCTGGACATTTCCAAACACTGGTATGGATAAATAAAACTTGCACAGTGACTTTTTGATAACGAGCATTATTCTATAATGCCTTCCTGCTCAAAATAGAAGTGTTTCATATATATCTCATCTGGTCACTGTAAGCACCGAGTAAAAAAGAAGAGAGAGCAGGTGATAGATGCCCATTTTTACAACAGGAGAAACTGGGGTTCAGATAGCAGCAAGATGCACCGGGCAACACAACCAGCAAGTAGTCTTCCAATTAACTTTCCCTTCACCTTTGTATGACATGACACCATAGTAATTACTGAATGACATAAAAGAACTCCTGAACTTTCTATCTAATAATACAACGATATTATTAGACATAAATTGAATATAAATCTAATGCCGCCTACCCTTTCTCTGAACGGCCAAGAGGGTGTTCAGCAGGCTTTCCAAAAGGCAAAAGGAAGAATACAAACTGAAATAAAAGAGCTCACTCAAATATGTGCAGTAAATACACAAAGGAACACTGGTTTGACTGCCGCAAACTGGGAAGCAGAAATGTCAGCCAGCGTGGGGTGTCTGGCTTGTGCCGAGGAGGCCAGCCCTGGGGCTGGGGTTTCCCGACTTGCCTCACAACAGCCCGACGCAGAGCTGACATTCACTCCGGTGCCCTTGCTCAACAGAAAGGATTTCTATCACAATGCTCATGTGGAAATAGATGTGCCTGAACTTTACACAGTTTCTCAACCCAACGGGTTACATTTAAAAAGGGAAACTCCAGATCATGGGAAGTTCACATATGTGGAATATAGAATAAAAGAAGTTGAGAAAAGTAAAACCTTCCAAACTAGGGGTTCTTGACCTGGGATCCAGGGACCCCTAGAAAATAAATACTAAATGCATTTCAGAGGTCCATGATGGTTTTTAAGTCATGTGTAAAATTTAGTGTGTTAGTGTTATGTGTTTTTTTTTTTTTGGGGGGGGGCGATAAGGATCCATAGCTTTCATCAGATTCTCAAAGAGGTCTGTGACCCTATAAAACATAATGTATTTTACAGATAGTGATCAATTAGCAACAGATAAAAAGGCCTCATGTCATTAATTCCCTGATACAAGAAGTTTGATTTTGTCTATGAAATGTGCTTCAAGTCACCGTAGGAAGCAATGTGTCGGCAAGCCCTACAGCTCAACCTCTGCGTCCACTCACAAAGCAAAGTCACAGCACAGAGACGAGCTTCCCGCCCTGTGGGGCAGGTGGGTTCATGAGCTCCCCAGGGAGGGGCTTTTCCCGCAGCTGCCTGCTCTGATCTTGTGATGAAAAATGGCAAAAGGTGTGAGCGATCAGATATTCGCCAGGTGGCACAGCGCGTCAACCAGGCCTCCACAGAACGTAAACTCAGTGAGGGCAGAAGCCTTTGCGTGCTTCCTTAGCGCCCATGTCTACAAGAGCGCCTGACTATAAAGTGATCAATAGCAGGTGATCAGTAAATATGCACTGAATGAATGAATTGGTAGTTTTCCAAAACCCTATGGAGACTATGGGTACAATTAAATGAGGCTGATTTTTTCATTTCTTTTACCACTAATCAGCAATGTATTTGATTTTACTTAGAAGTCAAATATTGGCATTGAATAGGAAATTTTAATATTTTATTTATAATGGTTTTAATGCTGAAAGTTTGAAAGGTCTTCAATGAAGCATTTTGACTTTCATAAATGCAGTATTTCTATACATATATACACACATATACAGAGGGTGCCAAACATACATACATATATATAAAGAAAAGAAAAAACTGTATTAAAATTTTGATGCTCAATATATACTGATAACAAAAGATGAATACAAGTCATTTGTACTTCCACAATGACAAGAGGTGCTCACAGTGGTCACCATCAGCGCCCAGACACTTCTGATGGCGGCAAACTACTGCTTGAGCGGCGCTGACCAAAGTGTCCACGTGTATCCCTGCACGTGCCGTTTCGGTTTCTTCCCAAAGTCCCGCCAGTGTAGCCGGTTTTCTAAGGTGCACCACGTCCTTTATGGTCCCCCATAGGTAGAAGTCAGGGGGTGGTAAGTCAGGAGAACGTGGGGGAAACTCAAATGATGTTCTCAAGTTATAAATCCCAGTTCAACATGGTCTCTTCTCCTCAAACGGTAACGGTGCTTCTGCCATTTTCTTTGACTGTCCTGCCTGTCGCGTGGTGACAATAGCATTCATTTGATTAATGCCATCTTCTGAGTGAACGTCACACTACACGTTGCAACTGTGATTCAATTCAACCTTGAAAAGTAATACATAGATAACATCTCTCAAATTGTATATACATTTTTTGGGCACCCTCATATATGGACTGTCTAGAAAGTGTCCAGCCATGTAGTATGAAAAATAGAAGCATTATGGCTGGATCTTTTCCACACAGCCCACATACATATGCACACACACACACACACACACACACACACACACAGTTCTCATATAAAAGGAAATCAGAGGAAAGTCCACTGTGGAATTCTTTTCATTCATAACTGTATAATGTAGGCCCTCCGACCCCAAGGAAATAAAAGATCTCAGCATCAGCGTTAACGACAGCAGGATGAAACGTTTCTGCTGTTAATGACTGAGAATGCACTACCTCGTGCCCGGTGGAATTCAGGTACGGTATTCAGGTCATCGTGTGTTCACTGGCTTGTCTTCGGTGTGGCCGGTGTGGCCTGGCAAGGACCCTCCCACGAGACCGTCTGGAGCCGGGCCGGCCAGCAGCCTGCTAGTCCCACAGGCCCGTTTGGACGTCCGAGCGTCTCTCACATCAAAGTGTGGAGGAGAAGTTTCTGAGTCCGAAATTGAGTTCACTTCTCACATCATGGCCTGTAACCCTAAGGGGTTCTGAACTCCGGAAGTTGTCTCACCAGAGCTTTCTGTGTACCCATCCGTTGGCCAGAAGGTGACATGGAATGATGGGCCCTTTCTCTTTTGCCTGGAATTCTGGAAATGCAGAGGCGCTCGCGCCACATAGCAGTGACAAGGTGGTGGCTTGGGAGAGGCGCAGCCACTCGTGAAATGCAGTTCAGCAAAGTCGGGGGGAGAGCTGGTCTAATAAGTGGACTTCGAGAGCTTAGTCCCCGGGGAGGACTGAGGGACGAGGTCCTGGAACGGTCCGCCCCGGTCAGAACAAACCGGGCAGGTGGAGCTCGCACAAAGGCGATTGGTGACTTGAGGTCATAGCCAAGGTGCCTCAATGGCCAGTGTCCAAGAAGGTAAACACACTGTTTAGGCCATGTAGCCGGTCCCACTGACGTTGCCTCACTGTGCTCCTCTCGGCCCTGAAGTCAGTCATGCGCCTCCCGCCTCAAGTCGTGGCACGAAGTGATTTGTGACATCAGCTCCAGCCTCTCCAGGCTGCTG
The DNA here is from genome assembly GCA_004026885.1 of Lyroderma lyra. Classification (NCBI taxonomy): domain Eukaryota; kingdom Metazoa; phylum Chordata; class Mammalia; order Chiroptera; family Megadermatidae; genus Lyroderma; species Lyroderma lyra. Next base: position 268,351 of record PVJL010001131.1, on the reverse strand, counting down.
GAAGAGGACCTGCTGCTGCAGGCGCAGGCCGGAGGCCCCTCTGTCCCCCATCTCTGGCCGGTAAGTGTGGGTCTGGCTGAACCCCAGAGCGGCTCTCGCTCCGGAATCTGCCAGGCGACTCCGGTGCCACCCTTCCCCGCCGGCTCAGGAGTGACCTTGGCTGTCACTACAGACGCCGGGACAGACCAGGAGGAACTCGTGGAGGAAACCATGCACTCCAGACTTGACCCCCTGACCGCATGACACCTCACTTCTTGTTTCCTGTGCCTCCGTGACACCGCCTCGCACATCCTAACCCGGACGCCTGGCCCTCGGGGCGTCCCGGTTGGTCCTACGAACGTGCATTAATAGTTCTGAATTTCAAACGTCCTGCCTTTGATGCTTTCTTTTTACATAATACTCCTGAGAACATTCCAGAAAATAGCCTCCCCTGCTCCACCATACTGCTACGAGATCGAACACATGTGCTCTCTCTGCTCGCTCCACATTTTCTCCGTGAACATTCACTGGGTCCCCACCGGGGGCCTACCCTGACGGGGTGGACATGATACCCTGCCCTCTGGCCCCCGCGGCCGGTGGGGGAGTCAGATGCCTCCACGAGTGGCCACGCCACGGGGCAAGGGCTGGTGGGGGCTGGCCTAAAGTGTCCTGGGGTCATTGCACCTTCCTATTCGCTCAGGCCTTTTGGCCCCCCAGCCTCCCAGCATCCCTCTCTCGGCTCCTTAGCCAGGAAGGCCCCCTTGCCCCTCTGTCCCTGTTTCTGCCCTCTGTCTCTCCTGCCACCACACCTGCTCCCGTCTTTCCGGTTGTGTCCCGTCCTCCTGCCTCGCTCAGAAGAAGCAGTGGGCTTGCCACAGCTCCTGTCCCCAGGTGCTCCCTCAGGCGCCCGGCCCAGGACAGACACTGCACCCTGCTCCCCTTCAGAGGCGGTGGGAGTTAGGGCGGCCCTCTGCCGGCGGTGTGAATGCAGCCCCCAAAGTCCTGAGGACCCGCCCCCCGTGCATGAACGAGAGGGCAGGGCCCGTGGGCAGTGGGACAGCGTGCGGGGCCCTGACCCTGCCCTGCGCCTGAGTGCCAGGCCGCTTGCAGCGCGTCCCCGAGGCTGCAGGCTGCCCTCCTGCTCTCGGTCCCTTCCCGCCGGAGGCCGCCCATACACTACGCGGGAAATGGTCCCTGGGTCCCCGCACCGTCCCCGCCGTGCGGTCCCTTCCTTTTGACACTGCAAGTGTCCCTTCCCCCAGTGGCGGCACCCACGGCCGGCCAGGCCTCGCAGCTGCTTTACCGTGTTTGCCCGGGGAGGAAGCACACGGTATTTGGGCCCAAACCTTCAGGGGGAAAAATCTTGCGTTTTAATTTTTTAATTATTGACTGTAGAGTGACACTTTTAAGTCATAAGCATAAATTAAAGAATTGCACGCACTTTGAAAAGGTCCAGAATTGGTATAATGCCCGTTTCATTTTCCCTCACCCATTCTCCCCGGCGGAATGCAGCACGGGCGTTATGAAAATCAAAGGCCCTTTAAGTGTTCTCAGGAACACACAGAGCAAAATGTGTTAAAATCCCAATATCGCTTGAGAAGGATAATGTTAATTCATTGTTGGCTTTAAATTTATTTAACGTTCACCCTTCAGCTGTTTCCACTCACGTTGTCTCTGTAATCCTGACAATTGTCCCGTAATATTGGCGCTATAAACCCTACGTTATAGTTAAATCAACTGATCCTGAGGGAGGTGCATCTGCTTGCCCAAGGGCACACAGCAATGCGGAGGCCCCGCAAAGGACGTAGGCGTCCTGAGCCTAAGTAAGCCCAGGACTCTCAGCTAGCAGACACCCACCCTTGTCACAGATGAGTCCCCCATTTCCCTCGCAGAGAACACAGGGACTGCATGCAGCTAGAATAAATACCCTCTAACTGGGGAGGCGAGGGGAGGTGTGAGCCCCGGAGCACCCCGGAAGGCAGAAGCACCGACAGGGACGCCTGGTGTCCGAAAGAGGGGAAAGTAAAAGAGAAGATTCGCTTTTGTGACAACACCAACCTTTACAGTATCTCCTGTCACCCAGATCATTTGTTTTTTCCTGAGGAAGGAATGGGAGGTGAATGAGATGTTTGAGGCCAATGCAGGTCAAAAAATAATTAGGAAGTCTCTTCAGACAAAACAAGCCAGAACCACGGGGGGACGTGAGGGGATGATGAGCTCTCAGCCAGCAGGAGACGGACCGTCTGAACTGGGGCTCTCCAAGCAAAGGAAGTTACAAAGTGCTTCAAAGAGGAACACGCATTCTCCAAAGCAGTTCTGAGGGAATCGGAATTGGAGCATCTGACGGCAAGGGGTCCCTAGGGACAGCATAGGTGGCCCAACTATTATCATTGTTATAACCACAGCCTTGGTGACAGGAAGGAAGTTCAGTCTGGTGGTGCACGGGCACATGCACTCACTTTGGCACCAGTTAGCAAAATCACTTCCTGGTTTCGGTGTTCCTCAAATGACCTTGCCCAGTAAGAACCCAACCCTCAAGTATGAGGATTGCTTTCATTTACGGAAGACCTACTATGTGTGCCACATACTGCCACAACGTGCCCTGACAGCTGAGGGGTCTCACCTGGAAACGGGAAGGGACTTGCTCAGGGCTGCACAGCTGAGCCAGGGGTGCCCAGTGTGTACAGCCCCAAAGCCCATGCATACCAGGAGGCATCTCAGAGTTACCATCACTGGAGTGGCTGTGGATGGAACTGTAAGGAACACATAGACACACACACACACACACACACACACACACACACACACACAACCAAAGGCCTAAAACTTGTATACAGCCTTTCTCCAGGAAAGTCCTCTCACCCTGAGATTGTCCCAGCCTGCTCATAGCTACAATCCTACACCAGGACGACCTCAGGAGACCCAGAGCCTGCACCGATGTTCTTCTGGAAGCCACTTGAACATTCTTTACTGGCTGCTCTAGACTACGCTCCTGGAATGTTGCTGGCACACAAAGGTGTTCAATCACTGCTGCTCCTTCCTGTCCATGCCATTTCCCCACATCTCCACCTGCAGCTACCTTAGGTATCTTGGAACATTCTCGAAGCCTGACCTGGCCTGAGTACAGATTCCATCCCACTCCAGAGCTTTGGGCACTTACTTCGTGCCAGGCACACGGCTGTGTGATATGGGTACACCCTCTGTTGTCATCCTGCCAGCAAACCTGTGAGACAAATATTGTTATTATCCCAATATAAGTGAGCAAACCACCATGTGGTCCAACATGTGACTCAGAAGTAAACAGTAGACATGATGTTTGAGCCCTGGTCTTTTGTCTTTGTAGTCAGGTCTCCTTATCACTCCATTACCTTGCTTCCCCCAGAAGTCTCCAGACTTCCGGAGGCCTGACTGACCCCTGGGGTGAGTCCTGGTGACCTCCAGACTTCCCTCGGTCACAGAGTCAAGACCGGGAGAACCGGCAGCTCAGCCTCAAGAGAAGTCACAGGCCCACAGTGACCAAAGACATCCATGGAATTCATTGGCCTAACCTGTGCTGGAGACACTCTAGGGGGGGGTGTCACCTCCACTGTAGATTCAGATGAACAAACTGACATTTGTTAATGCTTAAATAAAAGTTGGTATTGCCTACAGCCTGGAAGGGATACAACTCTAAAACCCTGCCTGCCACTTAAAATGCGATTCCGAAGTAAAAGCAGGAGTTGGGAGGGGGCGGGGGAGGAACCTCTACCAAGTTTGACAGCTTTCATAACATCTCCCAAAGTTTATAATCAGCTTTCCTCAGAGCACAAACAGGGAGAATAAAACCTGCACGATGCCAGGCTTACCTAGATTGTGGCTTTTTCGCTCAGTCCCCTTCCTTATCTCGCCTGAGAATGGCACGTGACTTTACTGTCTCCTGTTTTAGAAAACACAGCACTTAGATTGTAGGTCTTCCCTCTATCAAGGATCCAGTTCCTCTTTTTTTCCCTCTCTCTCTCCAGAAAAAAGACAGCATTCAGTTCTCATCTTCAAAACAGAAAATCAGTCTCTTAAAAATGACCAGATCACCCCCAGGTGGGGAATGCAAACACACTTTGAAATTCTGGAGCATCGTGCACAGCTAAGTAAATTCAAATTGGTTAATTCTGGAACATTCTTTTTTCTTATTAAGTCTAAAATCCAGCCATGCTAACTGCCCATGATTGCATTGCTCATTCTCTGCACACCAAATGAAAGGCCTGGGGAAAAATGGACCTTTAGAGGAATCATGCAATTTCTTTTAGGGGAAAATAACTACTTGACCAGAATATTCTTCAGCAACAAAATAAGGAGCCCAACCTCACCATACACAGCTGTTGAGAGCAAAATGAAATAATTTGCGCATATGTGGGCACTGCAGATTCAGTTGCTACAGGCTGTGTGTCTGTGGTTTAGTTTTTTTCTTCTTCAGTTTTAGCTTGAGTTTAGTTTTGTTTTGCAAGAACGAAAGAGGAAGGGCCTCCTAACCACCCCGCGGGGCAATTCCGGCAAGTCTCGAGGTGCCCGAGGCCCGTGGCGACCGACTTCAGCCGGGAAGCACAGACGTGCACGTTGCTGCCACCGCTGCAACTTGGGGTTTTTCCTTTTTCTTGCAGCGTCGAGCTCAGAGGAACCGCACCGCAGGGTCGCCCGGCGGTTCTGCCCAGAGCCAGGCCTCGGTGACTCTCTCTCGGGGTTCCGCAGTAGGGAAGAGTGGGTTGGTGAGTGTTTGCGTGTGTCTAGTCACCTTGTACTTACTGAAACGTGCGTACGTGCGCGCGGGGCGTGTGTGCGCATCAGAGGACGGAAGAGAAGGGGAGACACTGACCGATTTTGCGGCCCCAACATCAGCATCGCTTAGCTGGGCTGGTCTCTCCTGGCCCCTAGCTCCAGGATGAAGTGCCCCTGGAAGGTCTTCCTGGCGGCCCCTCTCTTCCTCCTCCTGCCCTTTCACACCTCGGCCTCTCCAGCCTACGATGACCAGCCCGGCTCCAGACGCTCCGACGGCCACATCTGTGCAGGTACGTAAATGTTTGACATGTTTTTTATGTGGATATGACAATGTGGTCAAATATTTTGCTTGCACAGGAAATCACCTACTTAATGACATCAGTAGCTATAAGGTTCCAAGTAAGGTACCAATAACGGCAGCGACCCAGGAAAACTTGGAGTCCTGGCATCAGCCTCGCATTCCGTGCGCACATGTGCACGCGCAAGAGCTCTATACGGTCGCTAGCTTGAATCGGTCATTAGAGACTTCCACCTCATTGGTGAATGGACTTTTCTCCCCTGGATAGGCAACTCGAAGAGTCTGGACTTCTCAGCCCTTTCAGAAGGACAGCGGGCAGCATCGCAGAGTGGAAAGAAGATGGACTTTGAACTCAGACTGACACACCCGAGCCTGCATTGCTGCCCGCCCCTCCCCCTTACTGTCTATGAAAGCTTGTGCAAGGACTTAACCCTCCCATGATTCCGTGTTCTTACTGATGAACTGGGCTGCTAATACCCACCCCACAGAGGCGCTATGAGAATCAAGGTCACACAGGTAAACGTGTGGTATTTGTACACACGAAGTACTCCACAATCTTAGTCTGCTTCTTTCTCTCAGGGAGTCCAGAGTTGGCAATAAAGGATGGTCACCTGGGGACATTGAACATTGACTGTCATAGGTGCCCTTCACTTATCTTTCGAAGTATTCTATTTTCATGTCGCTGTTTTTGTTTGTTTGTTTGATGAGGGGTATTTTCGGAAAGAAGTAAAAGTATTCATATTGTACCTAGAGCTTCCAGAACAGGGGCGGGCATTTCAGTGGTTCAGTCTGTTTCCCACCAGCTCACAGCTCCTAGCTACCTCTGCCTGGAGACTTGTTCCCCTGTAGTCATCAAAACAAGAAAAGTGAGTGCAGAGGAGTTCGCAGTGTGATTAAGATTTACTGAGCACTGACTATGTGCTGAGTCAGCTACTACAGGTGGTCCGCATTGGTGTCTTACTGTCTGAAGGTGGTTCCTCGAGGAAACAGACCCGGGGGTTTGTGTGCAGGGAGTTTGGTGAGGATTGCTCTTGAGGAAAACACCTGTGAAGGGTGGAAGGGAACAGGAGTGGGCAGGAGAAGGAAGGCTGTGTGACAGCCACCAAAAAGGCTACAGCCAATCCCATGGAAAGCTCTAGAGCTAAAATGGCTTTTTAGAGTTGTCCTGAAGTGAGTCCAGGTCTTGGAAACCCCACACTGGGTGTGTGAACTGACTCCAGGGGGAGCACCCCCTCTGGAGGAGGCAATGCCTAGAGAGGGACCCTGGTGTGAGCCCTCAGCACCAACACACCCTATGTGCATATGCGCCATATTGTTTATCTACTCATTGTTGATGGCATTTGGGTTCTGTGCGCCTCTTGGCTATTAGGAGTAATTCTGCTGTGAACAATCCTGTACAAGCATTTGTGTGAATATACGCTTTCACTTCTCTTGAGTATATACCTAGGAACGGCGTTTCTGGGTCACGTGATAACTCCACATTTAACAGTTTAAGGAACTGCCAAACCATTTTCTAGAACAGTTATTATCCATCTAACTTGTCAGTATCCATGTTTTTTATTATAGCATCCTAATGGATGGAGTGATACTTCATTGTAGTCTTGATTTGCCTTTCCCAAAAATATTGACCAGTTGTGTATCTTCTTTGAAGAAATGTCTATTCAAGACCTTGGCCCATTTTGGATTATTTGTCTTTTTGTTGTAGAATTATAAAAGTTTCCTTATCTTGATGGTATTCTTGGAAGTGCAAAAGTTTTAAATTTTGATGAAGTCCAATTTATCCATATTTTTTCTTTTGTCTTTTGTGATGTTTGTGTCATATCTAAATTTCACATTTTTAAAAGTTGCTGCCACTATAGTCTTGCTATTATCTATGTTCATTACCTTATCTTGTTTCCTAGACATTGAGTCACTAGCCACCATTTTGGTCCCTGGGGTAACAATTCCTAGGACTGCAAGAAACAGAAATAAACTTCAACTAAACTAAGTATTAAAAAAAAAAGTAAACTTTCTTATGAGAATCTCAGAAACAAATTTTAGAACCAAAAGGCAGAAAAACATTGTCAAGCCCTAAAAAGTGGGCTAAGAGACAAAAAAAAATTGCTTCCAGGGGCTTCTGGACTTTTCTCTTCCGGCTTCCATCTCTGTCCCGACAGACCAGCTGGTGTTACTGCTCTAGGCCCTTTGTTCAACTACAGGCTCCCACCGTCCAGAGTTGACATCCTAGTTCAACCCACACAGAGATGGACTCCCCTTCTGCCTGCCAGTCCAATTGTCCAGCTGAGAAGATCTGGGCTAAGTCTTTAGGCCACTGATTGAGAAGCAGGTAGAATTGAGGAGACCTCACCATGGAGACATGGCTGCCAGAGACATGGGGAGAGGGGACAGCTCTCATAGAAGGAGGTTACTGTTGTGACTGGAGAGATGCCAAAAGAAGCCACCACAGAAGTTCCTGAGTGATCCGACTAACATCCCCATCACAAACAACCCAAGTTCTGTCCCAAGGGGAGCTTTTGCAATGGGAACAAATCAGGGAGCAGTAGGACATGACCTTGACATATTCCAACATCAGAACTAAGCTTTGCAAAGCCGCAGTGGTCCCTTTATCAATGCACCATAATTCATTTGCACTGGACTGTGCATCTCATTCGATCACCAAGCAAAGGTTGATTCTGTGCTTGAACAGGAAGTGCCTCTTCCTGCCACCTTTCAAATGTTACAGAATCAATAATGAGGCACGTTTATTTTTGCAAAACATCATTTTCTTTGCATGAATGATTTAGGGAAAAAGTAATCCTTATGTTTCTAAGTCATTGACATTTAAATTAATTCATTGAGTTCTGGGGTTTTTAAAGCACTATTTGGTGCGCAGGAAGCCTTTTAAAAGATTTTAAAAAAACACCTATTTTTCCTCATTCATGTTTGGTTAAATACATAAAAGGCCTTCAGAGTCAGCTAAAACCCTCTCTTCCCACCTCCACGCCCCACACACAGCAGTCCAAGATGACTTTCTAGCTTGAATGATAAAGAGAAGGGGGTGGTCCTATGGTTTCAAGCCATTGTGAATGGCAAAATGACAGTGTCACTGACAAACACAGGAAAGATTTAGACGCAGCCAGCAGAGAAGGTTGAAAATTTATGCTCACAATTTCTATATCCAGAAATTTCTACTTCTTCTACTACTTTCTCTACTTTTCTACAACTGAACACTTACTCGTGAGCCGCCATTACTGCTGATGGAAAAAATATCTCATCTCACCTCTGTATGTGTGTAAGGTCCGGCTTTGCCATTTAGGTTTGTATGGAAGATGTTTTCCATAACTCGAATGAGCTAGATCTGCTGCTCCAACATTTCACAAAAAAAATATAAATGAAGTATGCATTAAGATAAAAATAATTGTACTTAAAATATTGTTCAGGCAAAAGTATATTGAAAAGAGCAAGGTTTTGAGTTTCCAACTTTGTCTGAGTATATTAGGTTTTAACAAGGTCTCTCTAAGTGAAATTGTAGTAGGCATAATTAAAAGACAGTTCTTAGCAAAACTTATTTTTGTATGTCCCAGAAACTGAGAAAGAAAAGCCTCCTTGACTAGGTAACAAATATTTTTTTAAGTCAGGTGGCTTCTAATAGTTGTTTGTTTACAACACAGTTGGAGGGGACTTCATAGAGTTGTCAGGTGATAGATCATTTGAAATATTTTTAATGACAGATCACTCTAAGATTTTTAATATTTAACTCAGAGGAGTTAAAGAATTGAGAGACATTGCTGTATCAAAAGTCATTCCATTTCCATCTACTTATTTAATTTAGCATGTTTTCTCAGCATTTACCTCTTTAAAAATGAAAAATAGCAACAGACATGATACTGGATCTCATCTGTATATGATTAAGTAATGTTCTTCAACAGATGCAGGTATCAATTAAAAAGGCCCAATCATCTCATTAAGAGGTGCCATTCCAATAAAATTTCCTCTCTATTATTTAGGAATTGTTACTCACATTGGCAATCCATATGATTTAGATAGTTAATTTTATTAATAAAGAAAAATCTATCACAAAGAGTTTTTTAATACTTAAAGTGTCATACTCACTGGAAATTAATTTTTTATTTAAATTTTACACATATTTTTAGTGTTAAGGAGTATAATAGTGCAATTAATAAAATCCTTCCAACCATAAAAGTATATTACATTGGGACAAAATTCTACCACTGAAGAAAAATTCAAGGAAGTAGACTTTTCTTTTTTTTTTTTTCTCTTTCCATCACCTTATATTTAGCTTCCCCTCCCTCCTCTCCCTAGACTTTTCACCGAACTCTAAGTTCAACGAGAGGAATGGTCAGCAATATTCTCTCACTATGAAAGAAGAGTTTGATCATGTATTTTAAGTGGATGAGAGCAAGTATAAATCACTATAGTATTTAGATCTATAGTATTGGATACACAGGGAAGATAAGTGTATTGTTTCTATTGTAATGCTTATGACCTGCCTGGAATTATATGCCATTTTGAAACTATGATATCCATTAATAATATTTTAACATTTATTAAAATGTGGAAGGGATACACAGTAGGTACGCCAGACCACAGCATGTAGCCTGTGCTCCGAAGTCTGGCCTTCAAGGCTCTTCAGGACCCTGCCTCTACTTCCCTCTCTCTGCTTTTCCCGTGGATCCCGGCCTTGGCCTTGGCCAACTCTCTCCCCTGCAAGTCTTTAAAAAAATGCTAATATCTACAATAACAAAAACACAAACAACCACAGAAAAGTAAAATTGTGGCTGCTATTACAACATGTGTTTTAAAGATAGGTGTCTGAGCTTCTATTTTAAAAAGAGTTCTTTGCCCGGTGGTGGTCTCAGCAGGTCGGACAGACACCAGCATTGGTTAACCACCTGCTCTCTTCCTAAAGGCCTTCGCTGCCCTTTTCTGTCCGATGAGAGCCCCCCATTCCTTAGCACTCAGCTCCTCCATCTTTGGTTACCCAAGACTGAGTTCGTTTCCTTCCCCGCGTGCTCTCAGAGCACTGGCAGTCCCTCTACCAATGCCTTTGCCGGTGCCAACGATGAGATCGTTTTCTAGTCATCAGGCCTCACGACTGGTCCGTGACTTCTCTCACTCAAGCATCTAAGCACACAGTAGGTGCTCATAAGTACATGTGGAATAGGTAACAGGATGGAATAACTGTCGCTGCCTTCACGCTCATTTCTTTAATTTTCATTTTTTTCTATTTGTAAATGAGCCAAGCCAACCACTTGTGTCTCTAACTTCCTGTCACAGCCGTGGCATGGGTCCCGCTCACCCCAGACTGCCCTCGGCCCCATTCTTACAGGAGCTGCCCACTCCAGAGCCCCGCTCACTGCCACCGTTCTTGGGAGAGCTGGCAGTTTGGAACTCGCTGAGCGTTTTCTCATCGAAATGACGTTCCAGGTGGTCGTTAGGTTAGGGCCACAGAAGCTAATCCTCCCGAAGGTGGTGCAAACACCTGCCGTAGCAACAACAACAAGTCAACCATGGGGAAGTCAAAACACGGTTGATGTTGCACCATGTCTTTTAAAGACCAATTTCTGAGCTTCTGGCTTTAGAAGAGGCTGTGGAGGAGGGGCCTCCGGCCCCTGGAGGTGTCGGCGGCGGGTCAGCCTGTGTGAGCCTACGGGAGGCCGGCAGGGCGGGCGAAGGAGCCGTAGCCCTACCTGGGCTGGGCCACCGTCTCTGGCTTAGGGACCAACACCTAGGGGCACGGGGTTGGCAGCAGGATCGTTTTCCATGACGATTTTCATACCTGTCTTTTGTATTTCTTTTCCTTTTCTCCAACATAAGCAAGGGACAATGGCTGTAGGTTAGAATTGTGAAACTATAACCCATCTTCTCTGGGGAAGCTGAGGAGACAGAATTTAGGTGTCTGAGGAGGGTGGCTAGAGGGGACGTACTTGACAAACTCATGCTGGCCTGACAGGGATGCAGGACCCAAACCCAGGCAGGATGTGGCTCCGGAACCTGAGCTCTACGCGCCCCCGCCCCCAGGGCCCTTGATTCCCACGCGCCGTGACACCCCTCATTGGCCTGTGAAGGAACACTATTCGGTCACCCTCCTCAGTAGGTCCCAAACCTGCCCGTGCTCCTCCGTCCCCACTGCCCCCCATTACCCAACCCACCATCAGCTCTCCCAGGACCAAGAGTGGGCTCCTAATTCATCTCTCTGCTCCCCCATTTGCCCCCTAGGATTTCTCTTCCCCTGACATATTTTAAAGACACAGAGCAGATCAAAGCCCCTCCACAAAGCCCCACGTGGCCTGCCAGGGCTCTCAGGACAGATCCCGGCCTCCTCCGCCATCTGCAAAGCCCGCTTCTGTCCATTCCCACCGCCCACCTCCCACCGTGGGGCTCTGGCCCCAGGTTCATTGCCATCGAGTGGGTGCCAGATCCCCCACCTCCCAAGCCTGCCCCAGCTCCTTGCTCTGCTGGTTACCATCCAGTTGAGTAGCCATTTCTGGTGAGTTCTTCTGCGAAGCCTGCTCTGTTACCGGCTCTCGCTAAGGTTTATACCACCCTGCTCCTCACTCCCCTCTGTTAGCTCACCCTGTCCCCCTCTTCCTGGCGCCGTGCTTGTGCGTGACCGCCTCTCCCTAACAGAGGATAACCTCTCAGAGGGCAGGAACCCTTTGCATCTGCCCGGAGCCCAGCGCAGGCCCGCACTCACTCGGGACACCCTGCATCCCAGTCCCGGCCCCCATGCTCACGAGCTTCATACTGGGCCAGGCGCCTAACCCCTCGGAGCCTTGGTTCGCTGGCCTGTAGAAGGAGAGCAGTCATTGTCGCGTCTTTATGAAGTCTGAACGAGATGGTAATGCATGCAAAACTCTTTGAACACCAGTGAGCACACTCCAGCCGCGTGATGAATTACTTAAGCTCCTTCTCGGGGTGGAAAAGAAAGTGTAGTCACATGGACCCTGCCGGGGGCTTTCAGAGCCTCTCAGTGAAGTGTGGGCGTCAGACAAATGGCGGGTCTAATGGGCCGCTCTCTCCGGTTGGCTCCATTTCCAGCCGGCACAGATCTGGTTATAATTAAGAGTTCTGAGAGTTCTGTTTCATTTCCAAAGGAGTCCTTGATAGTGTCTGCAGTCTGCCTGAGGTGTGTCCAGAAGCAGGGCCTTGTGGCAGGTGCTTCTCTTTGGGCCCCTTGGCTTCTCCCCCTGCAGTATCAGGAGTGTCTGTTTCTAGTACACGCACTAACTTCAGGTGCAAGGTGAGACGGTCTTTCCCATTTGTGAGATATCAGCGGGTGACCACGGAGCAAAAAGCCTAGCTCCCACCTGCTGTCGTCACTTCTGGAATGCAGCAGCTTGGTCAACTCTCTTTAGCAGAGCCAGGCCTTTTGTTGGAAGCCAGAGAATAGTCCATAAATGCGAGAAATTAACCGTGTAAGTCCTATCAGCTCACGCTCCACCATAGATCCCAGCTCTGTCCATTTTTCTCCGTGTGTGCATCCGTCCAGGGGAAAACCTTCTTCAGCTCGTCAAGACGGGGAAACTTCTGATTAGAAACTAAAGCAAAGTCCCTTTCCTCGTTCTTGGCCCCTAAGGATTCAGGGCACAGCTCCCTGGGGGACCCTAGGTTAACACTCTGCCCAGCAGGGGAATGGGGCCACTGGAGCTGGGAGGAGATGTCCAAGGCAGCGGGACCCAGCCCAAAGCCGAGCCCAGCCCGGGCGCTCACAACCCCGGTGCCTGCATTTTCACCGGGGCGTTTGGATCACAATAACCCTTCGCTCGGCAGACTGAGGACCGGGCCGAGATTCACGCCATCCTCAGAGACAGCTGACGTCTTCCTTCTTTCTGGCTCCTTTGCACGTATCTAATGCTTTCTAATTTTAGCCAGCACTGCTAAGGAGCCAGGAAGGTCACAAGGGCCCTCGACGGGATTCCCCTGAGTAAACGAAAAGCCGAGATCTGTAGGACAGGTGGGTCCCGAGCAGCACGACGCTCTACGCATGCGTCCTTCCGAGCCGTGAAGGAAAACAAACACATCCACCTGCTGAAGTTCAAGGTACAGGGGAAGGAAAGCCCGGGCAAGCTGTGTGGTCACTGCAGCCCCCAAGAACGGGGTGTCCCCTCAAGGAGAGTTCCAAGGAGTTCTCTTAGGCCCACATTCATCCAACACTCCTGCTATCCTGAACCAACCGTGGATTTCCCGTGCGGGCACCTCTTCAGGTCTGTCACGCCACCGACTGTGAGAAATTGCCTTTTTCTGTGCCAGTGAGAAGGAGCATTTGCTCCTAATCAATCGTGAGACATACGGAGGGACACACCGTGTTCTTCCGCCCCCCGTCCTGTTGGTCTCCTTGGGACGCCTGTCCTCCCACTCGCTCCCTGAGCGTCTCTCCAGTCACAGCTCCCCTCACGCTGGGCTGATATTTGGTGTTCGTCGTCGGGTTTATGGGAACCGGGTGTCACTGAGGTGGCTCTGCAGTCAGCTCACCTCAGGTCCACAAACATCTCCTGTCTTCCTACTCCAAAGTGGGCCCGTGCCAGGCACTCACGGTTAGAGATACCGGGACCCCATTCCCGTCCCCAAGGAGCTTAGGGTCTCACTGTAAACTCTGAAACCTCAGGTTCCAGACAGGTAGGTAACTTGTTCAAAGCCACGCCATCGTCAGCGACCGAGCGAGTATCGGAACCCAAGTTTGTTGCTTTCTGAAGCCTCCCCTTTTCAATTCTATCACATTGCATTTTATCACTGTGCAATATAATTATTATAATCATTTTTCAATTGCAGTTAAAATGTATTTAATAGCTGATTAGCAGAGACATAAATCAAGGTGCAAAAATATTTTTTAAATGTTGGAAATATTTGCATATATTAAATATATGGTATTTAAAATAAATGTGAAATTGGTTTACCTGTGAGTGATTGAAAAATGTTTATTTCTTTTACAATGTTCTGTATTTTTAAAATGTTCTAAAATGAGATCACATTACATCTATATTTTTAAAATAAAATATATATGAAAATGCTTTTTAGCCTAGGAAATGCTAGTAAGTATCAGCTACTAGATTCATTGCAAGGTGATAAACCCCTCGATGCGTGGATTAGGTCAAAGCACGTCTAATTGACCTTGATCGTTGATGATGATAAATGCCCCAGGTAGTTGCTCTGAGAGCAGAAGACTGTGGTTACCCAGATGGCTCTATCTCGGATTTGATAAGCTCAGCACTGCCTTATCTGAGCGGACAGGGCCATTGAGGCCACAGCTCCTCAGATATCGCAGTGTCTGACAAGGTGGATGGCCCTCACCCTTTGTGGGCAAGCGCTCGTTTGACAGGGGGCTTTATATCTCTCCGTCCAGCAGTGCCCGCTGTACTGTTCACCTCTGTTACCCACCCTTCAAGGAGTCCTGGTGGGAATGTGGTCTTAATGACAACGTGCATGCCGACTTGGTCCCGGCTCCTTGAGCAGATGGATGACAGCGAGCTTATTGCTGAGCCAGGCCCCCCCGGGACCTTCATCGGGGACATCAGCCTGCCTTCCCTGCCCGGAAACCAGCCTCTGCTAATGAGCGCCGTCCGCCCCCCAGTGGGGCCCAGCGGGCCCGCCTACAGACTCTCCGGCCTCGGACCACACCGCCCTCTGTGTACAGAACGCAGAGCCTCCTGCCTTTGGAGAAAGGAGTGTTAGGCTTCCCGAGTAATTCAGGAGATCAAGGCTGGTGATAGAACCTTCTGGGAGCATCAGCCTACATATCATATTTCAAGGGAGCTGAGGATGTATTTCTAACTTAATCCAAGATTCCTCCCAGACGCTCATCCTATCGGTATCCGCTTTCAAGCCGTGCGCTTTGTAGCTGCGAGCTGGAGTAACATCGTGCAGCAGTGCTGTGGTCTCGAAGGTCCCTTGGTCGCACTCTCGTCTCCGCTCATCAGCCCTGCAGCCTGGTGGGAAGCGTCCGATTGCCTGCTCTGCAGTGCGGACACCACGGCTTAGGAGGGCCAGCCGCTGTGTCCAAGATGCACGGCAGGACGCCAGCCCCGGTGCGACGCCGAGCACCGGGCGATTCCCACCGCTTTTCTAAAAGTCAAAACCGAGATCTCGGGCTGAGAACGGTCGGATGGGAGTGGATCCATCCCCAGTGAAGGCGGGGGACGAAGGGACGGCTGGGAGAAGCCGGCGTCTGCGGGCTGTTCTCCACATGCTGTCGCCGTTCAAGGACACTTCTTTCTCCCGTGTGATCAGAAAGACCCAGAAGTCAAGCAAGATTCATTTACTTCCCCGACGTCGCATAGCTTACAGGTGGCAAAACCGGGCTGACCGTGGGTCTTCCTGAACCCCCCAAGCCGCGCTCTCCTTACCACACTTCCCATTTCACGCCGGCGCCAGGGCATTCATGCACCCGGCGTCATGGCCGGTAAAAGGCAAAGGGCAAACGCGAGTTCTCCGTTCGGACAGGTTGGCGTTTTTAAGGACACGCGTGTCCCCTCTCTTCCCCCCGAGTCCCCCGGCATGGTGTTCTGGGTAACGACACTGCTGACAGGCGCCTGTGCTCTGTTGCAGGGTGTGTGTTGGTGGTGTCCGTGATAGAACAGCTCGCACAAGTTCACAACACCACGGTCCAGGCCTCGATGGAGAGGCTGTGCAGCTACCTGCCCGGTGAGTACAGAGAGGGCCATGGGTCCCATCTGCGCTGGCTCACGGGTCACCACGCGTCAGTCCTCATCGACAGTGTGCCCCCTGCACGTGCCTGCGGAGGACAAGCCGATCCCCTTGTTTCTGTGAGCCGATGTTCTCGGGGAGCTCAGAAATTGTAACGAACAGACAGGAGAACCACTCCAGGCCCTTACTTTGTTTTGTTCTCTGACGCGTTATTTCTGTAAACTGGGATTCTTATGGGGCTCGTAGACATGAAAGCAAACACACAAGAAAATCAGTCTAGGCTGGTTTTTTTTTTTTTTTTTTTTTTTTTAATTTCCTCTTCATTTTCTATCCTGGCAGAACAGTGGTGGTCAATCATGGTCATTGTGGTCAAAATAGTGAACCGTTTTCAATGCTTTATGTTCATCTGACGGTATGCACATACCCAGAAGCACGCACACTTCTACCAACTCAGAGCTTTAGGCCAAGGAAACAGCTGACCTCAAATTCCCAATGGGAAAATAATCTGGGAACATTCCATTGATTGGAACTGAATCTCAATAAAATCCCTTGCCCATCCTGCAGAAGATGGAGCTGAGTGGTGGTTCAATCAAGTCATATATTTTGTTTCCCAATCTCAGCAGAAAGAAAATCTTCTTCTTTTCCCTTGTAGTTACTATTAGGTGAACAGTCACGATGGATAAAGTTCTTTGAGAGTCAAACCTTCATTCACTTGAATGTTAAGGAAGTCATTCATCAAGGACACCTCCATTATTTTTTTCTAAGGACGGTAGTGGGACTAATGGTGACTGTATCTTTGATTTATACAGCATACCGTGGCAGTAGCACGAAAGCATTTTCAGAGAATTTATTGCCTGCAGTCATAATACGCATTCACAGGCTCCATTTTTAAAATTAAAAAATGAAGACTGGGAGAGGATACTACTTGTACACAAACCCGTGTGTTTACGATGTCCCAGATTGACCATTGCTAAGATGTTGACACATTTACATCAGGTCTCTCTTGTGTGGAATTAGGTCGTGGCAGAAAAACTTGAAACACCCTTTGGTCTCTCCCACCCCCAGGTCCCCTCTCCTCCTACCTCCCTAGAGGGGACCAGCCACGTGACCGTAATGGGTACTCTTCCTGTCAAATCGTACACTTCCAAATGCACCTGTGTGAACCCATAACCCACGCATGCTATGGCTCTCGGGGCAATTTTTAAAAATCCTTTCCTGGGAAAACAAATGCAGGAAGTCCCACAAAATAAATGTATAGCCATTGCACAAGCTCCATCCACCTGGCCATCCCATCACCAATCCTTTCTTCCCTCTCAAAGAATTGTATTGTGGTCATTTCCTTGCATTGTTTGACAGTGCCACCACCCACGTGACCGATCCCAGACACCACAGTACTGCCCAGTTTTTGAAATTTTGATATGTCTTTTAAGTCTATTTTAAACTACAAGTTTCCTTTCCACCCTTTCCTTTTCCTCGTAATTTAGCTGTGGAGTGGGCCCTGAGGCGTTCCCCTGTCTGGATTCGCTGATTGCTTCCCTGTGGTATAATTGAATATTTCTCTGGGCTCTGTTAGTTCCTGAAAATTAACAGCTGGATCCAGAGCCTCTATCAGACTCCGGCTTGATTCCTTCAGCGGTGGTGTTTTTGTTTTTCCGAAGGCCACACAAGTGTTTTTCTGTTTTTGCTTTTTTGAGGTGTTAGCCGCTGTTGGTGCTCAATGGCCGGACCTATTAGTTCCTCGGGGGCATGGCAAAATGGTGCTACTCTAATCTACCATTTCTATTTCATTTAGCATTTAAAATATATTAGCGACAACTTCCCTCCTCGTGATCATATGTTAAAGACATTTCCCCCATCGTTCCTAAGAGTACCGTTCATACTAGAGAAGACAGAATACTTGCTTGATTCTTTCGCTTTATTTGCCAGTTTTCATATAATTCATTGTCTTTCTAGGATCATCCCAGAGTAGACAATTCATTTTCATTAAAATGCCATCATGAACCCATGAATTTATACATATTTGATGAATTGCAGTCTATTCCAATTATTATCATTTTGAAGTTCAGATTGTCCCAACTGCTACCAGAGGGAACCTATCTCTTCAAGGTGGTCCTACGTCCTTTCACATGACCCTATGTAACCTCTGATGGCTTCCTCACTAACTGGCGTGACAAGGTGTGCCAGCCCTGCGTCACACATCTATGTCCGGCCCCAGGCTTGCAATCGGTCATTTCTCTCAGAAGCCCTGGTTTCCTTGAGTGGGAAATAGTATTTTACGAGCGCGATGTGGGAGCGTAGGAATGCTCAGTGATACTGAGTTGGTGGTTCTTTCTAGGCCTCTTCAGTAAGCAGTGAGAACAAACACACACACACACACACACACACACACTTACATTTATAATTTTAAGATAATAGATCTAATGACTTCATACTGACACTCCAAATTCAGCACTCCAGGATTGGTTTTTCTTTCTCTCTTCTCTGCATGCTTGTGTCTGCTCCTTTCCACACTCTAAGTCCTAATTCTCAAGGACAAAGGAATTGATAGAATTAAAATAGCCCATAATTCCTCATTGACCCATCCCTCATTACACATGGAACCGTTTCAGAATATCAATGCTAATCCTACCACCATTAATATAGTTTATAGTCATTGGGAGCAGTTAAAATGGATTTTTCGCCAATGCCTTTCGCATCCCTCTTCTTTAATCATCGTGCTGGATTGTCTGAGCGTGCAGCCCTTACACACGATGCCCTGTCCCTTTTCCCTCTCGTTTTGTCACAGCCGCTCTGTGATTGATGTTCCCCGTCAGCGCTCACGAGGGTGTCTGTCTAGCTGAGTCGTTGTCTAGAGCTCTTTCCTCAGAGGGGCTCAGGGGAAATACTCCCCGAATTTCTTGCATGTTGATGGACAGGCTGTCTGTCCCCTTTATACTTGAAAGTCAATGTTTTTCTGGCTATAAAAACCCTTGTCACACCATTTCTTTCCCTAAGTATCTTAAATCTCTCATTAAAAAGCCTAATGATAATCTGATGTTTTTCTCATTAGTCACTTGCTATTTTTGCCTGGAAGTTCAAAGGAATTTCTTTTTCTTTCTTCTATAAACTGGAGTTAGCCACCTAGAATCGGAGGGCTGCGTGTTGGCTGCGTGCTGACGTTCTGAGGCACGCCCCGAGCCCCCCAATATTCCCTCGCAAATACATTTCTCATCATTTCAGGGAAATTTCGAGAATCTGTTCAATTTCCGTAAGCTAGTTTTCTTTTCAGAGAGTTGCATCATTCGTATTTTGAAACCTCTTGGCCTGTCTGTGATTTTTTTGCCTCTCTCTTGAATTCTTTTTATCTCATTTATTTTTTATCTTAAAATTTTTCCTCCCTTTCACCTCCTATTTCTCTTAAGACATCAGTTATTGTGTTCGCTCCTTACGTTCACCGGGTTCAGGCTTCGTTTCTTTCATCGCCTTGCCTTCTTCCCTGACTCCTTTATTGCCGTGTTTGGCTTTATCTCACTCTGATTTCTGGTGTTCCTTGGTGTCTTATGTCATCTTATTAATGCTTCTTAGCTCACTTTGAAATGCAATGTTATGTTTTAATCCTTTTTTTGGCAGGATTTTCTGGCATGCTTTTTCTATCTGTGGCGATGTGATTCTGTTCTTTATTTTTTTCTTATAATAACTTCATATGGGAGTTGACCTAGATACATTTCTGTTGCTCATTTTTATGTGAAATTAGTTTTCCAAAACTCTTAGGGGTGAAGAGCAGTTCAGGGTTGCTTTTCCAAACCCGCAGAGCTCCTGGTGTCACAGTTTTGTGTAATGCTGACAAAACAGCAGCTCGCTGTCTGCGATTTTCTGACTGTGCCCCTGACTTCTCTCTGGTTTTTCTCTCTACGTTGCTTTCAATCCAGCTCAATTTTGACTCCAAACCCGCCGTTTCTCCTGGAGTTCTGTCTTGGAAAGGAGCCCTGGTGGGTCAGTTTCTAGAACATGTAGGCTCCAGACCCTCTAGCTCCTTACCTTCTAACCTGGAGAGTCCTTGGCACTCACCTGCTACCGAAGTTGGCACAACCTTGTCCAGACCAGCTGCTGTCCTTCCATTGGCCCATCCTGCGTTCCAGTCAACACCTGTGGGCTGTTCGGGGATTCTCCTGTTCTCAGGTTCATCTGACATCCCGCGGTTTCCCTCTACTTCCTTCCGTGGAGACACTGATAATCTGTGCTGGCTGTGCTGGCTTCATAATGCCTAAGTGTATTTTGGGGTTTTAGAGACCTAGTTTTGTTATAACTGTTATCCATAGCTTTGGACTTTGCTTTTTTTTAAATTCAGAAGTCCTCTCTCTCTCTCTCCCCCTCTCTCCTGCCTCTACCATCATCTTTCTGGAATCCTCCCTTGTGGGGCTTTAATTTTTTATCAATGTCTACTGTGTGTATTGCTCTGTAACTTGTGTTTTTCACTTAACATGAGGTTTTTAAGATCTATGCATGTTAAGACATGTAGACTCAGGTCAAGCCTCTTAATCCATAGCTCTTCACCCTATAAATATCCTGTATTTTATTTATCCCATCCTCTGTTATTGGACATTTACAATCTATTACAAACTTTACTTTATATGTTCACATCTCTGAATTAAAGGAAAGAATGAAAAATATCATTACTATTTTACAAAAGGAAAAAATTGAAGAGCAGTTGTAATCATCCAGACCCATTTTGATGAGTTGTCAATCCTGTGTGATGGGTCACACTGCCAGATATCACCATTTGTACCTTGAGTTTGATTTTCTCTTTTCAAGCACAGATGTGTTTGTTGTCCAAAGATGAAAGGCCAGGTAAAAATCCTATTTCCTGCATTTTCCCCTCCTAACGTACTAGCAAAAGTTAAAACAACCGAACCAAGATGGGTTGTTAGTATTTAAGATGCCATCTTGGCTCCTTCTGACTCATAACAGAAATTTTCAGAGTCTGCTGAGGCACAAGCAGAGGCTAAACATCAAATTCTGGGGAAATAGAAGGTGGCACTTTACCAAAGCAAGCAAAGTAGGTATGTCATTTCTCAATGGTAGTTACTTTTTCAATTTAGAGACATTTCAAAGGATTAAGAGGGCCATTAATATTTTATTTACCTTTCTACGGAAATAAGGTAGTCCATTCAGGTGAAAGGCTCTTTCACTTGGTGGCATTACTGTTTCCATTTTAAGGATGTGGGAAACAGGGCACAGAATGCTCATACAAATTGTACAAGTGACGAAGATAGTCTGTCTCCTACCTAAGGACTTCTTCTAGAAAATATAATAAGCCTGGGCCATAGTGCCTCCCTGCATCTTGTATTGCCTTCTGTCTGGTGACCCAGGAGAATAGAGGACCGAGGTAGTGAAATTATGCACATCAACACACAGCCATTATTTTAAAAATTATTTTCAAGTAATATTGCTTTTACCTCCAGAGCTAAAACATGCGTATGGAGCCCATCATCTTAGCAGAGGAAGTGTGTACACAAGGTGGAGCACAATCACTCGGTAAATCATGCTGGCCTTTCCCGTACCGGGAAGACATATTTTTTGAGTGTGAAAGCATTTCCGACCTTCAGTCTCACCCACTGCTTTTGCCTCTGGCTGTCATTAGTAAACACCTTGGAAGAATCTCAGAATATTAATGGGAAAATGATTAATGGAATCCTTCTCACTAAGGGTCAGCAAACTCATATGCCCTGAGAGTCTTGCTAGAAAGAACTTCCCGTTCTTGAGTCACCTATGCAGAAACCTTATCCCCGTGGAATTTGGTAGTTAAACATGCATGCAGACTTGAAACGAGAAAGGCAAATTTCCTCCTGCTCTGTCGGTTCCAAAAATCTACTTTCTTCCTCGCAAGCATAGTCTCAAAGCTAGCTCTGTCTCAGCTCATCTGACTGTGCTTCTGATTTCTCGTCAGTAGTTCGTGTATGACAATACCTGTCATACCTGAGGTAGAGGAGGCATCGAATACAATGTCCTGAGAACATGGAAATATATACTACAAGTAACATGAGCTTTCGAAGTGAAAACTTTTAACCTCTTCCTGAACCACAGATGTAGTGATCTGTGACCTTGGGCAAGCCTTAAGCTCACCAAACCTCAATGTTCACTTCTACAGGATGAGCGTAAGAAATAACCACTCCCTCAGAAGGTTCTTATGAGAAAGGAAGTGATGCTTAACTTGACAGTGACTTACAACCTGGAATGTTCCAGAACTGTGATTCTGCTTTGCATTTTCTTACTAGCTAGTGATGTCAAGCATCTCTCCATGTGCTTCTTGGCCATTTGCGTGTCTTCTTTGGAGACTGTCTCTTCAGATGCTTTCTTGAAATGTTCGGTATGTTTCCCCAGTGCAGAAGTCTGATCCTGAGCTTTTCTTCATGGGAAGTTTTTAATTACTGATTCAATCTTTCATTATGTATCTATTCGAATTGTCTATGCTTGAGTCAGTTTGGGCAGTTGGTCCTTCTAGGAATTTGTCTATTTCATCTAAGTTATCTAACTTGCTGCCACCCAGATGTGATAATATTTCCTCAGTGTTTTGGTTTTTTTAATTCCTATAAAGTCCAAAGTAACACGGGGGATATAGTTTTAAGGTCCTACTTCAAAAGCACAATGTGTTTGAAGTCTCAAATCTCATGCCTTATTGTAAATCCAAGTCCTATTAATATATCTGTTTTAATGTAACATTAATGTTTTCATTATTTATCACTAAGTGAAGATGAAGAACCAGACAGAGTTCCCTGTATTTACCTGGTCATTTCACTGTTCTCTCCAAGCAAGGGCAGCCCAGTTTGAGACAAGCACGACAAGACACACTCTCCTCAGGGAGGGTTTCTCCTCCCTTCCCAGGACACCCCACCTGTCCCTGCCTATGCGAAGGTCCTGTGTGGAGTTCCCGGGGTTCCATAGTAGACTCCCAACAGGAGAAATAGGACTGGAGAGCTGCTAACAGATCAATGCACAAAGCATTCCTGTACTCTCATGGCGGGGGAAGGGGCTGGGGGAGGGAACTGTGCTGTTAATGTGCATGTGTGTGTGCGTGTGTATGTGTGTGCACGTGTGTGCATGTGTGTGCATGTGTGTGCGCGTGCATGCATGTGTGTGCATGTGTGCATGTGTGTGCATGTGTGCGCATGCGTGTGTGTGCGTGTGTGTACATGTGTGTGCATGTGTGCGTGCGTACATGTGTGTGCGTGCATGTGTGTGTGTGTGCTTTGGTGTAGATGGCAGTGCAGGGACACCTGTGACAGCCTCCTTTTATATCTCTGAAATAACAACAGCCAAAACTAAATAGCCCAAGTCTTTTTTTTCCCCAAATGAACACCAGGGGAGAATATTTTTAACAAAGCTGTATTTCAGATTATTTACTTTAAAGTGTGTCCTGTTTCTTTCAACTTCAATAAATGAGATCACCAACATTCAGATATTCGCTGCTGTAAAAAAATCAAATCAAATCTCTGAATTCAACTGTATTTTTCAAATACACTGGTGATCTTTAGCACATATAGCAAACAAAGTGACATTCACATAAGCCTGTGATGGGAAATGATATTTTTATGGTTAACTGTAACATTTCTCCCGTGCCCTCAAAATTAATGACTTGAAGTAATGATAAATTAATCACTTCGTTTCAGTTCTTAGTAAAGATGATCATTATTAACTCATGTGTTAAATTCATCATAATAAAAAATATTCTGTTTCCCCTTTCTATCTTTTTTAGACAAACTCTTCTTAAAGAGCACATGCTACTTGGTGGTTCGCATGTATGGACCAGACATCATAAAACTGTGAGTACCCTGGCATGTAAATCTGATTCGTTTGCAGGGACATGGGAAGAAACAGAAAAATGGGGGGCAGCTGGCTCTGTTTCCAGTGGGACGTGCTTTCCCAACAAGGGCTTGAGCTGCACTCCAGTTCTTGTTAGTAGTGGCAAGTTCAAAGCTGACTCAGACCCTTTGTCACTCTAGGCAAAGGCTCTCCTCGAGCTACAGGGGAGCGATTTCTCCCAAGAGTCTTTCAGAAGGAATTCACTAATACCAACAAATGACTGGGCCCCAGTTGGCTGGACACAGGCCTTTGACCCTTCCTCCTGAGCGCCCCAACATGCCCCAGCCCATCCCTAGTGTGCCCCCTGGGTCCTCCGGCCACCATCATCTCAGGTTCTTCTCTTCCCTCTCAGCCTCGAGTTCCCAGGCGGTCTCCAATGCTTGTCCCGCAGTATCCCTCGTACACATCAGGGGACTTCTGCCTCAGGACCTTTGCATGAGATGCTCCCTCTGCTTCGCACAGCCAAACAAATTGTCTACCCCAGACAAATCCTACTTTTTTGGTCGTCTGCTCTGGAAGCTTTCCTGACCCTCCCATCAAATAGATGCCCCTGACATCACCAGCAAACACACACACACACACACACACACACACACACACACACCTAGCACCCTGTGCAAACCCCCAGCACAACACGTACCACATCTATTTGTAATTGAATCATTCATTTACTTTTCTGAGCTGCTAACTAGATTGAAAGTCTTCTCAGAGCTAGGACTACATAGTATATCCTTGTATCTCTAGGTACTTAGCAAAATACTGAATATGTGGAAGGAAGGAAGGAAGGAAGGAGGGAAGATATGGCTTTGTATCTCCAGGTCTCAGTAAGATACTTGAGCTTAGAAGGACTTCAATAAATGTTTGTGGAATTAATTTGTTATCAAAACAAAATTTTCACTACAGATGAGCTGTGAGCAGACTGCTCCAAAGAAAATGACTCGACAAAAACCTTTTAGGGCATCCAGGGAACCTGCTTACATACCTAGCATGAGCCGGGTGCTCTGGGGAAACATCAGCTAGGCTGGAGAGGCTCTGCGTGGTGCAGCTCAGAGAACCACAGAGGTCGGTGGAAAACAGTCACAGAAGCCAAGGAGGGCAGTGCACCCAGATAGCCAAGAGGGGATGCCAGGGATCTGGCTACTGGTTGTGCAGGGAATAAGACGGGAGAGGCCTGGGTCCCTCTGGAAAGGCTTTCTGTAGCTGGACAGACAGACAGTCACTGCATGAGGCATTTATTACAGATGGGAACTGTATAAGAGCCAGTCCCCCCCAAATCACTACGACTGGAAATGGGTGTTAAGAAAGAATGGGTCCTGCCAGCCACCAAGAGAGGGCCAGTCCACGAGTAGGTGGTGAGGAGGCGAGGACACTGTTTCCTTGGGGACCATTCAGAGTCATGAGATGACTAATTCCTGTTAGTGTGGGGTAGACCCCTGTGAAGAAGACAGACCCCCTCATGGTCCTGTCTACTATTTCCCAGTTGCCATATTAGTTGTTGGCTGACAGAAATTTCTCCCCTTAGGGTGTGCTCGTCTTACAGCTTGTTTTAATCAACCACGTGCAGTTCTGGGTCGATGTAGGCCCTCAGAGAGACAACCTCATGACTTGGTTTTACCTGAACTTCAGGCTTCTGATGTTAAATGTGTTTCCTCACCCGGAGGGCACCATCCCCTCTCCTCATCTCACACCAGTCAGTTCTCAATGATTCATGGACTCATTCAGCAATTACATTTTCTACCCACAGGCAAGCCACAGGAACCTGGGTCACACCAGGAGGGTCCACTTCCAAGGACAGCCAATCCTAGCCAGTGACCACATGCTAGGTCCTCTGATGCCTGGTCTTGACCTCCCTTGTGCCACAGATTGCCATAGCAAACCTCACACTGGTCTTCTGTCCATCTTCCTTTGCTTTCTGGTACCTATTTATGCTTTCGTCTAAATAACAAATGTTCGCATTCCAAACCTAGGAGCCCTCAGAGGTCAGGAGGATCCTTAACTACTAACATTTTTAGAAGAAAAATGCAAAAGAGGGTTTCTAACAATTATGATATACCTTAAATGTAATGTTTTTTAGACATCAGAAATACAGAGCAATAAATCCATGCCATTCACAAGATAATTAGAAGATTTATAGAAATGATAAAGTTCATAGTATACTATAAGGAGTGGGGTCCCCAAATGAGATGAAAGTAAGTTGTAAGAGGAAGAAGTTTTGTACTGCTGTGAGTGTATCTCTGTGACTATGTCTTAATACACGAGTAGAAACCCTCCTTTGAAAGTGACAGCAAAAGTCTAAATCTGATAGCTTTCAAGAGTGAAAGGCCCTGACCTCAGCACCTTGCCTTAAGCTGTTCTCTGCCCATCTGACAACTTAACCCTGACCGTGATCCCTTCCTTCGGTTTATAATAATGATCATCATCATCACTGACTTCATTCCACCGTGATCTTAATTAAACGTGTTAATTAGTTCTGTCAAATGTGTTAAAGTCTGCCTCTCCCCTCATGCCTCAGGATTCGTGGGCTCATTATGTCCCTGTAAAAGGTGGTCCAGGAAGTTAGAATATGACCATTTTGGTCTTGCTTGCCACTCTGGGGAAAAGAAATCACAGCTGGGTGCAAATGGTTATTATGAGCTTGGATTTCCTAAGGATTTCACAAAAGTATGTGTAGGCCAGACTTTCTGGCCCCAGGTTGGTCAAGAAGCTCTAGTCTTGGAGGACCCTGGGAGGGACACCATGTGTCCAGTCCCCCTCCCCTATTCCTCAGAAAATGCCAGCCTCACTGTCTGACCCAGGGGCCCTCACTTCCACTCTCATATTCAAGTTCTTATGCTTGAAAATGTACTCTCTTTGTGGGGGAAAGAGAATAGGGCTTGGATGTGATGAATTGGCTCTGGTGATCCTGAGTTGCCACAGAGAGTATAACATATTGATCACAGGCCTAAAAAAGAGGTAAATAAAGAAGATTAAGCAGAGGCCTGTGCATCACCCTCCTGAGTCCACTAAATACCAGAATCCCATAAAGACAGCAGTCATCAGTTAAATAAATGGACCACGAAGTTGAGAACAGATGTGTCAGAACAGCCACCTCTGCCTGACTTAGTGACCATTGATAGACAGTTTAGAGGACATGGCCTCTCTCGATGCATCCAGTTACTTCCTCTCCACTTTCCACATAAGAACCCTCGGACCAAGCAGAGAACTCTGAGGACGAACACACTTTCCCGCTCAGAACTCAGGTGCTCCCTAAAGGTGGAGAAGCCACCTTGCCAGTTACTGTTAGTCTCATTCTGCTGGAATGAAATTTGGGAGCCTCGGGTCCCAGCTTATGTTCTCATACGCTAGTGACTAGGAAAGGATTCGAAGATCTCTGAAGGGGCCCCTCTCCCTCTGATGGGCTTTGATAAGATACATGTTCATCAATATGGGCAGCTCTTCCTGCAGAAAATTGCAAACTCCCAAGGTCCTTCCCATCAGGTCTGGTTGGTAGTCCAAACGTAAGATCATGCGAGCCTTTAAATGGTCTTTTGATGTTCAGGAACCACGAACACTGCTGCCTACACCCTGAGTGAAACCAGGGCGCCGTTTTGCCGTGTTTTGCTTGCATCTTGTTTTCGTCTCACCTGTCCAAGTCCCCCTCGTTCTTCTGCACATCCAGGTGTCAAACCCACTTGGCTGAGAGTCTTTGCAATGGCTGCCAAGGAAATAGGGCAGAAATGGGAGTGCATTCGGAAGGCACACCCAGTGACTTAGGTCCGGGCCCGAGTCCCAGAGGCAGGCCTTGCCCAGCTAACCAGTAGCTCTCAGGGGCCGGCCCACGTTTGGGCTGTGACTGCTTTCAGTTGAAAGAAAAAAAGCAGGGACAACGTGGCCTCACAGAAGAAAGAAGTTCAGGAGGAGGTGGGTCAGGGAGAGAAGACAGGCGGTACGAACAGTAACAAGGGTAGTTGTGGAGTCAGTCATTGTAAAGTGTGGGTGTGAGGGGACTGTCACTATAAGGGACCCAGAGCCTATCGTGGGACTCAAGGGCAAAAAATATATCCAGGTCTCAGAGACTGCAAACAGGACTGGAAAGCCACCAGGGGCAGAGGGGGCCATTCTCCCCAGAATCCCTCACTACACATGCTGGATTCTGCCTCCTGAACCCCGTCCTACAGGCTAGCTTTCCAAACGCTCAGCCCACATGGCGAGAATGGCACTGCAATCTCAAGTCACTACGGCTCCTGTGATTCTGGGTTCAGCCCAGATGGCAGTCGAACTTTTTAATCCCAATTCCAAATTTCCATAAGAGAGAATCTGATTGGTCCTACTTGAACGGTAGTCTAATGGAGTCCAATCAACCTGGGGTATAAACACAGTAGGAACCTATCCCACTGGGTAAAGTAATCATGTGAGCTGGGAAGAAACCCCAGAAAGTATCTTCTAGAGTCTATAACTGTGCTTCCAAGATTAGTCTTTGGACAGTACCAACCTGTGTTTCTGGTTTCTTCACTCTCACTGTTTTGGTGTGGTTTGGGTCGGCATGAATAATCTACTTGGAGAAGTTACTGAAAGGCTGTGCTCTCCTGCCCCTTTATCTGAAGCAGCCCATCATGCTCCTTCTTGATAAGACAGGTTTGGAAGGTATCGGGGAGAAAATGGACATGGAAGGCTTGTTTTAGCCCCTTCGAACCTCGACATAAACCGAAATGTGTAAAGGACGCAATTCTACACCATCATCCCCAGGGGACATGCCCATCCCATCGTCTTTTCTTCTGTAAGGATAGATTTACCTTAAAGGGAAAGACGTGGTTCGGACTGTACCCAAGAAAAATGATTTTAGGAATTTAAGGCGGCATCATAAGTGATTTTTTGCTATAACCCCCAGTAAACTTTCAATTACTATTTCCAGCCAATTTCACCCCTGTCCATTCTCCCTTGCCCAATTTTATTTACTGCTTCTCCTGAGAAGGACCACGTGCTCCTATGAGAAGCTGAAACACAGCTCAGCGCTGTTCGGGCCCCCTCCGTGCCCAGGGGACCTTATCCAAAATGCAGGTGAGAGCAACAGGGCAGGAAATGGTTAGGATCCAGCAGCTACGAAGGCGAAGGCCGCGTTGCAGTGACTTAAGGGTGTCACAACCCGTTCTGGGGCTTTACCGTTCTGTGACAAGGCTTCTGTTTCCTGGCGCCTGAGAGATCTCAACAGCCTTTGGTTTCCCTCCAGGCTTAGTGCGGATATGAATGCTGATGTGGTGTGTCATACCCTGGAGTTTTGTAAACAGGACCCTGGCCAACCGGTGTGTCATCTCTACCCACTTCCCAAGGTGAGTGGGTTTTCACTCTGAATGTCAGATTACGGTGACATGCAAGCCCTTGGGCAATGTTGTAAAGGGAGGCTCAGCTTCACTCGGCGATTTGGGGACAGGAAGAGGCAAGATGACATTTTCAATTACATCCTATGAAATAACGTTCCCAAGTTTCAACCTAGATCCCTTCCCCCATGCTGCCAAAGCATGTCTTTCCTGTTTAACTGTCACTCTGGGCTGGCCACTGGGAAGAAATCTGACCACTCAAGGAGGCAAGAGGTTTACATCCACATCTGCCCATGAAAAAGCAAGTAAGTCACTTGTATGGGGTGACCAACTCATCCCAGTTAGCCTAGGCCATTCCTGGTATGAGCCCTGACAGTCCCACATCCTGGGCAGTTGCTCACCCTACTCTGAGCTTTATTTTCTCACCCCTAAAATGGGTGCAGTAAAATACCTGAAGTACTATAACCTCCCTCGTCCATTAATTGTAGGAAGTAGGTAAGCTAAGACATTTCAAATGCTTAGTACAGTATCTGCTACATTAAAAAGTGTGAACAAATTGGTGGCTAACATCAGTGTTATCAATGGCGTTAGTATTCAGAGATGGCTGTTGGAGCACCCTGGGTGCATTACATCTCGGACCGTTTTTGACAGGACTGGGGGGAGGGCCAAGGGCTGCAAACATTGACAGAAATCCCTTCGCACACTCCGAATGAGCGTGTAACAGAAAACCCAGCTGGGCCTGCAATATGAGTTTTCAGAAGCCTCCTGTAAAAATTAAATAAAACTCAATGCCTCCTTTCCCAGAATTGTGGTGAATAACACAACAGGCTTCTGTTCTACCTGTAATTTCCCTTACATTCTCATTGAAATGAAGTCTGTGTAACACCCTGTGGCCTAACCGGTGACGGGGACTTCGCTGAAAGACAATGTTCAGTGGCGTAAGCCAGCCTCCTTGAGCGGAAAGAGGTGCAGACACCTGGGGCACCCCTGCACTCCACGCTTCCTGGGTCACCGCCGAGGCACCCATTAAACTCCCCCGAGTTCCTCCTGAGAGCCTGTGGGCTCCACTGGTTCCTAGCAAAGTCAGTTCATTTTAATTTTTAAAAATACCCATTTCGTGTGTTCAAGATTGTATCATAATATGTGCTGTCGGATAAGAGTACGAAGGAAACGTGTGGCCAGCAAGGCAAGTGTTAGGGATTCTGTGCATGACATCACGTTCTAGTTACCTCACCCCACAGCTACACACAGTCACAGCATGCTCAGCTGTTTTTTTAAAAAAGGCATTTTTATGCTCCATGGAGTTTAGACTCGAAATGTCCTTTTCATGGCACACAAGTCACACCTACAGAGCAGGTGTGAATGATCCGGGAGACTTGCCTACCTACTAAATGCAGGTGAAGACACAGGTGAAAAGCACTTCCGGTCTGTACGCACCGCCGACGTAGCCCCTGCTCTGGGGCCTGTCGCCACCCCTCAGGGCGTTTACGTGAAGTTCTGGTCTTGAGCTTCACACACGTGAGATCATGCCACCTGCTCCTCCTGGTGTCGGCCTGCTCGTCTGTGGGGTTCACCCGTGTTTTGCGTCTGACCGTGTCAGGGCAGGGCATGCGCACGTGAGCCCCTGCGTAACTCCTGCTTCGGCTTCCCAGTTAGCCCCCCGCCCCCGATCTGCTCCGGCCCTCTTTCCCACGCTGGTGCCAGAAATACCTTTTTCTGCAAGAGAAACGTGGTCTTGTCACTCCACACCATCGCCTTTGCCTGGAAAGCATTTTCTCCCTCGTCCTGCCACTTGGTGGATTCTACCTTGTCCCTCGGACCTCAGCTTACCTGTCAATTCCACAGAGATGCCATCTGTGACTCCTTTCACACACCCCTCCTGTCCCAGCTCCTTTCTGTGTGGTTGCCTGTCTCTCCCAACAGGCTATAAGCTCCAAGAGGACTCACTCTGCCTTGTTCACCACTGCGTACCCAGTGCCTAGAACGGTGCCTTATACTCGTAGGTAATGAAGAAATACTTGTTCAATAAATAAACAAAATGCCACGAGCTTCTCAGCACTGACAGGAGTTCCGATTTTCCTTGCTCTGTAGCCACACTAATTTCCCCAGCGTGGGCCCATGATCACAGTCTTCCCCCAGCTATGATCTTGGTGTTGCCTGCACAATCTGGTTCGCCTCTTCGCTTAGCATTTTAGGGTTCTCAGAAAGCCTGCCTGGACTTCCACTATGATCCCTGCAGCCTAGAAGGAGGGATTGGCTCTCCCCTGCGCCCCCCTCCACCTCCCCACCCCTGAGCCTTCGTTCTCAATCATTCCTTCCACCCTGAGTGTCCCAGGCTCCAGGCTCATCCTTCCAGTCCTCTCACTGTTCCCTTCTCCGTAAAATCATTCCTAACTCTCCCCACCATCGTCATCAGATGCCTTTTTGTGGACTAAATGTACCAGTGCTGTCCTAAATGCTGTGTGTCCATGAATCACTTAATCCTATGAAGTAGGGATAGTTGTCCACATGTTATAGATGAAAAAAGCGAGGCACGGGGACATTAAGAGGCTAAGTTGACATCCCACGAGGATATAGGCCTGCATCTTGCCCATCTTGTTGCCTCCACCTCTCCAGGCACGTACTCGGTATATGATAAATGTACCAGGCGCGGCACTGTCTGTGTACGGCCTCATTTAACAGTGCTCTTGGTGATCTATTTACTTTACAGATGAGGATGGTGGGACTGGAAGTTAAGGGACTGGCCCAGGTTGCACAGTTAGTAAGTAGCAACAAGAGAATTCAGCCCGGGTGTGTTTGTGTTTAGGGCCCATGTGCTTGCGCTGCCCACTGCCCCTCACGGCTCCTCCTGGGGTGTTGTTACCCTGGACCAAACCTTTGCTTCTGGGCCAGCTCAGTCTGCACAAGCAAGACTGTGCACCAATTGTGTCCTGCCTCTCGGGTGGTTCAGATTCCGGTATAGAGATGGTGTGAAGTGAGCCATCACTGTGGGGTGCATGCTCTGCATGGAGGGATGCATGGGGCTCCTCTGTACCCAGAAGCCTGCAGGGCAGGCCCAGCAGTGAGGGCAGAGGGGTGCTGGCATTAGCGGGGCTGAAAGTAAAAGGAGGAACCTCATCTAGGGGTCACCAGGAACTGCCCATTCACTGCCTACGGCTCTGTTGAAATCCCAAGCCCCTTCTTGCCAATCCTTTAACCATGGCTCCATAGCTGTAACTTCCGCGTGCTCAAAAGTGACAAGAAACACTCCACAATGTTCAGCTGGCACCAGGAGTGGGGAGGAGGAGGAGAAAGAAGGGGAGAGAGGAGACGGGGGTGGGGGTGGGGGGAAATACAAGACAGGACAAAAAAAAAAGCAGCAAACACCGCAGGCTGCGCCGTAAAGGCCTCCCCACATGGCTTTGTGTTCCCGATTTTAGGAGCCTGTTCCCACCATTCCTCCTCTCCTGTGCACACAGAACACGGTATGGCCTGCTGCAGGTGGGTGGGAGCCTGTGTGGGAGCGTGATTCTGACGCCGCAGCTCTCCATCTGGCAGTGCCATACCTACCACCTCCTCCCCGGGGGCACCCTGTCCCTCTACCCCGCCTCCTGCTCAGATGAGGCAGTTCCAGCACAGCAGCCCCCACCAGGCCGCAGCAGCCGGGAGCCGCCCCCTCCCAGGCCCGCCGGCCGGGAGACGCCCGGGCAGCCCCTGCAGCTTTGAGCAGACCCCGCTCCCACCCACGCCTGCGCCGGAGGGGCCGGCAGCATCCGCAAACGTCTCCAAGGCGTCCTCAAGGCTGACTTCACGCCTCTGTGATCCACGTTAAAAGAGAATTATATACAGACTGTGTGCTCCAGTGGAGACAGATTCCCCTTATTTCCCTAGGGCCTCCAGCCCGTCTGAACGGCTGCGGGGGAGGCCCGCCTGCAGGAAAGCAGGCCGGACTCGGAGGCGGCGTTCCCTGCAGTGGCTCGGCCTGCGGCAGGAACCAGCACGGCCTGGCGGCCGGGGACAGCCCGGGGACTTGGAACCCAGACGGCCAGGAAGCCACCTAAACAGGCGCGAGGAAGAGTCCGCTCGCACTCTTTTTGTGAAAAAGGGAGACCTGGCCAGGCCTTACTGCGCCTCTGAGACATAAACAAGCTGACAGCAGGAAAAGATCAAACATAGCTCGCAGCTGCGGCTGGGGCTTTGACCCAGGTCATGCCTGCCTGGTGACGAAAACGTGACCTCAGCCCAGGGCTTCGGACTTGAGACCCCCAGCTCGTCACTCGGCATGCCTGTGTTTGGTGTAGAGCAGGGGTGTCCAACCTTTGGACTTCCCGGGGCCACATTGGAGGAAGCACTTTCTCAGGCCACACATAAAATACACTCACACTAACGATAGCCGATGACGTGAAAGAAGAAAAAAGTCCCAAAGAAAGCTCATGATGTTTGGGGAGCTCGTGCTGGGCCACATTCAGAGCCGTCCTGGGCCGCAGGCCGGCCGTGCCTGGCGGAGAGTTGGGAGCACCTTTGGAGTGGCGAGGCTCAGTGTCAGAGAGAAGTGAAGGCAGCTTTGACCGGGAATCTTGTATAAATAGCCAAGCTTTCTCATTGCCAGATAAATCACATACAAGGGCTGTCCGGAAAAAATCCAGCCATGAATGCCTCTATCTTTCCTGTTACATGGCTGGGTGCTTTCCGGACCGCCCTCGTATTCCTCCATTCAGGTGTTCAGTCGTGCCTCAGTGAACACCTCAGCAGCCCCGGTGCCCGGCACCCTGAGGAAGTCATCTCTTTAGACCATCACGCGTCTTCAGGACAGCCAGTATTCCCCACCTTATGACCTAGAGAATGGAAGACTTGACTGAAGTCCATAGCGTCTACAGAATAATTGTTTTTTCTTTAATCAGCCAGCAAACCATTATATAGAATGAATTATGTAGGACAGTATGCCAGCACATGTGGCAGGCAAAGGTGAGGCAAATAATGATTCCATAATAGCAGGGGAGGCAGATCTGTAAACAAAGTATGATGAAGAGACCCGGTCCCACAGAGGGTCTCTCAGCCGAGGAGTGCTGGGCTATCCCCGGGGGACAGGAGTGCAGGTGACTGCCTTCCAGGTGGAGAGAGAGCTGGCCCAGCACGCCAGGCCTTGCCCCGGTGCCCTGTGCCTGGCCCTTTGCCGAGAACTCTCCCAGCTCCGTGCATGGCCGGCACCTCCTCCTCCTTCAGGTTCCTGGTGAAATGTCCCCTCTTCACACAGGCCTTCCTTGAATACCCTACCCGAGGACGGTCTCTTTTCCTGCCCTCTTTGTTTGTATTTTTCCATGCACTTGAGGACAGGGACCGTGTATGTTCCCACAGCACCTGGCACCTAGCAGGTGCTTCATGAGATTTTATTGAAAGGAAAACAAGATAGAAGGTCAGTTCTGAGCCTGTTTGCTTTACTGCCCCCCTTGTGAGGATGTAGCTGGTCTCAGTGGAATATGTCAGAGGGCAAAATGTTTAGTTTACTTTAGAAGGTGAAGCAGTTTTAGAAAATTCAGTAGATTCTCAGTTAACCAGCACCCATGCCGGGGGTAAATGTAGTATTATTTCTTTGATTATTTTGTTTTCCAGTTGCTTGAGTTTCGGTAAACGGGGAGTCTACTGTGTAGGTGGGGCCCCACCTCTGGGCATCTAAGCTACGTAGAAATGATGAAGCTTCTCTTTCCATTTGGAAAGCAGCTTCTATTTTCTCTTCCCCTCCCCTCCGCCCTCACTCTGCAGAGTTTGTGTTTCCTCACACGTGCTACCCTGGGAGAAAACAAATGATTCAATAAGAAAGAAGCCAATGGGACCTCAGAGTTGCAGGTTAAGGAAATGTCCCTTCCTGAGTGAAGGCTGATCTTCAGGGTAACCTCACAAACCATTAGAAAAATCAAAGGTTATTGTCAAAGAGAACATACATTTGAAAAAGAATAACATACAGCTTCAGAATATGTTTGTGTACCTTAATATTCTGGGTGAGTTCATAAATGTTTCCCAGCTAACTTGCGTAATAAACCCAAGGCTGCACCTGGAAGACATCCATGCCTTGATAAATGGAACCAGACATGCTACTAGGGTCACAAGAGCCTTGGGTGAAATCCATAGGCTTTTAAGATGTAGACAACCTTTTATTTTCATAATATACATATTTGTTGAGCTCCTGTTGTGTTATAGGTACACATTAGGGGCTGAAAAGTTAAAAGACAATGGTACCCACAGTTTGAGTGGCAACACACCAAAAGCAGGAGAACTACTGGGTACGCATCACCCAAAATCCTCCTACACAATGGCTGCTGTTGTTCCATGATCTCAGTTTTACAGATGAGAAATCAAAATTCAAGCAAATGGTTTGTTGATTGCGGAGTTGTTTATTTGACAATGTTTTTAAAGTTCCTCTTTAAACATCTCAGGAAATTTTGAACAGTGAGATATATGACAGGGGAATATAGCCTTATAGATGCAGAAAAGTCAGCTTAACATGGACCAGAATATAGTACCTAAAAATAAACTCAAATGCATTTGAGAGTCTTTTTTTTTTATTTAAAAAAAAATAGTTTCAAAACAGTGTAAACACTGGCTTTTTCAACAAATGGATAGAGCTAAGTACTACCCATTGGCAAACAGACTTTAAGCTATAGATGCGAATCTATTCCTTACAGCAAAATAAATCCCAAATGAATTAAAGGTTAAATCATAAAGAATGAAAGCATAAAGAAGAAAATCCTGAGCAATTTTATTTGTAATTTGTGATACCAAAGTCAAAAGGAAAATATGAATGCCTCTGATTGGTAAAAACCTACCATACACTAAGGCAGAAAACAAAGGGCAAACTGGGAAGATGCCTTTGTACTATGCCACACAAAAATGATTTTCTCCATGATTCGGAAAAAAAAAAATGAGCAAAGGCCACAGACAATTGGTTTACAAGAAAGAAGATGAAAGGACTAAAAATGTAAGGAGAAACGCTGATCCATTTCTCATAATTAAAAAAGTGAAAATTAAAGGCGATTTCCATCCACCTCTTCTGTATTTTGCCTCCACAAAACTCTTTGAACATCACTAGACAAGAAATAGTCACAGAAACAGAAAGGCTTGAAATATCAGAGACCACTAAATTAAATTGCTCCCTGAAGGCTTGAAGGTTTAAAACTCAAATAGAACCTAGGAGAGCATCCGACTCTGTGCTTGGATGTACGTGGTGTGCTGTCCAATCAGTTCTCTGAGCAGTTCCAAGGAGCTTGACAGGGAGTCCAAGCTGTATTTTGGTTTAAGCCCAGATTTGGAATCTTGGAGAATTTATCTACACAGACTCGTTTCAAAACTTATTTGGAGGTCATGAAACTCATAGAGATCTCAATAACCTTCAAAGGATAGCAATAATAATGTAAATGTTAAGTTACACTTGACTTCTGAGAAGTAGAAGAAATCAAATAATTCCAAGGAAGGTAAGCAATAATAATGTAAATGTTAAGTTACCCTTGACTTCTGAGAAGTAGAAGAAATCAAATGATTCCAAGGAAGCTTTATAAGGTATTCAAGATTTGAATGTGTTTTTTGCCTGCTTTTGAGAAGATAAAAAATGATAACTATGTCTCTCTTGACAATACTCTATTTTCTCCCCTTAGTTCAAGAAAAGCTAGTGACCCGAGTGAGTTCAGACAGTTCTAAAAGACACTTGGGATTTTACAGTTTGAATCCCTGGTCTCCCAGCCTCCGCTCTGGGCCCTTCTCTGCAGCTCCTCAGTCACCCGCATCCAAGCTCAGCCCAAAAGTCGCTCCTTCTAAGACGTTCCCCCGGCTGCCCCATGCCAAGTCCTCTAGGATTCTTCTCTTTTCTTCACACCCCATCCTTTCAGAGCTTATGACAGTTGTAATTAGACAGCTGCGCAAAATTGTCACCGTGTAATTTACAATGTAACTGTAAAATCGTCAGGTAATATCTGCCCCTTCCGTTAGGGAGTGAACTCCGTGACAGCAGGTGGGCCAGCCTTCACTCCTCAGACGCATGCTGCTCCCGAGAGTCCCCCAGAGCCCAGCCAGTTCACTGCAGTTATTGGTCAAGGGACTATGGCTCCCCAAACAGATCCACATCCTAATTTACATGGCAAAAGAGACTCAGAGGTGGGATTAAATTAGGGACCCACAGATGGCGAGGATGTCCCGTATCACATGGATAGTCTGAGGTCATCACCAGGGTCCTCAATGAGATAAAGACAGGAGGGTTGGAGTGTGGAAGGAAACTGTGACCAGGGCAAGAGAGTGATGTGGCCATCGGCTGAGGAAGGCACACAGTCGCTAGAAACCGAAGAGGCATGAAGCATTCCCCCCGGAAACTACGGAGGACACCGGCCCCGCGGACACCCGACCGTTAGCCTCCCAAACCTCATCGCAGATGTCCAACCTCCAGAACGCTGAAAGGATAAATCTGTGGTGTTGTGAGCCCCTAAATGTGTGGAAATTTGTAACAGCAACAATAGGAAACGAACACAAGTTGATGAATTGTGTAGCAATTGGGCAGGAATCATCTAGCAACCTGGATGCAAAGACAGTAATAGTCAAAAGAATTAGGATACCATGTTACAAAACAACTGACCTAAGCAACCCAGTGACCGCCCATGCCCACCTTGTGATGAACGTATTTATCTTCCAGAAATCATGTGTTTGAAAGAGTAGGACGATGGCCTATAAAGACAATCTCCCACACAGCCCGGCAGCGGAATTCGTGCGTCTGCCCGGACACTAGGAGAGACGCAGCTGTTGGTTGTGAAGCGGGACGACTCCTTGAACAGCACGGGCCTTGGATGCTCACCTGCCACGTGGGACTGGAACTGTGACAATAACCCCATCTTGCTGAGTTGCGATGGGGTAGCGAGAACACGAGGCCTGGAGGAAGCCCCATAAGAGAGGGTGACGTGCTCTGTAGGGGCAGTGGTGGCGATGGCAGTAAAATCAATGAATGACAGTCAGGGAAAGGAAGGGTGCTGTTTAGAATGAAGCTTTAAAAAAGCCTCAAAAAAAAAAAAAAAAAAAGGAAAGGTAGCAACAGCGTGACTAAATGGGCCGATGGTACTCACAGCTCCACGATGCAGATTAGCCTATGAGGAGGGAGGAGGAAGGGGTCCAGTGCGTCCGAGGAGACGCTTGGTGATAGAAAGGGACCCGCGTACAGGTATCGGCTTTTCCTTTTCTTTTGGCCCCGGGAGACCAGGCGGCCTGAACAGGCTTCATTTCTCCGCGGCCCCTGAGGGCACGGAAGTCGCCAGTGCCCGTGGGACTGGCAGGGCGGGCTGGGCATCCTGGGAGGTGGCCCCATCGGAGTGCAGGTACAGCACCAGGCCGGGACCCCCACCCGGAGGCCGGATGGGCCACTACGGAGTGGGAAACACATCGGCGTGGCGGGGCGCTTCCCGCGTCCCGGAAACGGCCTGGCACTTGTCCCTGCCTCCGGGCACCGTGTGGCCCTCACGCCTGAGAGGGCAAGGCCGGTCCTGGGAGGTAGTGGCTGTCAGGGCTTGCTCCTTCTTGTAAGTCAGCCCATCTCACTACACCTGGGTGCGAGGAGCAGCCCGTCCCAAAACGCTTCCCGAAAAGACCCCGAGTAGCTCGGGGGGTGGGGGGGCTCTGCCGCACCCCCAGCACCTCGCACACACGCCCCCCCTTAGGCAGTCAAGCACACGCGTCCGCACACGTCCCCGGGGCCCCTCCTCCGTGGAGGCCTGTCACGGCTGTCAAGAGCACGAAGAGAACAAAAGGCACTTTCCGTAACTTTCAAACCTGTTGCTGCTGTAGTTGCAGAGAGCGTGATCACTAAGGTTCACTATGGAGACGCATGTCCCAAAATACTGGTTTTCACTTCCTTCACGCTTATGTGGACTAGAATTCAATTCTTGAGCATCCCAGAACCCCAAGAAGGCCCAGTGAGTGACCGTGTCTTGTCGCGTCCCCCAGCACTCCTCAGGATCACGGTTCAGCACGACGCTGAGCTCTGGAGCACCCCCAGATGCAATATTCTCTACATGTGTCCCCACTGCCATCCGAACAGCGCAGCATGCTTTGGCTGGACGCGACGTCGGAATGTTCGCGAAATGCCTTTCTAAATGCATCCCGTTGGGGCTCGAAGCCGTGCGTGTGCGGACGTGTGTTGTGCTCTTCCCTCTGGCTGGTGCACAGGTACCCCCCACACTTTTAAAACTTAAAACGACAAAGACGACTTTCTTTTCTAGCGCACCTACTTATCTCCCCCAGCAGGGTTGAAAGCACGGGGTCCTGTGCCGAGCAGGTCTGTGTCGAGTCCGCACCGTGCGCTGACTTCGGGCACGCTCTGCGTCCGCTCTGCGCCTCAGTCCCTCGTCTATAAAGCAGGGATAGTAGTTATTATTACTTAAGCCTTCCTACATTGGGCTGTGACTACAGTCTACCGCCAATCTCCCTTCCTGGTTTCTAAAACCCCTGACGAGGGGCTAGTAGGTAATTCATGGTACCACATAGATAGTATTTGTGGAGTGAGTGAATGGTTGCCTGAAGAAATGACCGACTGCATACTTCTTTCTCCTTTCGTTATCCATCGTATGCTTGTGACGATGCCTGTGCCTGGGTGACACACATTTCCACGCAGGGCCATAGGTCCTAGGCACAGAAGAGCCAGTTCTCTCCCTTGACCGTGTGGCTCTTTGCATTACGCCATCCCCACTCCGCGTGAGTTACACTTGACATTCCCCTAAGCCTTGGTGAAACCTCGTGTCATATTTCCTTGCCTGTGTTAAAATTCCAGTCTTCTTTCTTGGAAAACAGACTGGCAATGGTGGGAAAGATGCTGGCGTCTAGGGACTTGCGTACCATCAGCCCTGTCTGCAGAGTGGCCCTGGGTAAATTATGTAATCTCTAAGCCTCAGTTTTCT
This sequence comes from Lyroderma lyra, assembly GCA_004026885.1. Classification (NCBI taxonomy): domain Eukaryota; kingdom Metazoa; phylum Chordata; class Mammalia; order Chiroptera; family Megadermatidae; genus Lyroderma; species Lyroderma lyra. Next base: position 228,650 of record PVJL010001131.1, on the reverse strand, counting down.
CATCTGTAAAATGGGAAAAATAATACTTTTTTTCCTCAGGGTGGTTTTCAGGATCATTGAAAAATAACATACCTTTGTGTACACTGTTTTAATCATTGTCATTTACCCAGCTGTCTATTGGTGACATAACAAATGTCAGGCTTACTATATGCAAGGCACTATTCTAAGTCCAGTCTTGTCAGTCCTCATACACACACAAAATGTTGTCACCCTCATTTTGCAGATGAGGAAACTGAGGCTCAGAGTGCTTAAGTGACACGTCCAAAGTTCCAAAACCAGTACATTGTGTTGCTAGGATTCCAACCCGCAAACACTCTAAACTTACTTTAAATAAGAAATAACAGAGGCCATGCTCTGGTGATCGATACATTTAAAGAATCAATGCATTAAAGATCAATACATTTAAAAACTGAGGATGGAAGTTTTACCCACACTCAAATGGCTAAACTTGACAACTTTCTGCCTTTTGCTTGGACTCCCCTTTGGCCAATGCTTACAGGGCACACCGTCCTTACTGCTCCGAACCCAGGGCCAGGAGCTGCCTCCACAGCGGTGGTGGTCACCAAGTCCCTCCCCTTGTCTGAAGACTTCGGTCTGGCTCTGGCTTGAAGGAGCACTTAAATGATTCAAGACAAAAGTGTTTCACGAGCCACCATGGGTATACACGACTCTGTTCTCTGAGGGTAAAGCCAAGGGTCGGCCCCTTGTAGACTGCTAGGACACCGTGCACGTTGTCCTTGGAGTTTTCCAAGTTCTTAACTAGAGAAATCCAATCTACATAGTCATGGTTGTTTGGACAATCAGCCCAAGGCTGAGGGCCTACGTCTCTGTGGGCCCGTGGGACGGCTTCCTCGGCAACCCACTTGTGAGCCTCTGATGGGGCTTTAAAGCTGGAACGAGGAAGGGCTGTGTCCAACGGGAGGAAGTCACGAAGGAGCTGAAAAGAGCTGATCGGAACTAACTGCAGGATCAAAGGCGCACTCCCTGCGCCGAGCCCCGCTTTGTGGATGGGGTGTCTGCTTATGCCTCACACAGTCTCCTCGGCTGAGCCATAACATGTCAGGGCTCCCCACCAGAAGGGCTTTCTGTCCAGCTCACAAGCTAGTCCCCAGCTTTCTTTGCAACCACTGATAACCGCCGCACCTTCTGTTCTAGAGTATTCTCTTTTCAGAAGACGAAAGAGTGAGTGCTCGTCATACTTCAGGAATGGTGGCTTCAGCACTAGATTGCCGAAGATGAAAAGGTTGTCAAGGGAAGATCACCACCTTCATTTTCACATTGCTTGCACTGTGCCCCCTTCGCCCATCACTAAGACCAGCAGACTAATTAGCTTTTCCAAAGCCTTTGAGTCCTTCCATCCACTTTCTTCTGGTGGGGGAAGATCACCTGGTTATCTGGATTCTCTCTCATGTCAGTATTCATATGTGTGCACTTGAACTGTGGGAGAAAGGGGTGCTCGGGTCAAGCCAGGTCCAGATGGACCTGCCCCCAGCCTTCCAGCGAGGACAGGAGCATCCATCCTGCCTGGTGTCATTGTCCTGGACGCTGATCTGGCTCCTTGCCAACCTGGAAACTCTGGGAGGGCAGGACGTCTGCTCACGCCCAGGTCCCCGGGGTCCTCACCCCATCCCTGTGCTGGGAGCACATCATCTTCTTTATCAACAGGAGACAGGGCAACACGTGTGAAGTTCTTTGTTTTTTTTAAACATTTATTGTTGAATATGTGCTCATTATTGAAATTTTTGAAAATGCAAGAAAGGATCAAAAGGCAAGAGTTACCCCCGCCATTACTGTGGCGTGTTTCTTCGCGGGGCCTTTTCCTGCGTCTGTAAAACCTGGTGGCGCACTTTTCTTGGTGACGTGAGGGCATTCGTGTTGCCTCTCCCTTTGTGCTTCCGCATCTCCTGAGCACCTACTACGTAGCAAGGGCTGGGGAGGCCCTGCAGCTCTCCGCTGGGCCTTAGAAGGCAAAGGGGCATTGCGGAGGCAGGCAGCGAGGGGCACATGATCAAGGCAGAGGCACCCTGCCGTCACGTGCACTATAAGGAGAATGAGCTTTAGGCTAACAAATACAGCCAGAAAGGGCATCGTCACGGAAACTGGCACGTAGACCTAGTGTCTTATCATGATCCCGCTAGAGACGCTTACTGTAGACAATAGGAGAATTTCCAAGATTTGCTGGCATTTCTAGAAAAAGCCAAAATTGCGTCCAACAAGGTCAGCTTTTGAATGAGGCCGTCTCCTAGGCTGTCGTTCAGTTAAAGATGCCCATGTTCTAGAAGTGAGGATTGTGATGAGCTGTCTGGGCCCTGCTGTCAGTACACCAGAACGCACACAGGGCGTGAGGTGGGCCTGCACCCTGTCTGGGCCCTGCTGTCAGCCAATCAAAGCACACACAGGGCGTGAGGTGGGCCTGCACCCTGTCTGGGCCCTGCTGTCAGTGCACCAGATCGCACACAGGGCGTGAGGTGGGCCTGCACCCTGTCTGGGCCCTGCTGTCAGCCAGTCAGAGCGCATGCACCACGTAGTGTTGGAGTGCAGAGGTTTGGAGGCGCCTCCTGGCTGGATTTAGGACGCTGGCCCCTCTGTTGACTGATCACCCCAGGGAGACCTAGGGAGAGGCTGGATGGTCAGGGCAGTAGTGAAGACTCCCAGGCGCCCAGGAACACCTCTGTTGACTGCCTGAAACCCTGTGTTTGAATATTCTAAGGAATGTGCATGGTCCAAGGTGGCAGCTACACCCACAGGGAGCCCGGCTTCTTTTCTCAAATTGCTAACGTGTACTCTTGGAGTTCAAGCCTGCTGCCTCCGACACAGAACCATGGTTTGCCAACTTTGAACTTGACCTGGAAGTGTATGATTTAGGGCTGATGCTAGGGAGAGGGTTTCAGAGCCGGCCTGTGGAGGACTAGTGGTGGCTGGTTCTGTCACGCTCCTTCCCAAAGCATCTCCGGGAAAATTCGCTCCTACCCGGGCTCACACGGCACCGTCATTCCTCTGCTCGTGTTCACTCAACGTGGCCGAGATCTGCAGGGCATCACAGAGCCCCAGGTGGAGGAAGGCCTCCCCTGAGGCGAAGGGCACGCAGAGGAGCCAAGCAGGGCCTCAGGGCCTGAGCACCCCCAGCCACAATGGCTGGCATCTCCCAAGAGACCACTCGTGCTGACCAGCCGAAGACTCACTCCATTGTTCCTGCTTCAGTTCAGGGACCATGTTCTCAGTTACCTAGTGTGTGGACGATGACAGTCCCTGCGAATCCCAGCTTCCCTGCCGATGTGGGTGAGGGGAAACGGGGCTGAGAGACCCAAGTTTGCAGATCAACCTCTCAATCGCTGAGCAGGGGATGATCAGGGCAGCCCGGGGCCAGGGCCTTCACGTGGGTGGTACCCTTAGGAGGAAGGTGGCTATAATGCCCCGGGTGCATACAGTAAACACGGGGCTGTCTTACAAGTTAGGGGATTCCGTGGACGCTGAAGGGCTCGAGTACAACCTGCTCAAGGATGCACAGCTGGTGAGCAGCAGGGCTGGGGTTTGAACCCAGGCGTGCCAACCCCACCAGGCTCTACTGGGGCCACACGAGGGGCAGCCCGAGGAGGACTGTGGCAGGGCCCGGACGTGTGTGTGTGTGTGTGTGTGTGTGTGTGTGTGTGTGTTGGGAGTGGGGGTGAGAACCTAAACCTCCAGGAAGCAGTGCTGGGAGCAAATGCTCTCCCTCCCCAACCCCTCCAGGGCTTCTCTCCCAGCCCCCCCACAAAGACTCAAAGGCGGGCTTCCGGAACCGTAGTCGGTGTAACGATTAGCTAACTCGTACGTACACGCGCAGCACACATACACTCAGAAGATGCGCTCAGGTGCTCTACACGTGGTTCACAGAGCGGGGTGTCCACACAAAAGGGGGGTGAAGGAGAGATGGAGGGCAACTCTGCGCGCCAGTCCGCCGGCCCCCTGTCCTGCGGGACAAGGCACCCAGGTGGGCTGGTGACAGCCTCCGGCCCTCCACTTCCAGGCACTGGGACAGGGCAGGACTGAGGGAGGTCAGCAGGCGGGAGGGCAGGGGTTCGGACTGCGTGTGTGCTGGACACCGGCGCTGTGGCCTCCAGCCAGTTTCTTAGCCTTCCTGTGTCTCAATTTCCTCATGTGCAGAAAGGTCACATCTCTCAGAGCTGTTGTGAAGCTTAAATAAGATAATGTTTGCAGAGGACTTAGCGTGGCATCTGGCACAGAGCAAATCCCTTCAGGAAGACCGTTATTAACATGGCATTGCCTTCTTGGGAACCATCTTACCACCGATTTAGGGGGTATTTTCTAAGGTGCAAACTCGCAGACTTTAAAACCCCTAACTCCAGAAAACAACATAGAAAGAAAAGATGAGGCACACGTGGTCACGTGGTCTGGCTTTGTTCTCACAGGCGCCATGGAAATTTACTCTGGAGAAGGCAAGACAGACTGTCAACAAATCTCCAACTCCGGTAAGCACGCAAGGCGACAGGACGCCGGCGTCTCCTCCCGGGCCCGGCGCGCACACCCCCAAGGCCAGGGGCCCCTCCGACACAAGCCCCCCACGCCCTACGGAACGGGGATGGAAGCAGGGATGTGAGCTCCTTCCCCTGCCCCCCACCCCCTTCTCCCTACAGGAGCGGGTCTCAATCTCAGCACTGCTGACATTGGGGCTGCTAATCCTTCGCCGTGGCCGCTATCCTGTGCATTGTCGGATGTTGAGCTGCATCCCTGTCCTCCACCCCTCCCCAGGCGTGACAAACACACGCGTCTCCTGACATCCCCAGGTGTCCTCTGGTAGTTCCTGAGGAGACCGGCCGCTCTCCGGTGCACTGTGCTGGGGAGGCTGTAGATCCTGCTGCCCCTCCACTTTCTAAATACGATGTGACCTCAGACTGAGCCTCAGCTTTCCCGCCAGCAAGTGAGGGACAATAACAGTGCTCCTTTCTCAAGCGCAAGTGTGAGGACTAGCAGAGCCGACGGGCCTGAGGTGCCTGGGATCATGCACTCAGTACGCGCTGGGAAAATCATCACCGCTGTTATTCCTCGCCCTCATTTGTCCTCTTTGTGGACATTGTGACTCAACAGACAGCATGTCTAGTTCAAATCAGCCGTCATGGAGTCAAGCGTTGGGCATAGGCCCTGGTCACAGACCAACCCCGGTCCAAAAGGAAGCAGGGAGGTGGACCTTCCAAGAAAGACCTCTCGGTCAATGCCAGAGGCCCAGACAGTCAGGGCGTGTTCCCCAGAGACCAGAGGGCAGGGCCCTTGTCCTTGGCCTCCCTGCTGGCCAGCATGTCGGTCACCCTGATGCACTAGTTAAAGGAGTATTGATTTGGAGACATGAAAGTGGAGGCATATTCCTCGATGCTCAGCCTGCCAGGTGCAAACCCAGAGCGTGCCCAGTTATATTCGGTGCAGGACGAATGCCTGCTTAGTCCGTGCCCAGTGCGCTACCTTATCTGCAAGCCCGCTCGTGGGGGGCTTGGGTTTTGATGTAGGAGGCTGACACAAGTACCGTGGCAAGACGCTGGCATTTCTGCACTATCGATTAATCAATCGCCACGCCTGCACTGCCAATCATTAATTCAGTGAATAATTAAAGTCCAACCGAAACCAGTTTAGCTCAGCTGCTTAAGCCCTTGAATGAGAACTTGAAGTCCTGGACGGCCTCTTCAGAACTCTAAACAGAACCGGGGAATAACAGAACTCTTCGTGAATTCTCCTCAACATGCATCTACAAACTTATTCTCAGGGCGTTGTTTACTTCTCCAGCACAAACTGCCTTGGCATTAACTCAAGGCTAATTAGGATGTTACAATTTGTCATTTCTGTTAGCGGGATGGCAAGCAGAATTCATGGGGCAGGGTTCCAGTAATTCCTTGCGAGAAGAAAATAAATTTTTTTCCTATCGAGCAATTCAACAATAATAAACTCTTCAAAAACCTCCTCCAATTTATTTACTCTCCAGATTAAAGCTATCAAGGAAAAAACAATCAGAAAATGCAAATAAGCACCTCTGAAAAAACCTCTCAGAGGACATTGGTGGCAATAAATTCTACCGCGGGGGCGCGATCACCGCGACTGTGGGCAGAGAGGCCGCAGAGACGCGCGGAGGGCCGCAGAGATGCACGGAGGGCCGCAGAGAGGCCACAGAGACACAGGGAGGGCCGCAGAGATGCACGGAGGGCCGCAGAGAGGCCGCAGAGACGCGTGGAGGGCCGCAGAGAAGCACGGAGGGCCGCAGAGAGGCCGCAGAGATGCACGGAGGGCCGCAGAGAGGCCGCAGAGACACAGGGAGGGCCGCAGAGAGGCCGCAGAGACACAGGGAGGGCCGCAGAGAGGCCGCAGAGACACAGGGAGGGCCGCAGAGAGGCCGCAGAGACACAGGGAGGGCCGCAGAGAGGCCGCAGAGACGCGTGGAGGGCCGCAGAGAGGCCGCAGAGACGCGTGGAGGGCTCTGGTCATGTTGGTACAGTCCGTCAGACTGTGAGGATCCTCAGTGGGGGAACGTGGGGTGTTGTGGGAGAGGTCGCATCTCGATGAGCCCCCGACAGGCTCCTGGGGGGACTCTTTGTGAATGTGGCTGAACAGTGAGCATATAAGGGTCAGTGGTTCTCAGCCTTCCTAATGCTGTGACCCTTTAACACAGCTCCTCACGGTGTAGTGACCCCCATAAAGTTATTTTCGTTGCTACGTCATCACTGTCATGTTGCTGCTGTTATGAATCGTCATGTAACTATCTGATACGTGTTTTCTGATGGTCTTAGGCGACCCCTGTGAAAGGGCCGTTCGCCCCCCAAAGGGGTCGCGGCCCGCAGGTTGAGAGCCGCTGCCCTAGGGTGCCTGAGTGATGGGATCGCTTTCCTTAATCAGTAACGCCTACAGAGTAGGCAGCATATTGTGTGCGATCAACCCCGTTTTACTGATGAGAGAACTAAGGATCAGGCAGGTTCACTATTCACTCAGTCCCCGTAAGGAGGGAGGAACCCACCACGAAGCCCACACCCAGCCACCTCCGAGCTCCTCCTCGGTGCACGTGCCAAGGGCCCTCACGCAGCCCTCCTCGGAACTGAGCTCGAGGGAGCAGCATTCACGGCTCAGGCCCCGCGGCTCTCAGAGGGGTGCGGCCGCCAGCTGGGCAGCGTGCGGGACAGCCCGCGTCGCAAACCTGCCTACTCGCCAGCCTCCTCCGAGAAGCCTTGAACAATGACTGCCATTCACACTCCACCCCGGACCAACTCAATCCACGTGAGATAACTTGCAACGAGAGCCACAAAGCAGTTCACGGTGCAGCAATTCAATTTCAGGTTGGCTGCGTGCAGAAGAGTGGTGGCTGCCTGCCCTTTGACCTTTGCTTCATCCCATTCGCCACATTCGCCTTTATTCAGCCCAGGTTGTTCTGGGTTCGTTTAGCACCCCAGAGCGCGGCAAGCTCCCGATGCGCGCAGAAGCTGGTGAAAGCGACTGCAAAATGAAGGGGCCGAGTGGCTCCTGAGCCCAGGGACAGCCCCGATTTGAGGCTTCCGTTTGAGGTGGGATTACATGCAGCTCGAGGCAGTATTTCCAGTTCATTGCTGAGTTCATAACGGCCCACATTCTGCCTCTCTGTCTCAAAGTTCAAATGGAACGGAGGGGGCCGGCACGCACGCCAGGACTTCCGGAGTGTTGCTGGGCATTCGTTCCAGTTTCTTTGCAAGCAAATGAGAGGAAGAGGTCAGTCTTCCCCATACATACATGCGATGAAAAGACTGGGTCATCCAAACCTCTTCCTGAACAGGAGTTCTGGGGGTCGGCGGGGGTGGGGGCAGCAAGCTACATCATCTATGTGTTTCCATTTCCAAATTGCCACCAGTGTGCTGGTATGACTTCATGCTGGTCTTTGTCTGACAGTGCGTCTGCAATCCTGACCTCAGTTCGTCACCAGGTCTCCGGACTCAACCTTCTACACACCCCGCCTCAGCCCCACCGGCCCCACAGCTCCCGCCTCACATCCGTGACTACCAGCCAGCGGCACTTCTGTCCTCCTGCCCTCTGCCCTGGAGACATTCGGCAATGCCTACAGACAATTTGGGGCTGCTGGCATCTAGGGCTAGATGCCGTATATGCTGCTAAACATCCTACAGTGCACAGGACGGCCCCATCACAAAGAATTATTCAGCCCAAAATGGCAATAGCACTGAGGTTAGGACCTCTGGGATCTGGCCTCCAGGGTTGCATCTGCCAATGCGTCCCTCTGCCCCACCTCGCCTCCTGCAGGCCACGCTCTTACACCCAGGAATAGCTTTCAGAAGTGACAAGTGTGGTCCTTCTGCTCTGCACCTTTGAGGATGCTGCACTGTCCTCAGGAAAACACCGAACAGGCATCCCAGGCTGGTCATCGTGTCTCCTTCCTTCTGTGTTCACACAGTCTCACCAGGTCAAAATGTTTTGGGGGGCCCCCAGACGCCAGACTCCCACAGCGCTGCTTGAGGGTCTCCTGATGCCTGCAGCCATGCGACTCTGACACCCTAGGGTCTTGTTGAAATGCAAATTCTGATTCAGCCCTCTGCTGTGGGGTCTGAGACTCTGCATTTCTGAACGTTCCTGGTGGTGTCAATGCTCCTACTTTGCAATCACACTTTCAGCACCTGGGACCTGGAGCAGTGGTCCCCAAATCTTACCAGGCTCCAGAATGGCCTGGAGCCTGTGAAAACGTAGGGACGCTCCCCAGGCTCTCTGATTTAATAGGTCTGGCTGGGGGCGGGGCATAAATTGCATCTGTAGCAAGTCTGCAGCCTGTGCTTGGAGTTCACAAACCTGTCTCTGCGTTTCCACCTGGCCTCCGGGTCATTCCCGGCCTCTCTTCTGGGTTCCTAGAAAGCCCTGGTAATGCCTGGACCACTGCATGTCTCACACCTACACCCCACTGGGCAGTAACCGCCTCTGTCTCCACACCTTGCAGACAGATGGGGGTGCTCATCAGGACTGCTCCCCTAATCCTAGAAAGCTGGGCAAACATCACAGCCATCCTGAGGCCTCGCAGCCTGGAAGGGTTGCGCTGCTCCTTTGCCGGGTATCACCCACTCCGTAACGACAGCTCACCGCCGTCGGAAGGCCTCCTGGGGCTGGCAGGGACCAACTCCCCCTCTTCCCTGAGCAATGGTGTTCTCTAGCTCTTTCTACTGTCGCCTTTTTGTTTCATCGGAGGAAAGCACCATGCAAATTACACTCTACAAGCGCTGCTCGATAAAATGCCAGGGCTCTTAATTCACCACGTCGCTGGGGCCCTCGGGACACTGCCGTCTGACGTCCCCCTTGTTCACGAAGCTTGAGGAGCTGCATTTGCTGTGCTTGTGCACCCCCGCCGGGACTCCTCCCCACACCGTGCGCCGGGAAGGGGTTCCTTCTTCTGCCCCCGCTGGGAAGGGGGCTTTCTCCTTCCTTCTCCCCAGGCCCTGGCTATGTCTCCCCTGGGAGTCCCTATTTTACTCCATAATAGGTTGAAATTCTCTTGTTTGGAAAGCCCTGGAGTGCAACGAGGGAGAGGGAGATTGGTCTTGGAGTAGATGGGCCCGAGGTGGGCGGGCCCCTGTGAGACGAGGTGGAGGACAGGCGAGGTGGGAGTGGCGGGTGACCAGGAAGGGGCCACCCTCAGTCCGAGGACCAGGCGGAAAGACACGGGGGCAGAATGGACCCTCAGTGCGGGACAGGAGCAAGAGGTCAGCGTCATTGGGAGCGCGGCCTGGGCTCTGGAGGAAGGAGAGTTCAGCCATGCAGACTCGGGAACCGACAGGAGAGGGGCTTCTCGAAGTTGGGGAACCCGTCCTGGCACTCAACAGCTCCTTTTGTTACATGTTTTTTCTCTCCAGAAATCTTCCAGAAGCACCCCTGGTATTTGTTCACTCCCGTTCTTGGCCAAGATCTGCCAGAAGATTAAACTGTACGTATACCCTTCCCACCCTCCTGGGCAGTGCGTGGGACGGCATGTGTGGTGGGTCACCCTTATCTTCTGATGACTAAAAGGGTCTTCAGACGTCAAAGGCATCTTCCCGAAGGTCAAGGAGTTTCTTGCTCATGACACATACAGCAACAAGAAGACAAAGTATCATAGCCCTAAACAAGTTATTTTGAAAATATACAGGGAAACCAGTGTCTTTGAACTTCAGACTGATCCCTGGGGCTGAGACAGTGCCTCCTGGTGGCAGCGCCTCCTGGTGACACTTCTGAGCAGCTCAGCCCATACTAGCACCGCACGTGGGGACAGCCCCTTCTCGCTGTGTCAGATCCAGACAGATTCCTCAAGGCAGGGGCTCTTGGGCCATCGTTAGTGCAAGGCACTCTTCAGGCTAGAAAGGGACCGTTGTGTTCACAGCCCAACCTGTTACCTAAAACTCTGGCTGAGCTGTGGATGACCTGGGTTCCGAACCCAGAGACCCACGGTCCAGGGTCCCCAGCCCCGCCTGTCTCCGCTTAACATCCCAGCTGCTCACTGCGTCTGAGGTTATGCTGGTTGCCATAGCAACTGCTGCCCAAAACATTAAAAAACAGAACTACCCTGAGCGGGACATTGGATCGATCGGCCAGGCAGCATAGGTCCTACTTCCCACTCGGCCAGGTCCCACGTGACTACTGCTGCTGCTGCTGCCACCAGGTCACGCCCAGCCGCTGCTCCAGGTGCCACAGGCTGCGTTGTACGTGCAGAGCACCTCCGCAGGGAGTTTGCAGAACTCCACGCAGTAGAGGCTGTTAGCATTCCTGTTTTACAGAGAAGGAAACTGAGTCATGGCGGAGTCACTTCTCTCAGTCGCTGAGGACCCCGGACCCTACGCCACCCCCAGGTGTATGGGACCCCTTGTGTTCTTTGGGAACATTCTCCGGTCCCAGGCAGTGCCCGCTCCTGAGCTGGCTTGGACCCCTGGAGCCACATCGTGTGTTGGAACCTCAGGTCCCCGTATCTAAATCTAACGTAGAGGCTGAATGACGGCTGCATCTCAGAAGCGTTTGGGGAGTTGTTAAGTGCAGACCACTGGGCCCGAGGCCGGGTGGGGGAGCACTGCGCTTTCCCAGGCCCCTGATGGGCTCGGTCCTTGAGCCCAGAGCGCAGGGGCCAGACCAGACACACTGCGCGGGCAGGCGACGATTTCCTGACTCAAGTGACGTTCTTGAGCTGCAGGACCTCCCCTGGGACCGGGCCTGCACCTGGTCCCTGTTGGTCCCCCGCAGGCAGTTCCTGTCACTTGCAGGCCCACCCGAGTCCCACCCAGCTCTCCTTGTGAGGGCTTGGCTGCGAGGGGCCAGCTGGGACGGGGTCCTAACGTACCACACCCTGGGGGGCTTAGAAGAACAGAAATGCATTACCCCCTCCCCCGTTCGGAGGCTGAAAGTCGGCAGGGCCCTTCCGAGGCGCTGCTCCCCTGAGATTCCCGGAGGCCCAGGGTTGAGTTCTTCCTGGCCTCTGAGCGTCTGGAGGTGGGCGCCAACCTTGGCCTTCCTTGGTTATAGCTGCATCGCTCCAACCTCGGCCTCTGTCTTCATTTATGACCCCCTTCCCTGTGTGTCTCCTTTTATAAGTACACAGTCCTATAGGACCCACTCGAATGACCTCATCGGGACGTGATAACAGCTGGAAAGACCCTCTTTTCAAATAAGGTCACATTTACAGGGACCGGGGCTTAGGATTTCAACCTAACTTTTTCGTGAACACCCATCACCAAGACACTTTTTCTATCACGTTCTGTCACTCCTCGTCTCGTGAGCTTTAGGGGAGCTAAATCCTTGGAGCATCCCCCGCTCTGCTCACGGGAGGAGGAGGCTACGCTCCTGGCCCACAGCAGAGCCCCGAGGGACCAAGGGTGTCAGAACTTCTGGTTCATCTGCCCGCACGCGCTCCTACAGGGAGCGTGGGCCTGGGTCCTGCAAACGGCACCAGCACCGCTTTCTGTGAATGGGGAGCGTGCGGAGAGCGTGGGGTCCTCTCAGAGATGAGAGGCGACGCCAGGGGCTGAGGCGCAGCCTGCTCCCCGGGCCCCTGCAGACCCCGGCCCGCTGCTTGCAAAGAGCATCATTGCATTTGCTGTGTCCAACGTGGACCCGCAGGACCCACGGTGACAAGCCTTCGACCGAACCACCTTCGAAGAACTCATTTCCAGAGCTTCTGTGGCCGGGGGCTTTCGGGGCCCAATTGAAACGGAAAATCCTTCTTTTATGAGAAAGCAAAGGCCGTGCGTCTCCCTTCTTTGTGAAAACACTGTGCTTGGGGTGTAAGGGGCACCAGGTTGCAGTTCTGTCGGCGCCTCATGGCTTACGACGCGCATTTAAATGCAACTTCGTTGATTCTTCAGAACAAGCCGTGGCTCAGCGGTGACCACGAAAACTAGAAGTTACCGGGCACTGCTTCTGCCCGAGGGACTCCTGGAAACACAGCCTGGGCAGCCAGCCACCCCTCTTGTCCCCCTTCTGGAGAGGCAAAGTCACGTGCCCGAGCTCACGGATAAATGACCTCGTCCCAAATAGATGTCATGCCTGAGCCCGGCAGCCTAGTCCAGAGGCCAGTCTCGAAGCCACCGCGTTCTCTGTCCCTCAACTCTTGACCCCACTTTTACACGAGCACGTGGGTGCTGGCCCGGTGAACGCCTGACGCACCCGCACAGTCAGCAGGTGGTGGGGACGAGACCAGCATAAGCCTTCCGTACGGTGTCCCCCAGCAGGAGGCTCTGTCCCGCCCTGTGCCTCTCCCTGCCCCCACCCTGTTTGCTCTAATGCCTTCCAAATACTTTGGCGGGTCCACCCGTGGGACGTTTTCCAGTCCCGGCCTCACCTCAGTCACGTGACTAGCCGTCCTGGGTCCCCCAGGCGCCCCGGGCCTGCCTCTGCACCGCGTTCTGTCTCTGCTTCCTCCTCAGCGTCCCACACCCCCCAACAGCCCTTGGAGAGTGCAGGTACCACTTGGGAAACCCTTGATCCGTGGCCCCGAGCACAGTACTTAGCGTCAGGAGGGACTCAGTGAAGAAACAAGGGAACAAAGATAAAGCATTACTTTACTAAAAACAATGTGTGGGATACCTGGGGCCCTCAAGCCCTCAGCAGCGCTGTTTGGTTGGATCAGAATTCCCAGCGCCTGCACACTGCCTGATTCTCGTTGTCCCCTGTAATGGTCCGCACGTCCTCTATGTACTTTGCACGTGCATACGCCCACAGACGTACGACATCATTTCACATAATGTGCACAGTCATCCCCTACGTCAATCGTCCTCCGTTCATTATCATTTCCTCTGTCTTTTCTCACTCGTCCCTCTTCCCCGTGCTCTTTCCGCTCACGGCACCTCCTGTCCCCCACCCCGTAGTGACACCTGTCAGAGCACGCATCCTCCCGCACAAGGAGCAGACCACTCCCAGCCCCGCAGTGCTGCCCGGGGCGCACCTGTGAGGCAGGTACACCTGAAAATGTCCCTCCCCCTACTTCTCTGCTGTCGTAGTGCCTGTTTCATGAAATGATTTTAGGGGCTTTGAACTTGACTGGCCTGCTATTACGTAATGAGTCACTCCCAGCTGCGTGTACAGTTGCTCACAGGGTCATGCCTGGGAGCCCGACAGTTACAGGACAGTGGTCATAGGCAGGGTCGCTGAATAGAACGTTAGTGTGGCTAGATGCCTGCGAGTCTGAAGAGGGTCCACGGCGGGATTTGGGATCTTTCCAGAAAGTAAGAAGAGCAGAACCCGATTCCTATTTGCCCCACCCTAGGAATAACCCTTCCTTGGAATAACTGTCACCATTGCACATAATGACAAACGGGGCTAAGGGTCTGAGAGTGCTCAGCACATGCTTGGCCTGGGCCTTCCTGCTTCATTTAGCCTCTACAACCACCGCGGGAAGCTGTTGCTGATGTTGGCCCCATTTCACAAACGGGAGACAGAGGCACAAAAAGATGAAAGAATTGTTTAAGGTCACAGAGCAAGCAGACAGCAGACATGACAACCAAACTCACAGGGTCCAACTTTAGAACCCAGAGCTACGTTAACGGGCTCCTTCCTACTAGAACATGCTTCAGCTGTCACCTGCCTTGAAAATGCTTTCTCACCCCTCAGATTTCCCCTTAAGGCCCCCTCCTTTCTGTGTAGAGTTAGAAGCGTTTTCCTTCTGGGTACACAACCCTTTTATTTTGTAGCGCTTCCTCTGTAGTACTGTAGTCACCTATTGGGGTGTTATTTTCCCCACCCATGATCGGACTCTTCTAGGACAGGGAATGAATCTTATCTCCAGCCCTAGAATCTCAATGGTGTCTGGGACACAGCAGGGACTCCACACCTGCCTGTGGACTGAAGGAATGGATGAGTGAGCAATGAATGAATTTAGACGCAATTTTACTAATTAATGTTAGTGGGAGTCAACAATGCTTCATCTAAAACCTCGGAGCCTGATAGACTTTGGAATTCAGAATTTTCTAGAGTTTAAGAAAGCAACATAAGGTGCACACACTATAACTCACCTAACCCTCCCAGCACCCCCTGATCAAACCCATTTTTATTGCAGCCGCAACATGTAGGAAGTAAAGTTTATGGACGGCCTTAGATCAGTTTAGGTCAAGTTTTGCCTCCAAATGAATTTGCTGCAAAGTTGAAAAAACAAAGCAAATGACTCTTGGTTTTCAGAGCTCTTTGGATTGGGGGCCTGTGAACAAGGGGTTGTAGTGTTTATAGAAATTGCAGTTGGGGCTACTGTAGATGACCCGTCTACGCCCCTGTGGCTAGAAGGTGTGGCTTCGGTTAGTCACTTTGAGCCTTTAGGGCAAGCAGATTAAAGTTAATTTAATGAACTAGTTTTCTAATTCTAGAGATAACTCATAGCTAACTTCCTTAAAGGGCAAACTCATCCCCGAGATGACAAAGGTGGGAGGGGACAGCTGTGGCATACTAAAGTGAGACGTTGTACCCAGCACCTTTTCTCAGACTGAAAATATGGCTGTTGGAGTCCGTTCTCTCTCTCTCTCTCTCTCTCTCTCTCTGTCCTCTGTGTGTGTGTCCTTCTTTCCTCAACTGGAAAAATAAAACAACTGTCCAAGAAGTCAAATACATACAGGGAAGAAAGAAGTAACCTAGGCTCACAGGAGATGTCATCTCCGAAAGGCCTAGAACCTAAACTTCCGGTGGGTCCGCCGCCCCAGAGTTCAAACACAGGCTCCATGTGACCCGTTAGGGTCCATGCGGAATCCATGTGCCTTGGGCTCAGAGACCTGCTGAGAAGCTCTCCATTCGAAGCGCGTGGTAACGCCTGGAAAGGGTCGTGCCACTCTCTCGACACTCGAGGCTCCAAGAAAGGCCTCTCCCTGCCACGTGACTGCATTTTCCTGCTGCCCCAGAAGTGACCTTCCTAGAGGGAAAGCCATGATTGCCATTCAGAAGCCGGGGGACAGTGGGTAGTGAGGACATGCGGGGGACACACTCACCCCAGAAGGTGTCTATGGCGGTGGCATGAATTGGCTTGGTCGTCAGTCCCATCAGAGTTTTGGTTCCCTGGTGCAAGAATAGCAGAGAAAGGTGGCAGCTAAGGACATCTAAGCGCCTCGGGAGTCTCCGGGTCAGTTGTGTGAGAGTAAGAGCTTAAGAAAAAGACGTCCGTCCCCAAACGGGCCAAGTGGCGCGGATCCAACCTGTCACGCGGAGCTCCCTGAGCGGACCTCCGCCTTTCCTGGGAATCTCGTCGTCACTAGCCCACGCCACCCGGGAAAGCTCGCCCTGTCGCTCCCCTCCCCCACCACAGGCACGTGAGACATCGGGGGGAAATGTGGGTGCGGGGAGCAGAGACCCGACGGAGACCCACACCGAGGCCCGTCACCGCTCGTTTAGAAGGGGCTCTGTCGCATCTCCTCAGCGCGCCACCCCTGCAAACGCGCGCTCCGCGCTCACAGCCACGGCCTCCGCTCACAGGTGTCCTGTGTTCTGTCTCCAGCGCTATGGAACAGTCCGTGCCGTTCAGAGATGGCGACTCAGACAAGTACAGTGTTTTCCCAGTGAGTATCGCCAGGAGCAGCCAGACGCTCGCTGACCAGGCATCACCTCCCACCAGCATTTCCCTTTGGGGAGACGAGCTAGAGCTCCACTCGCACGTACTAGACACCGCGGTGCAGCATTTACAGCCTTTCTGGCGTCTTAATGACACGCGGACCATCGAAGTGGATCTCAGACCTGGTTTGTTTTGGTTCCTGAAGCCCCTTCCCAACTGGAACGCTCCCTGGAGATTATAATGATCCTGAGAGCTGTTGTGAAATATTGGGGAGATTCTCAAAGCCACTTCAACTTAGTTTTTTTAAAGTGCGTGTGTGCGTGCGTGCATGTGTGTGTTTACGCAAGTGTGCATGTTGGATTTAGAGCAGTTAGGATGTTAGGGTATTCTTTGTGAAAGAAACAAGCCACTCACCGATGTCACCAACTCCGCAAAGTTAGTGAGAGCTCAGATTTCCCCTGGGGACGGGCAAGAACAAACACAGCGCTTGACATTACCATGACCCGTGATTCTTTCAAGTCAGACAGGACCGACATACAATAAATCCACACAACTCACCAATTTAGATTTTTAAATTCTTCAGTAAAATGATTAATGATTTGACCAAATAAACCAATTCATTAGAGCCTGACCAGACTGGTCATTAACAGTCAAAATATAGGGAGTTGGATGGTCCCACAGTTTATGAAAGGGCACGTGCCCACATACATGCACACACAGGTACACAAACACACGTGTGTACGTGTGCACATGTGTGCAGCATGCATGGACGTAACAACACGTGTGCACTCATACATGCCCACGTACATGCACTGCACCCCCGTATACCCACATACAGGCACACCCCCAGCAGCACACGCACATTCGCCTACACACATACTACGCCTAATTAGACTTCATTTGCTTAGTATCCGTGGTATTTGGGTCCCCAACTGCCACTGTCAGCAGCGCTGCGACAGCTGGCCGCCCTCGGTCGGGGCTGACCCTCCCGTGTGCTCTGCGATTTCAGACGCTGCGTGGCTACGACTGGCGAGGGAGAGACTGCAATGACCGCGACGACAAGGCCTACCCAGGCAGGAGGTAACCGGCTCTGCGGGGCCCCGTTTTGAAAACCAGCTTCTGAAAAGGAGGCGGGAGGCATCATTTCTTCCCCAGCCTAGGGGGCTTGTGTGAACAGAAAGAAACATGCCCCCCAACACTGCACAGCGAAAAAAGAGCAGCATTGGTCCAAGCATGGCTCACGGAGCACCTGCTCAGTGCCAAGCGCTCTGCACCTTCCTGGGTGGGAAACAGAACAGAGACGCCCCCCCCCCCCGGAGCTCACAGTCCGGTGGGGGCGACACCGAGGACACGGGCTGCTGTGGACGTTTGCCCAGCCTCCCGCACGAGCTCCACGCGTGCCCCGTGTTAGTGCTGGGCTGCTGTCTCTGACTTCACACCTTCGCTGTGCCCATGTGCCAACCGGACGTTAGGGCTCCAGAAGCCTCACTAACGGCTTCACCCGTCTAAATGAAATGGATGCACCTTCGTTCAGTGTGCTCCTTAGCACCGCTCCAGCATGATCCAGCTCAGGAATGGGGTCCACCATGGAAAGGCTGGATCTGGGCCACAGTTCCCAGCAAAACCCCAAACCAAGATAACGGCAAAAGAGGCTGTGGGGAGGCCCGTGGGGGCCCCGGTGCACAGCGGGGTGGCAGCCATCCCTGAGAGCCCATCGCTCTCGGGGACGCGTGGCGTGGTACCCGCTCACGCCTTCCTTAAGAAGCGGGCACTCCCCGAGTGACACTTGTGTGCCGAAGACCAACGTCGGTGTTTTCTTCTTAGGCCAGACCACTGGGACGTGCGGCAGGACTCCAACTGCAATGGCATTTGGGTAAGTGACTCAACTCAACCCTGTTCTCTTGCTTCCCTAAAACCCCACTGCCTCCCTGCCTCATGTAAGCGCTAAGCAACAATGACAGGCTAAAGCCACCCTTTTTCTGGCGTGTGGGAGAGGGGACAGCACTCCAATCACACAGGACGCGTGCCAACGATGTGTCACTTAAGGTCCCCCACGCCAAGTCCCTTCGTTCTGTTTGGCACAGTGTGAAATTACGTGAAGAGTAGTGTCGGCGAAGTTTTATGGCATGCCACGCAGTGTGCCTCCAGGTAGAGACAGGACGGAGGAGGGACGCCAGCCAGACCCTCATCTGAGGGCAGCAGTGGCAGCAGACCCATGTTTCGAGGTGGCCACAGCTTATATAACTTGAGGGGCCCTTGTGAAGAAAAAGAACACCAAATCACAAATACAAAATCAAGTATGAACGTAAATAATTACGAAATCCTAGCAAATGACTGAAGTCTGAGAAACTCAGGTCCCTTTCTACAAAGATCTCCTTTTGAGATTGACCAGGGATGCTTACATGGCAGCACGTTCCACATGTGGCTTGGCTTCTGCTCTCCACCTAGAACATTCCATAGCTCCCAGCCACTCTCAGCACGCACACAAGCAAGGATTATTCTGGAGGAGCCCTGAAGTTTAAGGTGTCCCGGTTTCGAGACAAATTGCCTCTGAAGAGTTGCCTCATTTATTTGCTTCAATGAAGAGGAGAAAATTCCCATAAATATTTCCTCTCTTCAGGACGCTGATGGTCCAGGGTTTCTGAGATAAGGAGAAGAGGACAGGTCGTACCCCAGTCCCCCCCAAACCCTGTCACCAGTCACACCGCCTTGTCAGGAGGAGGAGAAGACATCTCCCCTATCAGGCATGACAGAAAGACACATCACCAACACACCTATTTCTTTCCGCAGAGAAGAAATGACTCACAAGGTCACAAAATCATAAACTCAGAGGGGATTTTACAACCATCAAATCCATGCCCCCAGAACCCCAGTGTGGAGTGCGCTAGTAATATGTATCGGGGGAGGCCTTCCATGGTCAAGTTTGGAAAGAACGGGGTCAAAGGAACCCGGACAGTTTTCTTTGCTTCCAGATCTCTCGGCATCTCTAATGTCTTCGCGTGCATTGACAGCCCCCAGGACCAAGGGAGTGAACACAGTTCTAAGAAGTCTCTGATCACCAAGCACTTTTGACTTAGAATATTGTTAATACTAGTACTATCTAGTGGAATACCAGGGCTCTCCAGACCACAGTGGTTGGAAAGCAAAAGAAAACACAAAAATGTGTGTGTGTGTATATATATATATATGTATTCATATTTATATATATATATATACACATACACACACACACAATATGTATATACACACACACACATATTGGACAGTTAATTTCATGAACTCATCCTACAAAAAGTGCTACCTACCTCCCTGAAATGTCACTGCAGTCCCCTTCGAAGTACACCCCCTTGGGAAGCTGTGCACCGATCCCAGCACCTAGTCCACCCTTCAAATCAATTTTGGAACTCTTTTTCTAGAATGGCCATGAGAGCTGTCATTGTCCCCAAATTTTGACAATGAAGCTCATGAACTTGCCCAGGTTATGACACCTTACCGAGTTGTTTGTACAGTGCTGCCAATGTAAGTGCACGGGAGCTAAGTGGTCACCATCGGCGCCCAGACACTTCTGATGACGGCGAACTACTGCTCGAGCAGCGCTGACCAACGTGTCCACGTGTATCCCTGCACGTGCCGTTTCGGTTTCTTCCCAAAGTCCCGCCAGTGTAGCCGGTTTTCTACGGTGCACCACGTCCTTTATGGTCCCCCATAGGTAGAAGTCAAGGGGTGTTAAGTCAACAGAATGTGGGGAAAGCTCAACGTTCTCAAATTTCAAATACCACTTCAAAATGGTCTTGTGCTCCTCCAACGACAGCCATGCTTTCACCACTACGTTTTACTGTCCTGCCTGTCGCATGGTGACGCTAGCATTCATTAGATTAACACCATCTTTTGAGCTTTTCCTAAAGTTCTTCATACCCTCTTTGAACCTTCTGAGAACCAGCTGTTCCACTAAGGGGCAGCTTTAACCTGAAGTGTTAGGAAGTCCCCTCTGCAGAGGTAATTCAGTACCACTCAGGCCTCACTCCTGGGTTCCTCGGTGTCACCATATTAACATCTGGGTGATTCTGGGAGCTGCCTCATAAATGGTAGGATGTCCAGCGGTATGTCTGGCGTCTACCCACTAGATGCCAGTAGCTCCCCATCCTTGCCCCACATTGTAACAACCAGAAAATGTCTCTAGACACTGCCAAGTGTCCCTTGGGGTGCAGGTGGGGGACAAAAACAGCCCTATTGAGAATTGTTCCTCTAGAAGTATCACTCCGTGAGCACTGGAGGTGTCAGGACACTAGAGCTCCAGCTCAGAGACTGCAGCCCTCACCTGGACCTTGTGTCCCAGTCACTCAGTGGGCCTCCGTGGGTACTCTAGAACCCCACCCTGTGTTCTTCGGAATGAGATGGTCCAGTTTCTGGATCTCTCCTTCCTGCTCCCAGTCCCTTAAAGCCCAACTCACACAGTGTTGCTATGATGGGTTATCGAGACTTCAAAGGGGTTTAGCTACTAATTTGCCTTTGAACTTTTAAAGCCATTGGGGGTGATTTGGTATATCTGTCTCATAATAAAAACAAACTGTTCATCTCACCATTTCTCTTTTAAAGGGAGTTGATCCAAAAGATGGAATTCCATATGAGAAGAAATTCTGTGAAGGTACGAATTGTAAAAATCTGTGTGTTCATTACAATAGAATATTCTTTTCGAGTCTGAGTCCAAAACTGAAGCAAACAGACCACCCAAGTGAGGAGGTGCCCAATGCTACAATTTAAAAGTCGACCAACTTGCATTTATTTTCATGACAAATCAGAATGAGACAGGTGAGAGCCAAAGAACGCACCATCTAGAGAAAGTAAAACTGAACTCGTTTAGTTATTGGAGATTGGAGACTTGAAGGGCAATGTTGGAAAAGGCTGCCGGGTAGATAACGGGGTCACTGAAATTCAGCATGTCTCCAAATAGGAAAGCAAATAGAGGGGATCGTCTTTCTCAATGCACTACAGGGTCAGATGTCTAGGCTTGGACTGACAGAGTCCCTGTGTTACCTGGGATAAAGACTCATAGGTGGACGCCTCGAAGGAGACCCCCAAGCTATGCCCATTGGGAGTTCCCAAACATCACTGAGCTCAAGTGCTGTGCTCTCTGCCCAAATGCCTCAGACATCTGGGCTACCAGCACTCTACCCACAGATTCCTGAAAACATGCTCCCGGAAATGCCCAAAGAGTCTCAAACAAACAAAACAGTTAGGCAATGCATTTCCCTGACACTTAGAAACATTTCATTCATTCACTCATTCATTCATTCAGCACCTCTTTCCTGAATGCCTGTTCCTATTAAACATCAAGGGCTGTGCTGGGCTCTGAGTTTTCAGGGGCAGATACGATATAGTCCTTGCCCTCGGCCCAGCTAAAATGCAGCTTTCTTTAAGCTCTCAGAGGGGCAGGAAGGGGGCAGAACATGTAAAGACCCGATGCACAGTTACACAGCTTGGAAATGCTTGCTGGATGAATAAATGAAAGAACAAATAAACTAATGAGTAAATAAGCTCAGGTCTAAGTGAAATCCTGGTGTGAGGCTGTGGGGTCACTGTGGGAAGCCTTTTGAATTGTCCACATCTCAACTCCTCCCTGGTGTCCTGGGCCTTCTCAGTTCCCACTTATGGGGCCAAGTGCTTAGCTGTCACAGAGGCCCAAGATAGGAGGCCACTGGAGTGAGGTGAGCTCAGCGGGCTTGGTGGGCGGAGGCCCCCTCTTTAACTCGGGGAGGCATCAGCTGATTCTTCCAGGATCTTAAGGGGTCTGGAAAAGTACATGCATCACCCACGGGTGGACAAGGGACCTCAGAATCGGACAATACCCAGGGTTGCACAGAGACTTTGTATCTCCATCCCCTCATTCATCAGCCAGAACCGTCGATCCAGGGCTTTTGCGTATAGGGATTCAGGGCTTTAAGAGACCATAACACCTATGAAAAACCATTGTTCCATGGTCTCAATAATCCTTAAAATGAATTATAACAGAAATCGGGGTGTGTTCCAGAAGGCAATTTCCAGAACCAAACTTCAGGGCATATTTCCGAGTTCAGATCAAGTGTTGATTGGCTTATTCGCCCGTCATTCACTCAGGAGGTAGCGTGGCAGATTGCTTTACGCTGAGCTGGGAGACCCGCCTTCACCTGCACAGCGTAGCCCCAGTCCTGACGGCCTAGACATCTCATCCGGCTGCTCAGGGCTGTGCTTCTGCCTCAGCATGAAAAGCAGCAGTGCATCGCCGCTGTGATTTCTGTGCACGAGTACACACCGGGGCACCCGCTCCCCTAACTGCCCAAAGTGAAGCCTTCAAACTACTGGAGAGCATAAATAATGCAAACTCATGCCACCAGGTTCGGAGCCCCGGGGGATCATTTTGCTGGGAGACTCCGCGGGGGCTCATTTTCACGTGCCTCCTGAGTGGATCACAGCTTCGCGGATGTCCTGGGTGAGTGGTTTCGGCAGTCACCATCCCCGGGCGCGCCGGCCTCTGTGTTCATTTCTCCTTGCTCTCCCTCTCTCTCTCAGTGTGGTGCCAGCTCCAAACAGGTGCAAATGTCCCCTTCTCAGCAAAATCTGCCGTAAGAGGCACATCCGCAGCCAGCTCAGTTCAGTTCAGTTCAAACAATGTGATAAGCAATGTCAGGGCATCGCCGCAACAGGCACACACCAGGAGCCATCCCACCCATTAGGGAAGGGCGACAGTGGCCCTGGCGGTGGTGGCAAGGAGACTGGGGCACATGCTTGCTGCACAGTTGCTTCTAGGTGTGGTTCCCTCGTCCTTCTCCTGGAAAACTGAAACTCTGATCCAGAGAAATTAAATGATAGAAATGATCAATTCTTTCTTGACCTCCGTATTCTCTGTGTTTCATGAAGAAATGGGACATGAACCTAAACATTCCCTGTTTGTCCCATGCCCAAGTCCCAAGGTTGGGCCAACAGAGACCTCCCTTTGCAGGGGAACATCTGGACATGTAAGAGGGGCTTGCTGCAGGAAAGGGGGACACCTGTGAAATACAAAATTCATATTCTCAGCTGTACTTGCGAGGCGACTGTACCTGTGGAGAGGAACAACCTAAGATCTGGGAAGACGACTTTCAGGTGAAACAATTCCCCAGTGGGAAAACGCAGTGCCAACATGACCAGCAAGTTGGACAGTGCAACACCGGAAGGAGCCCACCAGTCAGGCTGCTAGGGAAGTTCTGGAACTTGGGTAAGAGGCATGCCAGCTGGGTCCTGGAGATGGAATTGTAAAGCCAGGACAGGCAGCCCATCAGGCAGGGGAAGCAGTGAGCAAATGAATAATGAAAGGCAATGCTCATGACTTGAGGAAATCTTTGTCTTCAGCCCAAACCCACACTGAGCTCCAGGCTAAAGCATAAAAACGCCTCTCCCTGCAGCATGTCCTGCTTTTGCTTTTTATGCCAAGTATAAAGAAAAATCTTGCAATCCTCCTGCCCAGCAGACAACTAGCCAGGGTACAGACTCGGAGGAAAAATTCTTTGGGTATCAGACCTATTTCCCAACACTGAAGCTCAGAAAATAGTGGATGGCCTTCACAGACTTCGGAGGACAAAAGACCGTGTGTTGAAAATACTCAAACTACCCGGATATTGTTCATACGTAAGGGTCACAGAGCCTATTCTCAGGCATTCAAAGATTCAGAAAACATACTGTAGGTATACGGCTTCCTGAAAAAAAAAAATTCCAGTTCTCTCTGAGCATGCTGCTATAAGGTGAAGGCAAAAAAATAAAAATCACTTCTAGACTTAATATATAAAATTTTCAAATGTATACAATGTTTAAAATGTCGTAAAATTAAAAAACAAGTGAAAAGCTAGAACATTTATAATATATAAGGTAATATATATTTATATCCTCTAATAACAAAGAGTACTTGCCTATTAATAAGAAAAAAATAGTTTTTAATGATCGAGAACATGACCAATCAATATGAGAACAGTCTCCTCTTCAGTAGTCATCAAAGAAACACAAGTTAAAAGAACAAGGCGGTAGGATTTGTCATCTGTCCAATAGACGACGGTTAAAAAGTGATAAGGCCCCATATTAGCAAGAATATGGTAAAATGGGTGTGTTCACTCTCCACCAATGAGCATTGAAGCTGCTAGAACTTCTCTGTAGGGCAGCTGGGCAGTATGTACCAGTGACATTCAGCCAGTAATTCCACATCTGGAAATGTCCCTTTAAAAACCAATCAGTCATCTGCTCAGGAATCTTTGTTCATAGTTATTTATAAGAGCAAAAAGGAGAAGAGAAATCAAAAATAAAAATTAGAGGATTAGATAGAGATGTAAAATTATATTACACCCATAAAATGAAATACTGCGCAATCATCAATACACATACTATAGACATATTCATTGGAAGAAAATGTGTGTATATCATTTCTTAGGGGCAAAGGCAGGTTGCAAAATAGTATGTATGGACCGTTCTTTGTGACTATGTAATATAGGTGTGTCTGTGTGTGCAAACAAAGAAAATAATTGCAAGGCCGTTGATTAGTACATTAGCACTGGTACCTCTGGATGGTGGAATTCTGGGTAGCTTTATTTTCTCACTTTTCTCCAATGAACTTGTGTCATTAGACCTTAGGCTGTCTGTTCACCCTCTCTGAGGACCCATCTGTAGAGTGAGGCTATGCTTTATACGCTAATGGTGAGAAGACGGAAGGAACCCGGGTCCTCAGAGAGCTGCAGGCTCGTGGGGAAACGCCGACAAGCAAACAGGCAACGGCGTCCTGAGACCACAGGACACGGCTCTGCCTTAGTCTCCCTGAAAAGCAGAAAACGCTCCTGCCAGTGCACCCCCACACACACACACACACACTCACCGCCCCAACCGTGCCCACGTCGCAGGGAGCCGCGGTCCGGGACCTTCCCGGCCACAGCCCCGTCTCCTCCGCAGTGCCACCACCCTCCAGTGAAGCGGTGTGGCACCTGGGAGGCCCGTTCACGGCTAATTAGATCGGGGCGTGCCCATGTGCAAAGACACCTGGAGTTCAACAGGGAGGGTGCGGAGCATCCCCTCAGGCTTCAGAGGCGCGGGGTTCTCGGCCCACTCCGCCGTGGGCAGGGGGCCACGGTTCTCCCTCCTTCCAAACACCCTCAGCTCCTCTTCAAGATGTCCTTGGCAGTCAGGCTCAAAACGAGCCCCCCAGGTCACACGAAAGACCTCAACTTAGACTTCAAAGCACAGCGAGGAACAAATCTGAAAACACTTTCATGCTGTCTTTCTTTTTTTCCTTTCAAAGGAAAAACACAAGACAAAACACAAAAACGATCATTGCCTGATTTGCCTCGTTGAAAAAGGAGGGGAGGCGTGGGGACCACCCAGCGGGGGCTGCGTGGGGTCCACCCAGCAGGGGAGGCGTGGGGTCCACCAGCCGCGCTCCCTGCTGCCCTCCTGCCTCCTCCCCATCTGTTGGAAAACTCCTTCCCAATCAGAAAACACGGGGTCCAATGGCGCCGAGATGGGGGGAGCCGGGGGGAGGTGCCAGGAGCGAGAAGTCCTAGTAGGCCCCCGGCAGGCTGCGGTGTGCAGGGCGAGTAGGCGCAGCTGAACTCCGCGCTGCGACAGTCACACCAGGGCAGTCAGCAATCCGGCTCCACCTCCACGCCCTTCGGCGCTTCGGTCCTGAGTTGGGCCATCCAGTCGGGCGACTCTTCGTGAGCCCGCAGACAGCCTCCCGGCACCAGTGTCACCGCTCTGCCCCGGCCTCTCCCTCCCGGCCCTCCCGGCCGCCGCCCCGAGCGGAGCATAAAGTGGCCCTTAAACCGCAAGGCTGATGCTCCCGGTGCACGCGCCGCGCGGAAGGTCTAACTCATGTCGACTCCCCAAGTATTAAGACTCAGAGTTCTTTTCTAGTATACGTTTTAGGATGAGGAAAGGCTGGACAACATGACATTTTCTGCTCTTGAGGCACCGTGCAGGCTGGCAGAATAAAGATGGTAAATGCAGCTTTGAACGCGGCCCCACACAAATTCGTAGCTTTCTTAGAACTTACGCACGGAGCTTTTTGCTTTTTTAGCTCATCAGCTGTCGTTCGTGTGAGTGTGTTTTACGTGTGCCCCAGGACAGTTCTTCCTCTTCCCGTGGGGCCCAGGGAGCCGGAGGGTTGGGCACCGCTGAGCTAAACAGTGAGCTTCTCATCAACTACCAGAAAAGAGAATGGGGTTCACCACGGTGAATCCTTTCCTCCAACAGCGATCAGGTCACAAGAGACAGAGGTTCTTCTGCTCTCTTTCCCTGTTCAGGGGCACAAACCAGCCGGGGTGAGTCCTGATCGATCCAGTGGCCTACCCCTCCGGCCCCCCATCTCCTACCTGCTGACAAAGTAGGGTGCTCTCGCCGGCGCCTCCTTCTGAAAGCATCAGAGGTCGTAGCTCTCGCTGCCTCCTGCCAGAGTTCCAAAGACAAACACTCATTGCTGTGAAAGGCACCGGAGGAAATGATGTTAACGCCTCACTTCTGAAAGGCATTTCAGCCCACACGCCGGCTCTCCGAGCACGTTAGATGGGGAGGCCACAGGAGTCACAAAAAACACCTGTGCGACCTGGCGTGCTGCTGAGATTGGAGTACAATCTCGTGCCCCCTAGGCAACTACATCTGCCACTTGGCTTCATGCTCCCTCAAGTTCCTCAGCCACAAAACGGGTCTCATGGAACTAACTCATCACAGGGAAAATGCTTGGAATCTCAAATCAGCTGGGATGTGGAAAGAAGTTTTGGCCTTGAAAAATAATTTTAGATGGTTGGAAGTGATTATTCCACACCATCCGTCCATTGGTTCAGTAAACGAGTCCCTCCATGCTACTCCTTGGGGGCATGAGAAGGACTGGGAGTACCCTGAGGGTCAAAGCTGCATCTGTACTATCCCCTGGGAATCCCCTACTGACGGCCATGGCTGGGGGATTGGTCAGAGGTCTGAGCAAAAACATAGGTTCTAGAGGAAAATCAAGGGGACCATTATGAAACACAAGGTCCAGCGGTTCCAGAGGCAGACATTGAGGACAGCATCACACAGCCAAGAACGTAAGCCTGGTTGATAAAGAGCCCGAAGGAAAGTAGGCCAGGAAGGACAAAGAGGTCATGGCTCAGGCTGGTAACGGATCTGAGCACCAGCACGAAGGGTGGCTGGGTCAGCTCTTCTTCAAAGACCTGACAAATCAGGTAGGGTGTCGGCCCAGCCGCTGTACCTGAGAATTCCAAAGTCCAGCGACTGAAGGTGGAAATGTAATTACCTCTCAGATAATAATCCAGAGGGAAGCAGTCCAAGTCTGGCAGGATGGTTAGCCCACCATACTCAACGCACTCAGCCTCTGGGTCCCGGGCAGCTGCTCCCCACTCTTGACATTCCCCACGTGTAAGGGGCGGGGGGAAGAGTCAAGTGAGGGCACATACCTCGCTTGGAAGAACTTGACACAGACATGACACAATCACTCACACACCCAACTGTCCAGAACAATGTGCCCAGCTAACCCACTGGGAGTTCTATGATCAAAGTCAGAGAAAATCGGTGAGTGTGGGCAACTGGGGCTCTAGCTGTAACGAGCAGTCTCTAACCTTCAGGAACTTACAGGTCTAGTTGGGAAGCTAGACAAGTAAACTCACAATTATAATAACAGTGTTAAGCAAACATTACCAAATGCCTGGCAATTACCTCATTTAATACAGAAATGACCCTGCTATTATGTGTATTTGATAGGTAAAGAGACAGAGATTTAGAGAGGTTCGCCAGCTCACCCAAGATAATGCAGTCAAACATGGAACCCAGATACAAACAGAGTCCGTCAGAACCCAGAGCAGAAGTCAGCCAACCATGACCCCTGGGCGAAATGCAGCCCTCCACCTGTTTTTATAAATAAAGTTTTATTGGAATGCAGCATGCCCATTATTTACATGTTGTCTATGGCTGCTTCCACACTGCAATGGGAGGACTGAGTAGTCATGACAGAGACCAAATGGCCTGCGAGACCTAAAATACTCACTGTCTGGCCGTTGCGGAGAAGGCTTGCAGGGACTGTCCTCGTGCTGGTGCCTTAGGTCCCTTAGCTAAGCATGTGCAGGGTGTGATGAGTACAGAAGAGGGCACCAAAGAGGACGCACCGGCCAGCAGGCCTGAGCTAACCAATAAACACGGAGGAGGAGGAGGAGCTTCTGACGGTGCCCGGAGGTCCCAGGGGCCCGCAGGTGGGCAGTGGAGTGGAGAAGTGGGGCTGTGAGGAGAAGCTGGGGCAGTGGGGGGGTGCCCTGTGCAGAGTGACGCATAGCCTGTCGGTAAGCATTTCCTAAACCTGGCCCGTCCCTGTAGCCATTGTGGGAACTTATTAAAACGAATGATTCCAGGGCCCCACCACAAACCTACCCCAACAGGATCTGTATCTAGAGGAGCTCCCCAGAGCCTCTGGGGTGCACTGCTGAAGGTGATAGGGGGAGAGGCTGGACAGTGACCCAGGGCCATCGTGTGGGCCCCGTGTTCTCACCTCTGCAGCCTCACTGTGGACTTGGGGCTTCCTCCAGAGTCAAATTCTGGAGATTACCTCTTAAAAAACAAAAACCCAACAACAACAAGCGCCCCCGCCCCAGACAAATGGAGCCTGACTGCTTAGGGTTGACCAGACCTTTAGAACACCGCGGTGGTGCTGGAGGGTTGGCCTTTGTGACATGCCCTCTGCTCCCTGTGTCTGACCCTCCGAGGGGCTCTCTCTGCCTGTGAATGAGTTGGTTTCACTGGCCCCTGAAAGAATTGACTTGTGATTATCTTTGTAAGAGCAGGACATTTTAAACTCTTGTTTTCTTGCTTCTATGAATTTGGATATGGTTCTCCAGTCACTCTGGCAACAGTGATGGGAGGAAGCGAATTCAGGAGATGAAAGTCCAGCTGTGCGATGTGTTTTCATTTGGCGTGGAGCAGCGAGATCAGCGCACCCCTCGACTCACTCACTGAGTGAATAAATCATGGGGTCAGAGCTTAAACAATAAATAATAGAAAAGGGAAAAGGGAGAAACTAAGACGTGCTGACAAGGTAACAAAAATAATAAAAAGAGTGATTTTCAGGCAAAATGATGAAAGATTGTTGCCTGCAATTCTGTCCTCTTTGTGTTCACTGGTCGTATTTTGTTAGAATCCTTTATTTGACTGTTCTTCACTGCCCTGTAAGTGTTTGAACCAGCGTAGGGTCAAAGATGAGATGCAATACCTGTTCGCTGAAAATTACCTGTTTAGCTCAGGTTGAAGTTTACATGTCCATCACGTAGGCATCGCCCCCGCAGCTGAGCAGCTATTGTTGCTGACCTGCGTGTACGTAGCATGGTCTAAGCTGCTAAACTTGTGGGTAATTTATTACAGCAATAGGTCACTGCGATGCTTGGTGTTTTGTTTTGTTTGGGGAGGGGGGCTTGTCTTCATATACAGGGTATGATGAATTTAGCCTCGGAGTTTTGCATGTGGTGTCACCAACGCATCAACTATTTTTTTCCTATCTCTTTTGATCTGGCTCCCTCCCACTAGCCTCATGGGACTCCCATTGGATAACATTTCTTTTAAGATTCCTTCCCCAAGCCCCCACATGCGGACTGACGTCGTACCCTGGACCACTAAGAGCTAATTTTATTGAGCACGGATAATTCCAAACTGCACACATGGATGATCCCTTCCAGTCCTCTCAACCATCCAGTGAGATAGGTGCTGAGGCACAGAGGAATTAAGGAGAAACTGAGGCACAGAGGAATTAAGGAGAGTCTTCAAGGTTACCCAGCTGGGAAGTAGTTACTGTCTGTGTCCTTCTAGATGGTGAGCTCCATGAAGAAGGAACTCCCGACTGCTTAATGCAACAGTCAACAGACAGCCCATCACAGGCTGGCATGGATTGCCTCTCTCTCTCTCTCCACCCCTCCCCACCCCCTGGGGGGTGTCTGTGTCTGTGTGTGTCTGATGAATTATAAGCTGCAGGAACCTCGATGTGACACTTATCTCACTGCTCGAGGCATTCGGAAGTTCACAAATCAGGCTCAGAGAGCTGAATTACATCCTTGAAGCTGTTTATTTCAAGGCATTCGCATGTGTGAAGAGCGCTCCCTAATCTAGGTCGGAAGCCTGAGACGTGTTCTCTCCCCGTTCTACCACAGCACCACGTGCCAGGCCCCAGGGACAGACAAAGCTCCAGCCTGGCCGTGTGCCTTGCTCTCTGGACGCCTTTTCCCTCTGTGTACATCAGGCCAGAACAGGCCCTGGGAGTATGTGAGTGGGGCGCGTGTGTAGGTGTCTGTGTAGGGTAACATATCAGTTCAGTATCTAGGCCCCAAACGGTCATTCTGCGTCATTCGTAAGCTACACGTGACTTCCATAAAAGAACCGAGGAGGAAAAGATGGCAGCAACACTCGGGTTATCTGTGCATTTCTGCCCTTGTCACCCACAGCAGTGTTTGAGGGACCATCACCTCGGCAGGCACCCAGGAAGCCTCGTTTCCAGCAACCAGCAAACCCAGCTTACCCAGCTTAGCCAGCTTAGCCAGCTTAGCCAGCTTAGCCTGTGTGGCGTGTGACTCCGTGAGGTTTGGCCGCTCAGGGGAAAGGCCAGGACTACATACGCGTGGGCCATGAAAAGCTGAGGCTCATGAGGCTCCCTGCCTACTTGAAGCCGCCCCTTTCCAGTTCTCCCAGAACCTGGGTTCAAACCCCAGCCCTGCAATTCAGCAGCCTGTGACCTCAGCAACTCATCCAAACTCCGCCTGAGTTTCACTCACAGCTTTCCTGGGCCCTGCAGTGCCCAGGGTGGGGAATTCTACCACCAAAAGAAAAGACAAGAAATCCTCCACGGACCAGCACCAGCGACGGGAGGTGCCATCGTAAAAGGGGCCTTATCAATATCTCTACTGAAGCTGAGACATGATCATTTCATCTCCGGTTCCTCTGAAGCACCCCTCCGGGCACTTGGTCTTTCGGAAGACGTAATATCCAGCATCTGATACACGCGCGTTGCCCAAACACTGTTGGTGGAAGGGAGAGAGACAGGAGGGGAAGGAGCTGACCCTCTGCCTCACAGAGTTGCTGAGTAAAGTTAATTTGTGTGTCAGTGCCTGGGACATAGGGAAACTCGGTGTTCGTTCCCTTCCCCACTCTGGCTCGAAATGCAAAAGTTATCTGGGGAGCACAGCACATCACAGCACCACGAATGGGTGTGCACTCCTTTATAGGGTTTATTCACGCGTCAAAGCCCAAAGGAGGGAGTTCCCTGGTGGTGTAGTGGCTTAAGGCTTCGGCGCTGGCGCTGTCAGTGCTGCGGCCTGGGTTTGATTCCCAGTCAGGGAGCTACCCACATACCAAAAAGCAAAAAAAAAAAAAAAAAAAGCCCAAAGGAATGGGACCAGAGCTAGAAAGTTTGTGTAGGGGTCAAGGAGGGCCTTTAAAGTTTCTTGATTTGGTATTCCTATAAGTTTCTTAATTTGGGGGCATCGTTTAAGATGAGCAGTGCCCTCCGAGGCAGGAGGCAGGGCTGGGAGGAGCCCTGCAGGATTCAAAGGCATAAAGCCAGGGGAAGCCTCACCTGCAGGACAGGTGAAACAGTAACGGGCCAACAGGACGGGGAGACCCGTGGTCCTAATGCCGAAAACAAGTGACAGTGGTCCAGTTCCCAGGCCTCGAGACTCTGGCTCCATTATCCACATTGTGTTTTCTTCTCTGGGTAAAACAACATAGTTTCTCTGCCTTGGGAGTTTAGTTCCTGGGAAATAAATTTAGAAAAATCCTTATTTAACAGATGATATTTTTCACCTCTTTTCCCATCACCTGTTAGCTGCAGGCTCCTCCAAGGGCCTTGGTACTCTTTGAAAATAATCAACTTAGATCTAACCCAGTTAAGAGTGTTAGAAAAGGGGATGCACTGTGCAAGCTGTCCACGGCGCTGCCGGGTGCGGAGGGCTCAAATGTAAACAAAGGTGCCAATAAGGTTCCCTGAGTCACTGGAAGGTTGGCGGGACCTGGCGAATGTGTGCTTGATGCCCTTACCCTTCCTCTCACTTACGATGGTTTTAAGAAACCCAAATATAAGTTGCTTGTTGAAGCTAAGGCTTACAATATTCCCAAATGCAAAGTATAGTATTTACTAAACATTCATTCAAAATGAGAACCAGTGGACTTTCTCAACACACACACACACACACACACACACACACACACACACACACAGTAATATTATATGAAAACATTACCCCTAAACAATATACCCACACCAGTTGTGACATGAAAACAGTTTTACGTCCTTGATAAAATCAGGAAAAATTTTCAAGCAATGAAATAGTCGACTTAATACTCATTGAGTTTCTGAAGCTCTTTACAGATCTGGAAACTTTTTTCTTGGTAACTATTAAGTCTTCCCACATACATACATTAAGGTACATTTAAGATGAGTTTCTAGGGAACATAAACGTTCAAATGGAATAAGCAGGAGTTGATGAGGGAGATCTTCGTTTGCATATTTCCTGCCTTAAATGCCAGAACCGCCTTGGATATGATGTTGCGTGAATAGGTGTTTAGTGTTTAATGTGATATGACTCACACGTTCTCTTTCTGCCAGGGTCTACAAAACCCTTGCTGTTAATGGTTGTTATGTCTCATTTTTATCTACCAAATTCACTAAGAGACAAAAAATATGTTGAGCTTTCCATTTGTTTGCTCAAGTCTTTCCCGTTATCTGGCAATAAAATTTACTCCTCTGAAAGGTGGGACCATCCACTTGGGCAAGGACACTGAGGGATGTGTTCTGAACACGATGGCTTACGTAACGTAGGGCTCCTACTTGTCAGCCCACGTCTCTCACTGTCTTTTGAGCCTCCCAACAGCCCTACTGAAGTAGATAGAGTACTAACCCACAGCCACCGGAGACGCCGAGAAACTGGTGAAACAGCGTCCCTGATTTAACACAGCTAGGAGTCGTAAAACCTTGCCGTCGCGTCGTAAGTGAAATCGAAATTATTTCATCAGGAAAACGCAGATTTGCACTGTTTCAAGGTTAATCAAATAACTGGGATAGACCCATGCAGCCGACTGACCTGCCGGCGCCCTCCCGTGCTCCACCTGCAGGCTGCAAAGCCACCTCAGCTGCAGCTGTAAGTCAGCACCAGCTGCTGTCACTCCCACTAAAATCCGGGTGGGGACAATTCCAGGACTGGTGCGGGGGGCTTCTGGGAGAGCAACGACTGAAACCCGTTTCTTCAGGTTCATCCAGAAGGACTGAGCTGGGAGGACACTGGGGACATGGAGACCTCACTTTCCCTCCCCTGTCTTACCCTTTCCCCAACACCTCCTCTTCCCCCAATGGGTAGCTAAGAATTTCATCACCCCCTCATGGTTGAGATTGGGGGCTGCAAGGGGTACGGAACCCACTTTTAGTGGGTTGTACCTGAAGCACAGAGCTTTGCTGTGTTGTAGAGCCAGACGTCCAAGTCAGACCTCCTGATTCCCAGAGCAGAGCCCTTTCCCCCCTTGGCTGGCACACTCAGGATGACCATCCCTCCGTTAGGAGCCCCAAGAGAGTGGGCCCATCCCCAGTCGTGTGCACAGTTCTGTACCCAGCTGCCCACCTGAGGGGCTGTCAATGGGCACATGGCTGGGGAAAAGATGGGAGAGTGGGGGTGGGGGTGTGTGTGCTGTTCTGTAAATGGTTAACAAGTTGTGCAGGTCGCTAACTTACTTAACCCCGTTCTTAAGTTCTGCCGCATCTCACAAACCACCTGCGTACGCACCGCCTCGGCTTAGCACATCTCATGAGTTTCATCCATTCTGTTTGCTTTTCTTCTCTTCTCTGGCACAACCGAACATTCGCAAATCCTCCAGCAAACACATAAGCAGAAAAACACGTAAGATAAAAAAAGAAACAGAGGGAGCATTTGATTTGTGGTGGCAGAAGAAATAGAAACCAAAACAGAGAGGAGCTGAGTCTCAGGAAGGGTAGTGTATTGAGCAGAAAATGAGGGGTGTCCCTGGATAAGGGGTGCCGCAGTACCAGTGACTGGCATCGCACGGTCCTCAACATACCGTGCCCATACCCCCTTTGGAGGGACATGGAAACCACAAGCCCTTCTGCAATGTTATTTTTAAATTAACAATAAATTAAGGATGATATGTAAAGGCAAATCCCGTCAAAGCAATCGCAGTGCCGAGGGGTTCTTCCAGGGGCACGTGGCCGGGCTCCCTTACACCCCCACGGCGAGCCTCACCCACCACCTACGGAGAATTTGAATCCGGAAGCTGGGCGGGAAGAGGCCGCCCTTCTCTCTTGCTGAGACTTGAAAATGTATCGTTACTGGTTTTCTTTTCTGATTGCAAAGGAGGATGTGTTTGTTATAGAAATTCACAGCTTGCAGTAATACAATGCAGAAATGAAAGTCGCCCAAGAACCCCTGAAGAAGGTGACACTATACACCTGAGATAAGCTGTTCCCTGCAGCCAGGTACTGAGGTTCCTGTCAGCCAAGGCAAAAAGGGAACATTGGCTGTCAGAGTTTCATCCACACTAGGACTCCCAGGTGACACACCAGACACCCAGTTAAAGCTGAATTCCAGATACGCAGAGAATAATTTAAGTATAAGCATGTGCCAAACATTTTGTCAGACATATTTATACTGAAAATGATTGGATGCCTGAACTTCAAATCTTTGCATATTAACTTTTTGATAATGCACGTAACAAAATGTACCATTTTAACCAATTTTAAATGTACAGTTCAGTGGTGTGGAGTATATTCGCCCTGTTATGGAACTAATCTCTAGAACGTCTTCACCTTGCAGAACCGATTCGACAGCAACTCCCCATCCCCCACCCCAGCCCCAGGCATCGCCCTTCCTGCTCTCTGTTGCCATGGGTTCCACAACGCTAAAAACCTCATAGACGTTTGTCCCAGAGCATTTTATGAAAGAAACAATGAGGGAACGTTTTCCTTCTCTGAGTTTGCACGAGCCATGGAAGTGTGGTTCACTGGATCCTAACCTTGGCAACACTGTGGGGGGGCCGCGAGCCCTTTGAAATCACAGGCCAGGGGGAGCGCGTGTGCGCATCCTTGTGGGGAAAGCAATCCAGATTAGATTCTCGGAGGTGTCCGAGACCCCCGCGGAAGTCAGGGGCACCATCGTGCTGGCTGAGGGCACGGCTTTGAACTCCGGGAGGCACTTTGGCGGGGGGCTTGGGTGTTACTGCTTTTCGGGCCATCGATTTCCTGAATGTGTGAGCCAAAATGTGGAGAGAGTCTCAGCACATTGAAAGGAGTGAGGAGTGTCCCCGGCTACTGAAGGCTCCCTCCCAAATGAGGGATGGGGGGGAGCTACCACGCCTCTGGTCTTTCTCGGGAGCAGAATGAAAGCCAGCCCAGGAGTCATGCTCACCTCTGTGGATCTTCCGAAGATGGTTAAAGTGAAGAGGCTCATGCTTTCCATGCCCAAGTCCCTTAAGGAGAGCGATTAGAGAGAGGGAGGGAGGGACTGACCGCCAGCCACGCCTACACGATGGCCTGTGCAAAGCAAACGGCCGTTCTGATGAGTGCCACTTTATTTTTCCCCTAGAAATCCTTCCACAATTTACCCACCGCTCTCACCAACGAGCTCAACTGGCCGCAGCTCTCTGGTGCGACTGGATTCCTGAACTCCACCAGTGGGTACGTACGCACAGCCTCGAACCTTCCGGTGTATCTGTGTAAAAGTGAAGCAGGAGATGGGGCTCGCGCCCAAGATGTGGACAGGAGCAAGGTTAGGAATCGCTTCAAGAGCGTGAGTGACACACAGCAAGCCCTGCCCTGAGGCAGAGTCTCCATCCAGTGGGAGGGAAGGCAGACTGGCCCCTGCCCGTGCTGGCCAGGAGGGGCGTTCCTCCCGCAGGGGCTCTCGCGTTGACCTCAGATAGAGAACATTCAAATACATCACTACATTTTGCTGTGTCAAGGGACAAAGAAGTTTATGTGATTATTGACTCTCAGAAATTAATATTTATAAAGGCAGCAGCTGAAATTAATAGGGAACTCCCCAAGTCCTAGAGTCACCCCCGCTTTCACGCTCGAGACTTGAAGGTAGTGACAATGCAGGAAGAGTCTAGAGACACACAAACCAACGTGCTGTGTGTGATCGGGGGCTGACTCGGGCCTGGGAACGGTCATTCATAATTTTAGCACCCCATTTTGTATTTAATGGGGGACACTGCATAGCATGCATAATTTGATATCTTCACTCATTTATTTTATAGGGGGTTATTAAATACTACTTAATTAAGCACAGATGCTTAGATAGATGTTTTAAAGGTAAACAAGGCTCGTCCCATCTCTATAGTCAATTACAATCAGGTAGGACAGAGGAGATGAATGTACAGGGGGCAATAAGATGAGATAAATGTGCCAAATGACACCTCTCAACACAGAGCCACGGGCTTCACTGGAGAAAGAACTCATGTAAATCATAAACAGTCACCTCCTTAGGGGGTGTGAGGCAAGGGGCCCAGAGCCTAAAGGACTTAGGAAAGTTGGGCAGAGAGGAAACGAGGGACAATAACCAACCTTCAGGAAACCAAACTCAGAAGTATGTAGGGATCATCTGTGAATGGAGGGGAAACAGATGTGTTTTCAAAATTGGGTGTAGGTTTGCAAGTTTAACCATGTAAAAAAAACTAGGCCTGTCCTTGTCATGAGTAACAGCACCAAAGCTAGAGATCGTGAGAAGTCACCTGGGCGAGGGATTCGCCACACGGGCTGTCCGGGAGGTACCCAGCCGCGTGCCGTGTAGCCCCGACGTGCCAACCCCTCTCCTGGCACTTGCAGATCTTTCTCATTTCGCCTCTTTGTGAGGCCGGTCGTTTTACTTTCTGCTTTTTGCAGTTGAAGAGTTAAGCAGGCGTGTTAAGAAACTTGACCAAGATCATACATTAAAAAGTGGTAAGATGTGTTGTCATTGGAACCTGGGTCATATTTTAGCAGAGAGTCACGTGGTGAGCAGGGCCCCCGCCCCACAGCCCACAACCCCCCAGCTTTCCAGGCGTTTCTGTTTTGCGTGCGGAGCCGGGCTCCCTGCAGCCATCGCCCCTCCGTTTGAGAGCGTCGCTGCGGGGCGGGGAAATGACGGAGAATCAGACGAGCCCTGCCCATGTGGCATGTGGCATGCGTTGTTCCAGATGCCCCTCATGTGTCTCCTGCCCCTGGTCCTGACAGTCCCAGCAGTCTTGAGCCCCCCCAGCACCATCCTTCTGTCACCTGGACCGGTCCGGAGACAGCCCGGCTAGAGCAACGTGCTGGAAGGGCGCGTCTTGCTGGTCTCCCCACTGTCAAAGCTGGAAAGCGACATGTAGGCGCCCTCCACCCCGTCCAGCTACGTGATAAAACACCGGGAGGTTTCTCTCCGTCAAGGCCTCTCGGCCCTAACGAAAAGGAGTTCGTCATGAATGAGAAATAAACGCAGCTCATTGTCCCTTTAATGGTGCTTGAATGCCCATATGAACCCTAAGAAATCCAGCCACCTTCCGACCTAAAGCCTCACGAAGCTGCCGTCGAGGAAATACCGGTCTAATGTTTAAAATTAATTCTCAGTCGGTCAGTCTCCACCAAAAGAATGAAAGAGGGGTCTATTCTCCAGGCCACACGTGCCGGTGAGCTCTGGTCCCTCTCTCACCTGCCCACGACACCTGGCCCACATCTGAATCTCATTTCTCCAAGAAGCCCACCCCAGCTTCTCCTGCTCCCCAGCAGACTGCTCGGGGGGTTTAGTTTTGTTGGGGGGCAGGCGGGGGCAGCGGGAGCCAGTCTCCCTTCTGTACCTGTTCTGTCCTCGGACCGGGAGATACTCCCTTACCCGTATGACATCCCATGAGCGTGCCAGTCCTGGAGCAGTCCCCATTTGTCACCCTGTCACAGCCCAACGGGCAGATGGATCTTCCTCAGAAGCGAGGCACTGGGCTGAAAGGGGGAGGAAGTGTTGCAAGTCCTCGAACACGTGTGGTTTATAATTCTGTATTCTGTATCGAATTCCGTAATCTCTCTCTGAAGAGGGTTCTGCCATCATCTCACAAAGGAAGTGACTTGTCTCGGTGTGCTGACGTGCAAAGCACCTCCATCCCGAGCGTGGCCGGGCTGCTCCAGCACCTTCTTGGATTAGGCTGTGTCTTACCGCAGCCTGCAGGCTGCCTGTGCAACTCGCTCACCGTCAGCTCTCATCCTGTCCTCACCTGTTCTCACCTGTGCTCTCCTGTCCTCACCTGTCCTCTCCTGTCCTCACCTGTCCTCACCTGTCCTCACCTGTGCTCTCCTGTCCTCTCCTGTGCTCTCCTGTCCTCACCTATCCTCTCCTGTGCTCTCCTGTCCTCACCTGTGCTCTCCTGTCCTCACCTGTCCTCTCCTGTCCTCTCCTGTGCTCTCCTGTCCTCACCTGTGCTCTCCTGTCCTCACCTGTCCTCACCTGTGCTCTCCTGTCCTCACCTGTCCTCTCCTGTCCTCTCCTGTGCTCTCCTGTCCTCACCTGTCCTCACCTGTGCTCTCCTGTCCTCACCTCTCCTCACCTGTCCTCTCCTGTCCTCACCTGTCATATTTCGAAAAAGGGACCCAGCTCAGCTGCCCGCTCCCCGACCCCACAGGGACTTTGCTATGTGTGTGGGGGGCCCCGAGCTCGCTACCTGTCTCCCTCCCAGGGCTATTTTCGCTATTTCTGTGCACTGTGACCTCTGCCACGCAGCTGGAGTGGGGAAGAGTATATCCAACGCCTTTTGATAGACAAGAAAATTGTCTGGAGTCGGAGTTGCAGCAGATTCTCCCCCTGGGCAGAAACATGGCGGCATGACACTTCCTGTGTGTCACCACTTGTCACCTCCTAGCAGTAGTTCCTGGTGAACTGTCTCATATACTCCCCTGCCGATTTTACCTGCGACAAGCAATGTGAGGCCGATCTCCTTCCTGTAAGAAAAAGAGTTCCAAAATGTGTAAGAAAATATCCGAGAGAGATCAGCATAGGACGGAGGTTCCCTTCTGGTGGGACCAGGGGAAGGAAACAAGTCCTGAGCTAGAAGCAGCATTTGTGACAGACGTGGGCCGCTTCCACGGGCACTTTAATTAAACACGTGTCCCTGTGAGTCCGGACGCTGATTAACACGGGAGGGAATTTATGGATTTCTCTGCTCACCTGGGTCTCTAGGGGTGCTTCCTGTGGTCTGAAATCAGCGGCACGCTTTGGGAATTAACCATGTTCTTGGGAAACGGTACCCCTGAAAGCAGAGACATGCAGTTTGGCAGAGAAGATGATTGTCGCCCTTGTCTTCCTTGGTGAGCCCCATCAGCCCCTCAGAGTGTGACGTCTCCTTTATGAGATGGATGTGACACAACCGAAGTGACGTGCTCGCATTAAGAATGAACACAACCCCTTAGTCGTACAAATCTTGTCATCCTTCCGTGCAGTTTGCGGCCACCAAGTCTGTTCTCTTGACCCCAGGGCTTCCGACAATGCGAAAAGCAACACCCCTTAAAACCATGTGTTGTTTTTGTTTTGTTTTTCTAGTGTGATTCAGAAAGCAATTGAGGTGGTCCACGCCAAAACGAAAGAGAACGAAAAACCTCTGTGAGGCTGGTAGCCTGGGGGCCGGAGGCCTGGCGAGAGGGGGTAGAACCAGAAATACAACTGAGAAGAAAGAATACTTTTTAAAGATTAAAAATAACACTTTGTGTTCAGATCACCTTCAAAAGCAATTCATGTAACAGGAAAATCCCATTTATGTTAACGAAGTGAGACGCAGTGACACAGGGAGAAGGATGGGGAATAAGAACAAAACTTCAGCGGGGAGGGACTTTCAGTTCAAAAGCAGGAGCTGAAGTCCCCGAGCCCCGGGAGGGGCAGTGGCGAAGCAGGAGGCAGGTTGCTTACAAGGGCTCAGGCTCAAGGTGGCCTTAGGCAGGACATGCAGCCTCTTTGGACCCCATTTGCATAGTGAAGTTGACTTGCACTTGGCCAGCTCTGAATCTCTCCCCGACACTCACGTTTAGGGGTTACTGCTCCCCGACACTCACATTTAGGGGTTACTGGGCACCCTGCTATATGATGTTGCTTTTGGAAGCGTTGGAGGAAGCTGGTGGGGAGCGATGCTCCTGCTTCTCCCCACCAGATATCCTTCTCTCCATAGCTAGCTGTGCCCTGAAACAAGACATGGCCAGTTTGATGGCCCAGCGCTTGATATGTGCTGAGAACCATGTTTCTCTAGGGCCCTGGTTACTGTGTAATGAAGGCCCCACCCTAGTCAGCCCTGCACTGGGTGACATTGGTGCTTGACCAGCTATGTATTAAGTGGCACTCTGCTATGGTCCTTTATATGTACTATTTCCTCCAAGGAAACCCCAGAGAGGGAAACAGGTGACTTCCAATCCTTAACAAAAATACCCACTTGGACCGAATCATAGCATTTGAGGTTGTCCCAGTCCCCAGGCGTTGGTCCAATCAGTGCTGACTGGGGCTAAAGGACAGAGAGGTAGTTCAAAGCTGTGGGACAGAGAGAGGAGAAACAGGCAGGGATCAGAGCTTTAAGAAAAGATAAGTAAGAAGCTGGAATTCGCCATAAAACATCATGAACCCCGAAAGAACCACAGCCTTACCCAAGTCACCACACCAAGCTAGAGAGGTAAATGTGAGATCCGTAGGTCCATATAATTGGGTGCAAACTAGATAGAATTTTCTAGAATGCATGGTGCTCCTTCTGTCTTTGGCCTAAATTTGCTATCTGGGGCCAGAAGCATAGCATATGCTTAGAAAGAAATAGACAAAGCCATCGTTAGAAGTGGTGCGGTAGTGCTGTTCAAGGACATTTAAACACACGTCTTTGATGAGAGGTGTCCTAGAATCTGAGTATTAGAGGTTATCTATTCTCTCCGACCCAGCAGACATTCTAGGAGAGAACCATTTTTGAAAAGCACTGTTCTAACTGCAAACCAAGCCACTTGGGGCATTAAACACAGAAAATTGGAGGGAAGGGATTTGCAGCTAAGATTTACTAACCTAATTTCACATTGAAAGGAAAGACATGTTAAGTACTAACACTAATGGGCTTAATAACCTTATTAAATCCATTATTCACAATTTACATGTGATAAAATTGCAAATGATTCGCCATCTTACCATTACACTTTGCAAAACAAAAACACTAGCCAGAGAGGTGATGGTTTGATGTTGGGTGAGGCTGACTGGGGTGGGACATGGTCTCTGTCAGTGGTCCATGGGCCCCTGGGTGGGGAAAGGGGGTGGTCTCTGAAACCCTTGCATGAGGCTCACAAGATAAAGACTATTTTCACAACAGTACTAAAACCACTTGCCTTTTGCACTGTGTAGCCATTTGTACTGATGGTGCAAAGACAGCGGTGGGTCACACAGGAACAGCAGGCCACTCCGAGGTCCCTGTGGCCTTCCCACACTCCTGGTTTCCAACAATGCGGGGAGGACCTCTTCCCTTGAAAATGTTGGCTGCAGAAGTACATGATTTTATCATAGTTTGCAGTGTGATTTACAGTCTGTAAACCTCCTTCCCTTACATTTTCTCGGGTCGCATAAACCAAATCAGATATGCAGGAATTTGCATTTCAGGGAAAATACTGCATACAAGGAAAGGGGTATAAACTGGGTGAGCAGAAACACCAGCTGCACGATGGACATGATGTGCTAGGAAATTCAATGCCTTGGATTTGAGCCCTTGGCCTTCTAAGTATGCTCTACAATATAATAAATGTTCTACAACAAATTAGCCATAAAATAGTAAAATAACTGCACAGTCAACAAATGGGAGAAAATAAATTTAAGGTAAAATGACCAATTCAGCAGCCAGGTAGAAAGAATCGAGCAGAGGAGAGTTCTGCTAACAAGTGAATTTGATCGAGAATCAGATAAATCAAGCCTCGATGTGCATTTTTGTCCAGAACGACGTAATTTTGCAATCTAGATGGATCAAAGTGAGTAAAAACACTTCTAAATTTCTCCAGTAGAATCCTTGCAGCCAACTGAACCCGAGATTTTAGGCCTTCGCCGAGTGCAAATACAGATGACAGAGATCATTCATCTATGTTCCTCAAAATCGGCCCTGTGCGAACTCTAGTTTCACAAGATGTGAAAAGGTATTACATACTTGTTCAAAAGATTCCTGGGTCAAATAAAATTGGGAAGGGTTCATTTAAGTAAAAGAAAACCAGTTTATTCAGAGGCTTCCCAGAGCCTTAATAAGCCAAAAAGCAGGAGAGGGGGTACAGCTCAGGGGGAGAGCAACTGACTGCAAAGAGCTTTGTGTGTCTCCAAGGGCTAATCTGAAACATCTCCTACACTTATTTGACCACAGAGCTATGTAAAATCTGTGTATGCATGTGTGTGTTTTATGAGAGATTCATCTCAAGAAACTAGTGTTTCTCAGAG
Organism: Lyroderma lyra; assembly: GCA_004026885.1. NCBI lineage: Eukaryota > Metazoa > Chordata > Mammalia > Chiroptera > Megadermatidae > Lyroderma > Lyroderma lyra. Next base: position 186,239 of record PVJL010001131.1, on the reverse strand, counting down.
CATCCTCTGAGAAATGGCGTTTGGATTACTGGAACAACCTTCTATGTCACAGCTGATCTTTTCAGATTTATCAGCACCCACAGCCTTAAATCTCCGCTTTCTCGCAAGTTAGTGTTTACCCTGACACAATGGCCTAGAGTAAAATCCATGGCTGAGAAAAGCCCAGACGGACAGAGTTAGAACTGCTCCAAGCAGAGGAAGGAATCCAAGTGGGAGGTTAACTAACCAGTAAAAAGCCTAAGTACGTACAGCAGCTCATGAATGATGAAAGTCAGTGCCTGCGAAGTCTATTCCCTCATATTAATGCTATGTTGCTGCTCCAAATTCAGAATCTATCATTTGCCCTCGTGCAAATCCTTTCATGTCTGAACTCCTAGGACCGCCTCTACGGCATCCTCACCTTGGCTCTCACCCCTGCATAATTAGCCCACTGCCATCTCCCCGAATACACAATGAGTCATAGTCTGCATGTTTCTCTCTCCCGGAGGCCGAAATCTTGGTGGTTCTGAGACACAGTGAACTAGAGGTTACACAGGGCTCCGGGATATGGTTGGGACTGGAAGAAATTTTAAAGTTCTTTAATCCATCTCCTTGACCCCATGCTGAACTAACCTTCATCCACGTCAGAAAGAAAACTATCCACCCTTTTCTCAAAACCTGCTAGTGAAGGTCCCTGGATAAAGCCTATCGAGTCTCTGTTATCCAGTTTTATCTTAGTCTACTCCCCTGCCCTGACGCTTGGCCACAGCTACCGTTTGTCGCTCACCGACTCCCCTCCTGCTGGCCATCCGAGCCCCAATCTTTTTTATGTAACTTATTTCCTGAGGTTCCACATTATACGGCCTCACAATCTATGCCGGACTTAGCTGCGCCTCTGAAGAGCGTGCACAGGAGCCTCAGGAGCAGCTCCGGGGCCTCAGACATCACTCTTGCTTGCATAAGATCCTACTTGGTTTACCCACAAACCCCTGGCATGCTCATTCAGCCTTCTGGGAAACGGTTTTGTTGCCTCTCTCCAAGTAGGTCTTGCTTGGAGTCAACGCAAGAGGTGACCGTTTTCTCAGTTCCAAATCAACCCCTCGAATTTGGCTACATTCTTCTTGAGGCTCACTCTTGATGTTATTTCTTTGTTTTATTTTGTTTTTCTCTTCGTCATAGTGAAATGGATGGGGAATGCAGCAGGGAGGCTGGTATTAGAAGGTTCTCAGAGAAAGTGGGTTTTTGTGTGTGTGTTAGCTGAGCCCAGGTTGGGGAAAACAACTAGGAGATACTCTGTCTGGGACGTCCTCATTTCGAATTTTGGTGTTAGCAACGGCAAGCGGACCAGGGTGCCCTCACACGAAATGCCTGCGCTTCCTGGGCCCTGCAGTAGAGGGCGCTGATACCACCGGGACTTCCGTGTGACGTACTCGCAAGCCGGCTCCCTGGGATGCGGTCACCTGTACGGCAGGCACTGGGGAAGGTGAGAGGAAGAGAACGTTTAAGTACCCCTCCTCTGCACCCCTCACCTCTTCCACCAGCCCACGGGACCGGGTTGTGGTGCACAGCAGACCTAAATAAGGAGAAACAAAGAAATCCCACTGGGTAGCCTGAGTCCAAACAGGGATAGAGAAGCAAGAAGAGGGTTTAGACCCCGAATGGCCGTCACAGCTAACGCCCTACGCGCAGCATCCTGTTTATCTTTCTAACTCAAGTTCAGCGGGCCCTGTATACGGATAACTTTCCATTAAGCAGGCTCCTCAATCTGTAGATTTCTCAAAAGATCGGATTGACCCCTCTGTCTTCCCGGGATCCCTGAGCACTCCGTGATGAATTCAGCTTCTAGAATGTCTAAGAGAGATGATGTGTTTGAGGTGGGGAAGAAAGAAAACAGTATCTTTGATCACATGAAGTGCATTCCAGTACCTAGAACAAAGCCTTCGTCCCAAAATTCTACATGCCATGTCTTGTCAGAAATGTCGATGAAACGCTTCACCTACGGTAATGATTTCCATATTCTTGTAATGAAAGGAGCAACTTACTGTACCCGTAATAGTAACTCTCCATGTGCAGGGTGTGAGCAAAGCAGTATTTTGGTACATAAATTCCAGTTTTAGAATGACCAAAACTACATGTATGGCTAAATATTGATAACAACTACTTTCTGCAAGGAAAACAACCCCTCTTTATTGACCGTGAAATTATTTTCGTATTGAATTCAGATCTAATGTCCATTTCCCATCTGCTTTTTAAGAATAGAATAAAATAGTCAAGGCAGAGGGCATGAATGATGCAGTATATCAAGTATTCGGTTCAGACTTGTGGTTAAGATAGCAGATTGAACAAAGCATTTACTTCTCTCCCTCGAGAAATTCACTGAAATAACAGTAAATGAGTTTGTCCTCAAGGGCACAGAGAACAGGAAGAGCCAACAGTCACAGAATGTCGGAAGCCAGAAGCAAAAGGACAGGTGGCACTGACTTTGTCGGCCCAGAAAAGCTGCGCCCTGAACTGGGTTCAGCCCAGTTGACACAGCAGGACCTCCCAAGGTCTCAGAGACCGGCCCCAGGTGGTAGCTCTGGAAATGGAGGTGAGGCTACGCACAGAAGGATGGGTTGGAAGGTTGCTGAAGAAGCAGTTAGATCCTCAGATCTCTTCTCAGCTCTACACTGGTGGGCAGCTACCCCTCCCTTATTCTAATAGAAGACTCGAGGGTTCGTCTCTGGAGAGGTTGAAATCAAGGGCCCTGGACTGCGAGACCACAGACATCAGTGATGAGAGGGACACCCCACTAAAACACATGCACCCTAATGCTGAGGACCAGCCACCCCAGTCCCAGAGTGCTGGCAACCTAATGGAGACTAGGAGATCCTTCCTTGGGGAATCTGCACATCCCAAGTGGAAAGCCGCAAAGGCACAGACAGCAAGGGTTCCCCAAGAAAGGCCCAGCCAGCCAACACGAGGACCGCAGTCAGCAGGTCACCCCCAGGGGGCCACTTTCCAATCAACACCACCTTCAGTCTTTGTCCGTTCACCTTTTCAGTGAGTCTTGCTCTGACCGCTCTAATCCGAGTTTCTCTGTCTCCCTTCTTTTATAGCACATACCACCTTCTAGCATCCTCCATGATTTGCTTATTCATGATGTTCAGTGGTTTGTTGTGTGTGTGTGTGTGTGTATGTGGTTTGTTCTGTTTTGGTTTTGGTTTTGTCTTTATTGCTATTACAGAATGTCAACAACACAGGACCAGAGGGGTTTGTTTGTTTTTAACCAATATGTCCCATGTGTCTAGGACAGTGTCTGAAACATAGTAAGTCTAAATAAACGCCACTCAAGTAAAATAAATTGGATTTTTTTAACTATATGCATAAGTAGCTTTGAGTTTACAAAGTAAAATAAATCATTCACCTCAAAACTCTACCACAAAGCAAAAATTTTATACTTGAACTATTGCTCAGACATCTTAGTCTTCTCTTAAGGAATGTTATCATAAGTTTCCTCAGACTTCAAAAAGAATATTACTTGCAGTGCATCCTAAGGGCTCAAACCTGAAGCACACTTACCTGTCTGCATCACTGAGACAGTTGGCAGCACAAGTGAGACTTGTGCAACACTTAAATATAAGTGGTGATTTATGTAAGATTGCAAGATATAAAGCTATTATAATAAGAAGATGCAATGCGTTTGAGAAGTGATCAAATACTTCTGAGTTTAATCATTATTCATTAATTTATACCTGGTTTTGTTTCAAGAGGATTTTAGGAAGCCTATAAAAGTATAGAGAATATAACATTAAATTACATTTAAATTAAATTAAAGCTTGGCCAAAGAAGATAGAAAATCAAAGATGGGACAAAAGGAGCAAAGAAAATGACTTCAAAAATGACTTTACAAATTTGTCTGTAAATTCTATGTCCATTAATATTAGATTCAGCTGCAAGTAACAGAGAGACTCAATATATGGATGATTTAAATGAGATACTGCGTGAGTTTAATTCTCTCAAACAAAGAAGTTTAGCAATGTGCAACCCACGTCTGGTATGGGAGCTCAGCTGCACTGGTCCTCAGGAATCCAGGGTCCCCCCAGCTCACCCCTCCACTTCGCCAGTGTCCAACTTGTCCCCATGGTCTCAAATGGCAGCACTCTTATGTTAGGCAGCAGAGTGAAGAAAGAGGACAAAGAAAGAGCAAAAGTCACCTGCTAATTGTTTCCTAAGAAACACTCCCAGAATGTGCTGCTGAATAATTGCACTTCCAGCCCATGGTCCAGAACTTAGTGAAGAGGCCACTCCTAGCTGCAAGGGAAGCTGGGCAAAGCAGTTATCACCCTGGACAGGCACATGTCCTACTGGAAGTTCTATTCAAATGAACAAAAGAGAGAAACGGATCAGGAGAACACGAGTGTCTTCTACGGCTTCATAGCAACGGGAGGAGGAAGGGTAACGTGGTCAGGTTCAAAGTAACAGAGATGGGAAAGAAGACCCGTTGTCCAAGAGACTTACTGCAGCTTTTGGTAAAAAGATTGAAAAGGGGTGACTCTGGGGGTCTTCATAAAGAGAAAGAGTTTGATCTTTGCACATCCATTCAGCCCATTATAGGGCTGCATTGACCATTTAGAGAAAACGTGTCTCCAGAGATACGATTTTCTGAGTTCGTTTTTACCACGTTTTTAAAAATTATAATAAGAGCATGTTTGTTTGAACTTGACCACGTGAATGTCCTGACATTAAGTATACACATATACATTTGTTTCAGAATTAAAGAAAACTCTATTTATCTTCGTTTACGGAAAAGAAACCGTTGCAACCACAGGGACTACCAGAATCTCTCAAAAAACGGTGAGTAGCCGGCCCGAGCGCCGTTAGTGATGGGCCTTACTGCCTACGGGCCGCGAAGGCTGAGAGTCAGGTTACGGGTAAAACGAACGGTCTCCCTTCGCGGGACCACAGCCCGTTCCGCGAGAGGGGCCCTGGGCTCAGCGCCTTTTCCCCACAGCGAAGGGAACGTGAGCAACATATAGTCAAGGCACTAGCCCAGGGTCAGGTCAGTCGCTCAACAGCCAAGTTCTAAAGAGCCCAAGGTGCACGGCAAGACCCAGGGAGCATTAGCAGAACAAGAACTGAGCAAAATCAAGGTCGTTGCCCAAACTCTGCCCTCCTCTCTGGCACGAAATCTGCCACATTTCTACCGGGGTTGGAATTTTAAGAAAAATCACAAAGTGTTTGTGGCTGAATTCCCCAAAGCCATCCGGGAAAGGAATGTTTCAGAGGGTCGTGGGTGGTTGCAGATCGTCACCAGCTCCCCCTGTTTCCCGGGACAGCTGTGCCTCCTGGGCTTGCTTCTTACCTGTGTGGGTCTCACCTCCCACCTGGGACCCATATTCAGTCCATTGACATAAGATGCTGGTGAAACTCCTGAATGCTAAACCATGTCCTGGTTAGTGCCTAATGAACAGCCCAGTAACGTCTTGTGATGCCGTAATGCAGAGATGTCACCACTCCATCTTCCTAAACCTGGGGAAGGCATTGCCATCAGCCTGGGCACTCTTGCCTGCTACACCCAGATTCTGCCTCAGCAATTCTCATAACACAGCATGTCTGACAATCGTCATCATCAGAACACACTTAGCACATAAAGTTAAACCTATGTGCCATCTCTGTGCCTTCTTTAATTAACAGGAGCATTAAGGAGTTTTTCCAAGCAATACATCTTTTAACTAAATCTATGACCTACAAATGATTTCTTGTTCTAGTCTAAGAACAAATGTTCTATTCTAAGAACAATGTCATTTTTTTTACTAATAAAATAATAGCTGATATTTACTAATCTCCTACAAGGACTCAAAATACTTTATGTATAATATTTCAGCTAATCCTTTCAACAAACTGTACAGCAGGTATTATCCTATTGCTTCAGTTTGAAGATACTGCTGATTGCAATAGCTCAGGGGAGTGTTGAGAAAGGAAAAATTACAACGTGCACATTGATTGCATCACCCAACCCAGTAATCAATTTGTTAAATGTATTTGTCAGAATTGAGGAATTATAATGATATCCACGCTGTTACAGTGGAACAAACAAATGCATAGAGAGACCAAGAACCTTGTCCCAGATCCGACACAGGAAGGTGCAAGAGCTGGAATTTGTACCCAGCTTGTCCCACTCCCCTTAGACACCAACAACACTAACAGTCACTGGTCCATGACCCGAGATGATCTACAGGGAGAGGCTGGCCTCGCCTCCCTGCAGCAGTTTACCGGGCAGTTACCACAGCACCTGGCTGGGAACCAGCGTAGACACAGAGTGAGTAACGGCCCCGTGTGACTCTTCCTCTTTTCCTTTAGTGAGATACTCAAACAGCCCCAGTGCCGTCCAAGGCTGTCAGTTGGTGTGGGTTGTGAAAACCAAACCATAAAAACGCCTGTGCGGAATACTACACAGCTCTGAAAAATGATGCTGACCGTTCATGTGCAGTAGACACTGTTAACCGCAACTCAAACAACCAGCACTCTCCAGCGACCGGAAAAACTGTTTTTGCCAGTTGCTTGAGTTCTAGTTAACGGAGAGTCTGCTCACATGGATCCCCATGGGTGCTGGTTAACTGAGAGTCTACCGTAGTTTTGCTTAGAGAGAGAAAACTGCCAAAAGAAAAATCAGGGCACAAAATTGGATAGCATAGTTTAATTTCCACTATAATATTTTTTTAAATAAAAGGGAGAAAAACAACTGTACATAAGAAAATACACCCAAATCGTTCTGTGTGATAAATTATGGGTGATCGCTTTTTTAAAAAAAATACTTTCCTGTTTCCCAAATGTTTTACTTTTATGTAAAAATATCCTTGCACAAAACAAAACCTAGAAAGAAACTGAATCTAGGGACAGTAAAGGCCTTGATAGGGCGAGGAATAAGCCACGGGGTACTGCCAGGCCGTGAGCTGCTCTCTCCCCCTGTGCCCACGACACCCAGACATGTCAGCTCACCCTCACCCTCACCCGCAGGAGCCACGACGATCTTTTGTAACATCACAAAGACCCCAGCAAGACAGCGCAGGGACGCGCGGGACACCTCGGGGCCATGGGTGGCGCGGCGACCTGAGCGCCTTCCGTTAGGACTCGGACTGTGGGGGCACAAGGACAGAAAGGAGGCGCGGGGAGGGCCCGATCCTGAAAACCGTGCGCATCACAGTGGGACCAAAGCCGGCGGCTTCCGTCACATTGTGTCTGACGAGCAGAGGTCGGGAGTGCAGGAGACTTTCCTTTTCTGTAAAGTCACAATCCTTGGACACAGGGGAGTGCAGCCGTGGTCCGGCGTGTGCAAGCCGCCTGTGTGCAGCGCGGTGCTCAGGGCCCGTGCGCAGCCTCGCCGCCGCTCATTGCCCAAGTCCGGGCTGACCCTCCGGCCCGGTCCGGTGCTGCCTGGCTGCTCGCTGTGCATTCCCTCTCATCGCCGTGCAGCGCGGACCCCGACTCCCCCCGCCAAGTCACTGCAAGGACCCCCCACGGTTCTTGTTAGACGGAGGGAAAGCCGGCTTCTGCCCCTGCACGGCTGTGGACCTCACTTTCGGAACCGGCCGGAGAGAGGGGAGGGGAGGGGAGAGATGAACGGAATATCGGCGCTTCTTAGAATGGAAGAAACAGCTCCCGGTTTTGCCTCGACATTAGGCATCAGATCTCAGAAAGTTCCACGGACACGTCTCCCGTGAACCACTGCCAGTGACCAGAAAGCCTTTGAGAACGTAAGACGTCAGAGCGACCTTTCATTTGGGCATGACCCTCCGGCCAGGGGCTGGGGCCAGCACGGTTCCTGCTAGCTGCCCGCCCCTGCCGACCAGGCGGTTTGCAGCGGGCCGCACAGCCTCCCAGGCTCCCAGCCAGGCCTCCCGGGAGCGCGGCCGGCGGGGGGCCCACACCAGCCCCCACGGCCGAGCACCGCACCCCCCGAGCAGCGGAGTGAGACCAGGAGCTCTGCCCGCGTGGCCCCGCACAGAACCGTGTCCTTCTTGGCAGCACGGGGAGCTGCCGGGTTTTGAATTTGGGTCCCGGGATGGGCGCGTGGGACCCGGACAAAATCGTTCCATTTCGCTTCCATCAACTGGGGGATCGCAGTGGCATGAGCGCAGTCACCCCACAGTGACCCCGGGGTCCCCCTCTGGGTTGCCCAGACAAGCCAGGTCCCACGGGCCGCCTTCACTCCATCCTGACGGGGGAGAAGCTGCACCCAAACTCAGTGGAATGATGGGGCTCGGGGCAAACCCGACCCTGCGAGTTCACCCCTCCCCCCGCAACCCGATGCCTTCGAGGACGTCACGTGACACTGCAGTTGCTCACAAACCCAGGTGGGGCGGCTCTGCACGCGGGGGGTCACAGCAGCCCGTACCCGAACCTCCCCGGGCCGCCGGAAGGCGCAATGGGGAACACGGGGTGCTCCCCACGGGGCAGCAGTGCTCACTCCACCGGCCCTGTCCTGTCATTGACTCGGCACGTGAAACATCAGTCACTCTCTCAGCAAAGCTTTCTTCTAAGAAACAAGTAGATTTGAAGAAATAAATTCAAACACACATGCCCGCGACAGGAAGGTTAGTGTCTGGGAGTCCGGGGACCAACGAGGGGCCTCCAGGGTCGGCTCTCCAGGCCGTGGGGACAGTAGCAGACAAGAAGGTCATGGGGGGTGGCCGGGGCAAGGGAGGAGGAGAAGTGCGTGGGACCCCAGAGGGCGCGCTGGGGACAGCCTGGCGGCGGGCTCGGGGCTCCCTGCGAGGAAAAGCCCCAGGCTGGGGGGTGGGGGGTGGTGAGAGCTGAAGGCGGGGGCCGCGGAGGACCCTGAAAGCCATTCCTGCCGTTCATTAGGGGGCGTCATTTCCACCTGCAATGCCTTCTAGGCTTTCCGTCTCGAAGAGTCAGGGAAGCGTAGAGACGGTCCTCCACCTGGCGCCCTTCCTCGGTTTCCCGTCCCGTCCCGGCTCTTCGCTTCCCAGGACCTCCGTCCCGTCCCGAGTCTCGGTCCCAGGCCCCCAGCCGGCAGCTGTGACGTGCTGACCGTGTGCTTCACTTCTCCTGCGAGGTCAGGACTCCCGTCCCGTAACTGTGGAGTCTACACACCTGCGAGGGCACATTCAGGAGCCAATACCTGACCCTTTTCTTCACGTAATACCAATGGCAGGGGCTCCCGGTGTCCTCAGGCGTCCCCTTTCAATCGCTCCCTTTTGTTCAGGGCTCCAGAGAAGGGCTCCCATGGGCAAAGCTCAGTGCCACACGCGCCCGTAACCTAAATGAACTTGCTGGGGTTTTGTATCAGCTGCAAAGCATCCTGGGATGTGCCTTTTACCTCCGCCCCCTCTTTGACTTTTCCATCCCCTCGTTTTCCACCTGCTTTTGCCCCACCACACCTCTGGTTCCCCTCCAAGGTTGCCATAGGTGCTAGAAATAGAGATGAACAAGACAATGGCCCTGGCGTCAAGGAGAGCGTACTGCACGGGAGAGAAAACCGCACGAGGAAGTGGCTGTGGGTCTTGTGAAATGACAGCAAAGGAGAGGTCGGCTGAGGTCTGTGGAAACAGAGGCGTTAAAGTCTGCCTGGAGAGGGGCAGGAAAACGTCCCAAAGGGGGTGCATTCAAGCAGAGAGCCCTGCAGGAAACACAGGAATGCAAACAGCGCAGGGAGATGGAGCCTCAGTGCATAGAAGCTCCGAGGGCAAAACCATCCTCAGGGCAGGGGGAGACAGAAGTCCAGCCTGGCTGAGGGACATTCATGAAACTACGTCAAGTTTTGAGGCTAGAAGGTCAATTAGAGTGACCCTGGGAAGCTATTACATTCTTTGAAAAAATGTGTGTTTGGGAGAATCATTTTTCTAGTTTCTCACAGAAACGCAGAACCACAGTTACGAATTTGAAAGCATTTTCAGTCGTAGAAACATCATCAGAAAGTGTCACAACAAACAATTATTAAGCACCCACTATTTTGAGCTTAAGGTCAATATTTTATTAGTCTGAATGTTTCTGCTTATTATAAGCAAAACACTTCTTTTTTGGAGACAAGAAGGAATTTCGGTTTCCCATGGCAGACTGTTTTTAACTGGGTTATACAAATCGTGCTCTTCAAAATGCTTCCTGAATGACGAAACTCCAGGCAAAACCTGCGTGGTTTGAAATCCCGTTTAAGCTCCACAACATCATTAGATTTATGTTAGGTCGGCGTCCGGCACCGCACGGCCCGTGAACTCGGGCACCGTCTGCACTGCATTCGGGCTCGTGGCTCCGGGTCCCGTGCGGCAAACACCCTTCACCCCGGCCGGCCGCTGACTGCAGCTGGAGGGGACGTGCGTGATGGCGACTTCTCAGGCCACCGCGGCGCGTTGACACTGGCCTGCCCTCCTTGTCCTGGCATGTGGACTCGGGGAAGAGGCTGGCCCTGTGTCCGGCCCCGGTGGATCCCCATTTGCATTTTCCTCACGCTCTCTAGGTGGTCTGCACCTCAAATTCCAGGCTGTTCTCTGGGTAGTGGGAAAAATTATTGGCCTGACCCGGCCCTTGAACCTCTTTTCCCCACTTAAGGCTGGAGCTTTCATTAGTTTTTCATTTCTCATTAAGACACAAGTCAGAGTGAGAATGAAACACCTCCTGAAAATGGGACATGGAGGGCACGGGGCTGGGACTGAACAAAGAGCCCAGTGGACGAGGGGAGTGACCGCCGTAGGGTCCCATGCCAGCAGGCGACCACTGCGCGCCTTCTCACCACTTCGAGAACAATGGGGAGAAACCTGGCACCCAGAACACTTTGAGTCTCTACCATTTAGGACTCGGTGCTGTAAAGCCTGGCACCTTCTCTGAGCCGAGAGAACAGGCTCAAATCACATTGGGTTTCCCTCTTTCCAAGTACAAGGGTTGGGTGTGCCTTAAACCTCGCACCTGTACTCACCTGGGCGTCTGCCTTCGACATGCTCCTCGGGTACAGGGGTCGTGCCCAGCTCCTTGGTGACTACCCTTCTCTGTGGGGCACAGGGCGGTGTTCAGCACATGGAGTGGGTGAAGGAGTGCGTGCAGGCTGAGAGGAAAGGACCGTCTTAATCTGAGAGTGTGCGTGCACGTTTAATGACGTGCTGCCACTACGAAGAGGAAATGAAGACAGGCTGGCGGTTCCTCAAAAAAGATTAAACATAGCGCTACCATCTGGTCCGGCAATCTCAATAGGTCTATGCCTGAAAGAACTGAAGGTAGGGACCTAAACAAACGCTTGCACACCGGTGTTCTTAGCAGCGTTATTCACGATAGCCAAAAGGTGGGAACAACCCGACTGCCCATCAGCAGGTGAATGGGGAGACACATACCCCAAAACATCACGCTAAGTGCAGTAAGCCAGAAACAAAAAGACAGGTGTCGTATGATTCCACCTGGATGAGGTAGCTAGAATAGTTAAATTCACAGAAACAGGACGCAGAATGGTGTTATCAGAGGCTGGAGAGGGGCTCATGGGGAGTTATTCTTTCATGGGTGCAGGTCTTCAGCTCAACATTCCTGAATCAGCCAAGAGGGCATCAGTGCTGCCCACACAGCTTGCATTGAGCTGCATGTGACAAAGAGGCAGGTGGTCACTGAGTGGTCACATAGCTTCAAGGGCACATGTACCCGCATGCCCCTCACGGCTGTGCACCCCACTCTTTCCTGTGGAGATCTGTAAGAATGCAAACTGGCTCTGTCATAAAATGTGCCTGCCCCCCAAGCTCCCATGGCTGCAAGCTACTGGAGACCCTTCCTTGTCCCTCTTGTTGCATCCCTGACCTGAGAACTGCTCACTGTTACTGCAGCCCAGCCTCCTAGGGACAAACACAAAGCCTATTTGGGCTCACTCCTTCTAGATGTCCAGCCTCGAGAAGCAGTGCCACACAGAACTCAACATTGCAGGCAGAAGGGGCAGAGTTTGAGCTGCAGTTCTTCAGAGTGTTAGTTCTACAGCATTCGGCAAGTCACTTAAGTGAGCCTCAGTTCTCTTATCTGTGAAATGGGGGTACTGCTGTGCCGAGCTCACACGGTTGTGCTCAGGCCTCAATGAACTATTAATGTAAGTGCTTAGCGCAGTGTCCACAATCAAGTGAGGCTTCAACAGATGCCCATGTCGTATAACAGATACATTCTAGGGGGTAACAGATGGGGGGTGGGGGTGCTCATGCGTGTCATTTATGGGGGAGGCACTGTATCAACACCTTGCACAGGCCGGCCAGCAGTGGGAGCATCAGCGCTGCGCAGGCAATGCACTGGGGCTCTCCAAGGCGGTGGGTGGTTTCAAAGGATCTCTTTTCTGTTCCTCCCATCCCTCAACTCCTTCCCTAGTCTTCCCTTGCTGCTGATAGAGAGATAGAGAGATAGAGAGATAGAGAGATACCTTTTTCTCACGACTACTAGAAAGTTTACTCATTCATGTTTAGAAAAATGTCTTGAGACCTGTAAGTCCAAAGAATGTGGGGTTATGTTAATACAATGCCAAGTTTACCTGAAACCCATTAAGGAGAGTCCGGGGGCGGGGGGGGGGGGGGGGGGGGGGGGGGGGGGGGGGGGGGGGGGGGGGGGGGGGGGCGCGTCACTCCTGTCAGCGTGACAGTGTGGACGACCTCTGACTACTAGGACGCATCTCCCATGACTTCAGTCAATCAGGTCACATGGATAGTGTCTAATTGAACTCATTCACTTTGTTTTCTTAATGTGAATTATTCAGGTGCATCTTCCCAAAACCTGGAGAAGTTTATAGAAAGGTAAGTGGAAGAGGGGTCTGAGAAGTTGGTTTTAAATTGGGTTCCTCGTCTTGAAAAATGAGCAAAAACTCTGTTCCTGTGTAGTCACGGCCGCTGAGCAGCAGCAGGTAGCCTGGTGGCCGCTCTGCAAACTCTGGGAGATTATCACTTCCTGAAGTGATTAATTTGCACAGCCCTTAAAGAAGGACCATAAAAAAATGTACACCATGTGGATAAAACTTAGATCTGGCCAAAGTATCTGCAAAAGACAAAAAGGGGTATTTTATATTCCTGCTTTATGAAGGAGAAAACCATTTTTGCTCATTTTTGGCTTAAAATTCAGAAGCAAGGCCCTGGGTGCCCAGAATGGAAACCTTGGGGAGCCCTTGAGTTTTCACAGTTGACTACAGCCCCACAGCTGTGGGGACGTCTTATGAATCTGGACATAAGTAGCCCAGGTAACTCACCCGTGTCGATTGATGACAAATGCTGTGAATGATGCTAAGAAGGCAGTATAGCACGTCCCCTTGCTGGAGACTTCGATCGACTGTTTTCAGTTCCCTGCATTTACGGGGTCTTTTCCTAATGGGAATGTGAGTTAAAGACCATCGAGAAGATGGGGGGTTGGGGTGGGGGTGGGAATGGTGACACGAGAATGAGAGAAAAATAACAAAACGTTACCCAGAGGGTGGTCATACAAAGATATTTCCACAGGCCCAGCTTGTGACGTTGGTCACAAAGCCAGGTTTCCAAGTGTTTGACTTTGAGACTCTGTCTGTGGATTCTCAGTTTGTCTAGGAAACAGCTGTTGGACCATCCGGCCATTGTCATATATGCCATGATTGGAAATGACGTCTGCAATAGGTGAGTGCTTGAGAAAGAGGTTTTGAAAACTCTTTGACTTGGGGTTTCGCTGCTTTTCCACTCCACTCCACGACAGTAGCCTGCGGCTGAACTGAATCTCTCTCCCTTACCAAGTCCTAAACACACGTGACATCAACAAACGAACCTGTAAAGCTGAAGAACCCCTTTAAGAAACATCTGACCCCTTAATTCTTCACCGTCATTCACAAGGGGGCACGTCATGACCGGCTCTGAGTTGTATCATAAGAAATATGTACTTCTACTACCCAAGAATCCAAGATTGAGAATCATGACTTTTTGAATAAAATAGGGCAGAATCACAGCTACCCCCTGAGAACAGCTTCCTCATGCATATTGTCAGATACTTACTCAGGCGGTACAGACACCACAGACAGAGCATTTGCAGAGAAACTGCACATAATTCACAGCCAATCGTATTTACATCCATGGCCCCTAGTAAAAAGGAGTTTTGCTAATCTGCTATTATCAGTAGTGATCTCAAAAATGTTGCATGCCTTCGTTCTCCCACAACAGTTTGAGAGGTTTCTTAAAATCTGTGTGTGCCCCTAAGAATATGGTGCAAATGGGAATGCCATCTGTCCAGTGATCACAGCCAAAAAGACAAAAAAAAAAAAAAAGAAAGAAAGAAAGAAAGGTGACATTGGATCTAGAACAACTCCTCAACGGCCACCCACCTGCCATTTTAGAAAACAGAAAAGTAAACCCAGGAGCGCCTCCATGACTTGCCGGAAGCACTGGTTCACGACAGAGCTGGCCCCCGCCCCGCGCAGCGCTAGAAGCAGGCCATCCTGCTCATGCCTCGCCTTGGCCTTTCCACACTTCGCAGGTCACTATTAATTAAATGTGCCTGCCCTCGTGGACCCCTCCTAAGAGCCCTGGAACTCTTATGCTGAAGGAGGTGCAGACCTAACTGGTGAAGTGAGTTCAGAGCAGGAGGTAGCACGTGATTCAGAGGTGTTTGTATGCCAGATCCTGCCCTGGCACCCACTAAGCTGGTTTACCACTCTCCCCAGAACCCCAAGTCTGCCCAGGTTACACGCTGGGGACCCAAGTCCCAGCCTATGTAATGAACCACCTGGAGCTCTCCAGTAAATAGCAAACAGCCCTAGAACCTGCCATGAGCCCCAAGCCACACACTCTCTATGTCATCTCATCTCCATAGCAGCCCTGAGAGGCAAGTGTCACTGTCCCCATGTGACACTTGGGGAAACTGAGGTTCTGCAATGTTAAGGGTTACTTACGCTGCCGTTGAGCCAAAGCAGGTTCTCTGACGAAACCCTGTGTTCTTCCTATAGTCCACACGTGCCTCACCTGCTTTCTTCTATGCATTTAAAGTACGTACTGAGCACCTGTGCTGTGCCAAGCACTGTGCCAGGCTCTGGGACACAATAACGAAGAGGACACGGCCCTCGGCCTCCGTCTGCTTACAGAAGAAGATGCACTGAACCTCAGTCTCCAGTCCCATCCCAAAGCAGAGCACACCTATGGGCAGATCAGTCCTGGAAGGTACAGGGAACAAACTGGTCACACTGACTGAAGGACACCTGCAGAGAGAGGGCTTTGACCTCAAGAACCCAAACCCCTGCAACGGACCTTCTCCTGTGGAACCCGCTGAGCCCAAGGCCCTTCCAGCCCGGTCCTGTCTTTCCTTTTCCGAGGAGCCAAAGGGCGGGTGGCCGTCCGCCAGGGACCCGTGCCAGCCTCGCCCCCTGCCAGGATCTGGGCAAAGCAGCAGCAAGCATTTGGGTGAAAGAACAGAGTTGGCAGCTTGGGATGTCCCCGCGGTGCCCACTTTGCAATGTCCTGTGGAGAGGTTAGAAAAATAAAGACAGATGGCAACTGTGGCTGCCCATCTGCCGGCACGTCGAGGTGGAGGAGGTGACAGAGAGCGGGCAAAGTGGCTCCACAAGACGCTCAGGCCGGCGAGGAGTCGCGTAAGTCCGTCCTGCAACACGCTGGGGGAGACCTGCTTGTCTTCTTTCTTTTCTGGCTGTTGCTGAAATAATGTAACGATGTGCTTCTTGCTCAATTCTCTAAACTCGTGTAGTTTCTCAATAAACACTGGGCGAGGGGTGAAGGTCGTGGTTGGAAGTCAGCGCCCCCGTCTCTGTGTAGCTACCCATTTGGCCGGCGCTAACCCAGCTTTCTCGGCGTTTCCGTCACCGCCCCCGTGAGCACGTGAGCGCTACCGGAGGGGGAGAAGTCCTAGAAACGGGGCGATCGTGAGTGAGCAGAAGCAGCAGCACCGGGGGGAGCAATGGCCTTGAGCCCCTCACGTCATAAAGGGCGATGACGACGTTTCCCCCGATCCCACACGGCACCCCGACAAGAACACGGTGGCTGCTGGGAATGGGGTAGAAGCGTCCGGCACTAGCCACCTAAGTTGACAGGGCTGCGTTTTTCATAGCGGACCTAGAAATTATAAGGTGCAAACATTCCACATCACGGAGAGAGCCAGCACCACCCCACACGGGGCGTTTGTGTGCCCAGGCCCCCAGGACTCTTTTCTGCAATGCCAACGCTTTGGGGGGCCCCCGACAGCTGATCGGCGCTGACGTCAGCCAAGGTGCGCAAGGAGCCCGGGGGGCCCAGGAACAACCCGGCCCACCCAGTGGAAGGGCAGAAACGCCCCAGAGAAGGCAATGGACTCAGAGGGGCGCCCTCTCCCCGCCTCCCCGGTGGAGGCCTGGTGGCCGGGAGAAACGGTGCTAAGGAGTTCCCCCACCAGCCAGCGTGTTCCAGGCCACACCCACTTCGGGGTAACGTGGGCCCAGGAGCCCCCACCCCATTCCCACTCTCTATCAGGATGGCTCTTCGAGGCGCGTGTGCGGGCGGTCAGCGATGCAGTTGCAACGGGCCAGTCTGAAGAGACGGCTCAGGGTCTCACCTGGCCGTATGCGAGGCCCTGAGCGAGGAGGTCTGAGCCCCAACCGTGGAAGGTCTGGGGGTGCTAGCTCTGCTCCCAGGACACTTTGTTCATGTCCTCGCTGGGGGCCGCAGCTCTCTGGCACCAGCCAGGTGGAATGTGGCTGGAAGACCTGCCTGGGCAATGAAATGACCACAGCCCTGGACCCAAGTCACGAGGCCTGTCCTGCATGATCGGACACAATTCATTAGGACACGGATGGGCCCTGAGCCACCCCGGGGGCAGGGCTTGGTCCGCTCCGGGCCTGGCCGTGTGTTCCTGACACGTGTGAGCGCGCGGTGGT
Source organism: Lyroderma lyra (assembly GCA_004026885.1). Taxonomy (NCBI): domain Eukaryota; kingdom Metazoa; phylum Chordata; class Mammalia; order Chiroptera; family Megadermatidae; genus Lyroderma; species Lyroderma lyra. Next base: position 169,444 of record PVJL010001131.1, on the reverse strand, counting down.
GGGCACCGACTCCTCTGCCACTATTGTCCCCGGCTCAGCCATCAGGCCCCCAGGCCGAGGCTCAGATCTGTCCCCTGGAACTTGGCAAACCCCTCACCTCTCCGTCTGAGTGACTGAAACGAGCCTCCTGGCACGTGGCGGGCGAAGTGGGGCACTGAGGTGGGCAGGCGAACCTGGGATGGCAGAGTGGACCCGCTCTGGGCTCTGGGACACGTGAGCTGAGCAGGGCAGACACGCTCAGCTCCACCCACCCAGCTTTTCGTCGACAGCAGGGAAGGCCTGGGGGACGTCGCCCAAACCACCGGGATGCTGTGCAAGGCTGCCCAGACGTCCTGTTTTATTAATAAACGGACAGAAAACAACAGGACTGTCCAATTTCCAACAGTACATATGGTCAGCCTACTGACACTTTGAATTTAGCCCAGGAGACGAGGCTGACCATATGTACCAACCGAAATGGGACAGGGCCGTCGTTTTCTGTCCCATTTAAAACGGGACATCTGGTCAGCCTACTCTCCGCTCTCCAAACTACTAGAACTAAGAAGGCCCTTCGAAGATCCCCGAGGGAAAAGACGGCACAGATCAAAATGGCGCTGAGAATTTTTCAGGGATAGAGTCGGAAGCACCTTCTATGACACCCAGAGGGGGTGGTCCACCTCTGCCACGTAGCCCCTCTGCCCGTGCCTGCCCTGGGAATTGGTGAATTTTGTGTGCACATTGAAAGAGTTCGCTGCTGCACGTGTGTAATTGTGCAGCTTTATCCGGTGGGGCCAACACGACTGCACTACTGTGCACTAGCAACACCAGGGCGTCTTTGTTTTGATTTCACTGAGCAATTAGCCATTTTGGGTGGCGCTGGCTTAATCTGTGAGGTGCCCTTTCCCTAAGTACCAATTAGCTCAGGGTCTTCGTTCATCATCCTGGTTGCATCTGTAACCAAAAAACGGTCATCAAACAGGGATCTGGGGAGACTTGGTCCCTCTTAGCTCATCTTGACCTCATGTGGTTGGAGAGACGGCTCCGCATAATTGCTTTCGTGCCAGAGTGCTGTCGTAACAACAGGAAAACAAGGCGCCAGGGCAACCAGCAGAGCACACGAGCTTCACCACCCACAGAAGACAGGAGTGGACCTCAGCCCTGCCGCCCTACCCCCACACACAGGGAACGGCAAACCCGGCTACTCGGGTGGGTTCTCCTGGTCTGGATGCCCTCGCGAGGCAGCCTGGATCTCCCTCACAAACTCGGATCTTTCTGGAGCTTCCGTGCAAGCCTCTACCCAGCCTTCTGCCCCGAGTAGGGAAGGCGGCTTATTGTCACACCTGCGAGTGCTTCTTAGGCAGCGTAGGGAGATTTGTATTCACAAAGGGGGATCATCTTTCCTGACGTAACAAAAACATGAATTGAGCATTCTGTTCTACATGCTGGGACATGTTAAAGTGGGACACATTCTTCTGTTCTCTCTCTCTGTCCCTCTCTGTCCCTCTCCCTCTCCTCCCTCCCTCTCCCTCTCCTCCCTCCCCTTTCAGAAAGCCCAAGCACCCCATGACATAGTGCACTGACCACACCGACCACACCGACCGGCTACCCAGAAGTGCAGGCTTGCTCTGCCTGTTCCTCTGTATACACGTTGCCCGTTGCAAACTGGCCCCCATGGTCCTCATACTTGTGGTCAGCCGTGTCGCTTTTCAGAGAGCTGCGGTTTGGGACGTCACTCTATTGACTAAGTGCAATAGTGGTAGGAGAAATGACATAAAACCACAATGTTTGTGGCCCCTTCCACTAAAAGTGAGGTGGAATCCAGTTTTTCCCTCTGATAATGGAAGTGACATGGAAATCTGTTGTATTTCTATTGTTTCTCTAATTACAAAGTGACAGCTGTGGGGAAGTGAAAATGACACGGGGTTAAGGAAGTGAGTGTTTCCCCATAATCATGCCTTACCAACCCCATCGGCCAAGCTAACCACTCCGGAGAGTTTGGTGTATTTGTAGCCCGATTTTTTCTATGCAAATTCTAATTTCCATCTTTAGTAATATTCACTGAAATGAAATAATTATGTTTACTGCTCTGCCATTTGTCCTTTTCAATAAACAATACTTTTTAGCCGTCTTTCTGTGCTAATACATACAGATCAGTTCATTCATGTTTTTTTTTTTTTTTTTTTTTTTTTTTTTTTTTTTTTTTTGCTTTTTGGTATGTGGGTAGCTCCCTGACTGGGAATCGAACCCAGGCCGCAGCGCTGACAGCGCCAACGCCGAAGCCTTAACCCACGACACCACCAGGGAGCCCCCATGTTTTTTTCATTTTATTGAGGTGACATTCACATACTGTAAAATCAATCGTCTCAAAATGAGCAGTTAGTTCAGTGGCATTTAGTACGTTCAGAATGTTGTGAAACCACCACGTATATCTAGATCCTTCATTCTTTTTAATGGCTGTGGAGCAGTCTCCCGCATGGAGATCCACAATTTATGGAGGCAGGCTTCTTAGTTTTTTCCACTTTTATACCATTCCAAGCAATGTTGCGGTATGTATGTACATTTTGCACAATTGTGGAAATTTTACTATAGGACAACCTTCTGGAGGTAAATTTCAAGGTCAAGAGTAAGTCTGCTTTGAATTTTGATACATTTTGAAAAAGTCCCTCCAAAATAACCGTGACACCATCCATTTAGGAGCTCCCATAAAAGTGAGAGTAGTAGATGTCCCTGGGGACCTCTGTCTGTCCCCTCTTCCCCTGTCACTTACGCCCTGGGTGCAGCCTGACTTTTCTGGTTTGGAATCTGTATTACGTTCCCTGGGGCTGCCGTAACAAAGTAACACACACTCGGTGACTTGAAACAATAGAAATGTATTCTCTCACAGTTCTAGGGGCTAGAAGTGCAAAATCAAGGTATCAGCAGGGTCATGCTCCCTCTGAAGGGTCTGGGGGAAAATCTTTCCCTGTCTTTTCATGCCTCTGGGGGCTCCCAGCCACCCTCGGCATTCCTTGGCATTCCATTCTCTTCCCTGTGTGTGTCTGTGTCCTCGCCTCTTCTGATAAGGACACTAGTCATCGGACTGAGGGCCTCCCTTAATGCAATATAACCTCATCTTCACTAAGTATAGCTACAAAGCCTCTGTTTCCAAATAAGGTCACATTCTGAGGGATGCTATTCAGCCCATTATAGGATTATTCCTAAATTTGGAATTTCAAGGACTCAAAATAGAAAACAACTTAGAACATTATTCCATTCAGGTTCACACCAGGCAGTTTAGAGTCCCAAGAGTAGATGAAAACCTTAGAGAATCTGCATTCCCAGGTTAATGCAGGTTAGCACTTTAATTTGAACTTGAAGTGTTCCTACAAGTGTGTACAAAAGTCACCTGTGCAAAAAATGAACAATAGTAGACTTACATATCAAAGCCAAGACAATATTCTAACATCCCTATGTATACTTGCCTTGTAAACATGAAAGAAAGAAAGAAAATGAAAAAATTTAAGTGTAATTTTCCACAATGTATTCCTAGAATATATTGGTACAGTGTTTATTTTTGGTTTTTTTCCAAACCAAATGAGAATAAGTCAACCAGCTTAAAGTTAAAAAAATGTCTGATAAAGGTTTGCTATTTTCAGGTCACTTGTAATATCCACCTTCGTCTTAATTCTTTGATTTTAGGTCTATGCTCTTATAACTACTTTCAAAACTTTCTTTTTCTGTATTCATTAACTTTTATGAAACAAGAAGAGAAAATATAATTTAAAATTTCAAATATCCTCTATAGAGCACAAGCAGGACTATGCAGAGAAAGGCATTGATGCAAAATGGAATTGCATCACGGGGATGGAGCCTAAAACAGCATTCTATCAAGAAATTCATGAAGGTTCAAATGCGGTGTACAAAGGAAGGACAGATTGTGGCCACATAATGTAACTTCATTTCTCAGTGAAATTCTATTTCCCTGGGTGTAATATATGTGGAGAGTTTTAAGGACCAAGTTGCAGACCTCAAAATGTCAAGCAACTAATAATCAGTGCCAGACTCCTTTGGTTCCACTGACTGTATGTATCAGTCAGGATAGGTGAGGTTATGCTCCAGGAACAAACAGCCCCTAACGTCTTCGCAGCATAAAGCGACGAACATTTACTTCTCACTCACACTGCAGGTCCATCGAGAATCACCCTCTGTCTCTGTTCCAGGGACTCAGACTGGTGAGGGAACTGCTATCTAAAATATTGCCCACACCCAAGGCAAAGAAAAAGAGCATTCTAGAGGCCCTTGTGCCCCCAAACATGACATATGTCACTTCTTCTCACCATCCTACATGGCCCATCTGACTACAAGGGAGTCAGGAAGCCAAGAGTCTTTTGCAAATAGCCCCATTAACCACCCCAGTGAGGAGGTGGGGGCAGGACTTCGGGGGGTAGGATCTTACCTGAGCGTGCATCGATCCTTGTAATCTACTGAAATGTTTGTTTCTTTTACTAACAGGAAGACGGACTCCGTCCCAGACATGACAACTCCCGAGCAGCTGTATTCCAAGGTCATGGAGACTCTGAAGTTCCTAAACTCCCACCTGCCCAATGGCAGCCACGTCATTTTGTACGGCCTGCCTGACGGAGCCTTTCTCTGGGATACCCTGCACAGCAGATATCATCCTCTCGGTACGAAGACACGTTTACTCTTTAACCCTGTCTGTGCGTAGTAGCTAAGGCAAACGAGAGCCGTCGGGAAGCATCCAGCCGCGTGGCCGTCCCCGTCACGTTGACCGTGCCTGGATGTTTTCCGGGCCGTTCAGACCCTGTAAGAATACACCGAAAACGGGTGAGGACTGAGAGAGGCAAGAGCCCCCAGGTTAAAGGTCAGGGGCCAAATCAGATGCAAAGCCAGAAAGAGCAGAAGTATTTCATGAAGAATTGGGGCAAAACCAAAGGTAAGCGTTTATATCAGGAAACTGTTTTAACTGAAGGTAAAATCTAGAAACGAGCTGATAAAGTCCAAACCAAAAGAGACAAGAAAGCTCTGCATGGAAGGGACGAGTGCCCCGAGCCTCGAGGGTGAGTGCCCCCGGGGGCCAGATAGACTTCTGCAGCGCGCCCCCGCGCCCCGCCCCCGAGGGCTTGCTCCCTGCTTCTGCATCCGGAGTCCCCGGCTCTGAAGTGCTTTAAACGTCCCCCAGAAACTCCCACCAGCATCTCTAGCACCCCGGATGCGTTGTGCTGCAGAAGCAGTAGTGATTCGTATCAGGAGGGGCTGCCATGGCTGATCCCCGACACTCCCGTGAGAGAGGTTTTCATTAGCCCCCCTGTACGGATGACTAAACTGAGGCTCAGAGAGGGTGGCTAGCTCGCCAAGTGTTGCCCAGCTCATGGTCAGTGTAGGCTGGGTGGAGCGTGGCTCTTCTTTCTGTGTCTTGGAGAAGAACATTCCTTCAAAACAATATTTATTAAGAGCCCGTTGCGTGCCAGGCACGGTTCCAGGCAGGGCGTAACCAGCAGTGGACACAACAGTCCAAACTCCCGGCCGACGGGAGGCTTCTGTCCCGGGGGGCTGATGAGCGCTGCAGGAGAAATTCAGCAGGAGGGGGCTGGGAGCGCAGTCCCCCCCAGACACATCTCCCCAGCTTCAAACGGGCAGCACCCACACCAGCCTCTCATTAAAGGGACTGCCCCTTCCCCGGCGTGGCCATCGCCGCCTCCTCGGACCAAGCCACGCTCCAGGGCGCCAGAACCAACCCAGGCTCCTCGCCCGGGAGGCTGAGGGCGTTTCCCCTGCCGGTGAGCAATGTGCCCACGCGACGCGCCTCTCGTGAGGTCCAGCCCCGCACGGGGAGTCTGTCCCTCACGGCCGTGACCGGGCCCCTGAGAAACGGGCATGTGATCACAGGGAGGAGAACCTGACCCGTTCTGGGCTGCCCTGGGCACATGAAGGACAGCCACTTGGGCTGAGAATGTCCCTTTGAGCCACTGGGCATGAAAACTGCAGTCCCCCCGCCCCCAGATGTTTGCAGCTTCCTAAATCTCTCCCACGCTGAGAAACGCACGGGGCAGCGAAGTTGGGGACAAGGACGAGGTGCTCCCGACCTCCCCCCTCGTTCCCACGGGGACCTGACTTCGGGTTTTCTGACTTCAAGTCCCACCCCCTTTCCCTGAACTCTGGCCCCTTCCACCCTTTCTGATGCGTCACACAGTCACCTGACTTAAGCACAGCATGTGGTACTGACCCCCTGGAATTTGGGAGCCGGGCAGCGGGGTGCGGGGGGAGACAATGAGGGTGCTTCAAACGGCCTCCCTCCGGCTGCTAACCACCCCACAGCCCCTCACAGCACACACGAGGGGGAGGGAAAGGTGGAACCAGCTTGTCTATATATACACAGCCCTAGTTTCGGGGGGTGGGGGGGATCCAATTAGGGGGAAAGCTGAAACCATCAAAAACTTGTTTAAGGTTTTTAAGTTATTATTCATTTCCTAAATTATCCCTGCTGCCTGGTTGCCATGGGAAATAAACTGTGAAATCCTCAAGGAAGCACCAGGGTCCTTCCCAAACAGACTGCGAAGTACGTGGGTCCGCCCAGCCCCCCGGCCCTGCTCGGTCGGGCGCACAGCCCACGAAACACGGGGGGCTTGGAGAGAGGCTGCTGCCCGCACGCTGTCCCTGTTCTGCTCTGGACCCAATCTGTGTTTGGGTCTGCATCTTCACGGGACCACGGGGAAGTGGCTTCATGCTGGGCCAGCCTCTGGGTTGGGACGCTCAGGTGGGGAGCCTGCAGAGGAGTCCCCAATACCAGGAGCGGGACAAACAGCAGTCCCTCTGGACATCTGCACAACCCAGGCTTGGGGGCAGGAAAGAGGTGGGGGGCAGGAGTGCTGCATCCGGTCAGATGCGAGGTGCCCCCTCCTTCAGGGAGAGGGGCTTCAGCCCCCGGGGCAGGGCAAAGAGGGGGAGGATACCTCTCAGGGGCAGGGGGCTCACTGGGGCCAAGCAGGGGGGCAGGGTCCCAGCCAAGCTTTCTGAGGTTTACGAGGAGGCCCCGGTTCCAACGAAGAAACAAGATGGCAGGGGGCAGGCTGCAGGCCAGGGCTGTCCCAGGACGGGGCAGAGCCCAGTCACCTGGGGACATGGAGGGTGCACAGGGCAGGCGGGACGTGTCTGTCACTGCTGCTGGGTTGGGCCCAGAGGAGCAGGGACACACACAGAACGGAGACAGATGACGGAAACGCGCACAGACCCTCCTCCACAAAAACAAAGATTAGAGGGAAAGAAGGGCGGAAAGCAGGATCCGGAGCAAGTTCGGGGCTCCCCGCCGAGCCCACACTATAGAAGCCAACACAGAAGCCAGTGGTTTGGGGACGCACTGAACCGGGGCGATGCAGACGCCTCCGGGAGCCGGGGGCCTGGCGAGTCACCGTGACTTTAGCGGCGCTAATAAGCCCGTGGTTCCCCAGTCTGGGCACTCGCCCACCCACCGGAGCGATAATGTATTTTTCGTCTCTGACAAGAACATTGAGGCACCCCTCAGTCTGCCCGATCGGAGACGCAGGGGAAACGTCAGGCCGGTTCCGTCACCTTCCTTCCCCCTCTTCGCCCGAGACGGGGCTGTTGTTTTCCTTCTTTCTTCCGAGCATGAGAGACGTGTTCGTGGGGAAGACACGCGCCACGCAGCCCTGAGCTTTGGGGGAGCCTGGATTTGTGTCTCAGCCACAGCACGCGGGTGGGATCGCCTCGGGGGCTGGGGGTCCTCCCGGCGGGGAAGGGACAGGACAGAGTGAGAAGACGGAGGACGTGCCCACGGCGGACCCTGCGGTGTGAACCGAGTGTGACGAGGCCCTGGTGAGCGCGCGTGGCCCCTACGGCCTTTGCTCTTGGCACCTGGCTGGCACCGAGGAAACAGGCGTCGGGCGTGGCTACCGCGCGGGGCTCAACCAGCCTTCCCCGGGGCCGTGCAGGGACTCCCGGCACCCACACACACACAGTGGCACTTGGGGAGGCCGTCCGGTCACCCCGTGGCGGGGCCGTGTGTGGTCACTGTCAGGCACGCAGACTGACCTGCGCAGCCCTCAGCAGGGGTCATCGGGTCAGACCCGGGTGCTCCGTAAACCCGGAAGGCAGGGTGTGTCAACCAGCCCCGGGGACGCTCCCATGCCCCACAGGAACTTGGCATCTGAGACCACTGCCCAGAGAAGGCCGCCGTTCTGCCGAGGCCATTGCCAGTGAGGTTCTGGACCGTGTGGTTCCCTCGTGTCCCTCTATCGGGGGTCCGGATAAGGTCAGGCCTTTCAGGCCCGGGCCTACAGCTCAAGAAGGGGGCGAACCTCTCAGGCCCCTCCCGACTCGGGTCTAGGGGGCTCAGAAAGGGAAGCACAGGGGGCTCCGCAGACGCCACCGCACTGGAAAACTCAGGGCGGGTCCCGGGGGGCGTCCGTCAGCCCTCTGCGCGGGGGGCAGGGCCACCGTCCCCGTCCCCACACCCCAGCCCTCCCTGTCTTGCAGGCCAGCTCAATGAGGACGTGACCTACGAGCAGTTCTACTCCTTCCTGGGCTGCCTTCAGGTGAGCACGCAGTGACTCGCCCCAGGGCCACGTCCCGCGTCCCCCGCACGCCGCGCCTCTCTCACCCGCGCCGTGTTCTCCTGCTCCCAGGTCAGCCCCTGCTACGGCTGGATGACTTCGAACCGGACACTCCGGACGCTCACTTCGGAGGTAGGACTCTCGCAGGCGCGTTGGGACCACCTTGGACTGTTTTTTCCCGTGTTTTGGGGCAGGTTTTCCTCTGATGGCAAGACAATGGCCTCCAAGCGGGTGAACAGAGACATCAAACTGACGGGGGCGGGGGTGGTGAGCTGAGGACGTGGGAGAACGTGGGGCGCCCTGTGTCTCTCCCCCTGCCTCCTCTGGGTCTGTCACTCTTCCCGTATCTCTCAGTCACCGTCTCTGTGTGTGCCTGTCTCTCTCATACACACACGTGCACGCGCACACACACATGCACGCACACACGTGCACGCACACACACACACGTGCACGCACGCACACACACGTGGGTGCGCACACACGTACACACACGCGCACACCTGCACACACGAGCACACACGTGCACGCATGCGCACACACACACACCCCACACACACCCTTTCTCCATCTGGTCCTGGTCCATGTGTAGAGGCGGAGAGAAGGGAGGAAGGTTAGGCCCCGTCCACGTCTCCCCACTTAAATGAGGACCGGGCACTCAGGGCCGCCTCTCTTCTCGGACGGAACGCTGGTTCAGGTGCTTTTTCACAGGCTGTGAATGATACCTTTGTAAAAGATGTATTGAATTCTTTTCACACACACACACACAAAAATGCATTTCAATTAAAAAAAAACAACCTCGGAGAATGTAAAAAAGCACAAAGCAGCATAACAAAAATCACCCCAAATCCCACCACCCAAAGTTAATACGTGTGTTATGTCTTTCCAATATTACTGTCATAATTACATAAGTTTGGGTTTTGTGCCTCCACAGTGCCAGGAAACACTGTTGTTGTATGTCTTCTGATGCTCATAGATTATTCCTGCACGTCATAATTTTGTAATGATTTTGGAGTATATAGCATATGAATGCACCATGATTTATTTCACCCCTTGGGGTTGGTCATACAGATTTCCAATTCATCACTGTAACCAACAGCATTGTGATGAACCTCTGTGTGTGTGTGTGTGTGATTGTGTACCATCATCGTAGGCAAATTTTTAGGAAAAATTATTGGGTCCCAGGGTACACCCTGTTTAAGGATTTGACCCATCTTGCCAAATTGCTCTCTAGAAAGGTTAAACAAATTGACATGCTCAATCACCTATCCCACAGCAACACTCCTCATTATCATGATTGTTTATCTTTTCTTCCCCAATCCCACGGAGAATAGTGGTCTCTTACTCTTTTACTTTGCACTGATTTGGTTCCTAATGAATTTTAAGTTCTGCGTGTCCGTGGCCATTTGCACACGAATGGCCGGAGCTGTGCAGAGCTGCGCTGTGCTTACAGCTTGGAGTGCGGGTGGGGACTATCGATTTCTTTGTTCTGCCCCAGCCGGAGTCTGGATTTCACGGAATTCTCCCTGTTTCCTTTGTATCAGAGAGCAGAACAACTCTCCAATACACTGAAAAAAATTGCAACCAGCAAGACATTCGTGAACTTTGATCTTTTCTACATGGATTTTGACTTCCGGGAAAGTAAGTTTTGCGTGGTTTCTATACTGACCATAGACAAAGGCAGCAGCTCTTTTTTGAAGCCTAAGGCATCTCCAAGCCTGCAGGCAGGAGATTGGACAGTGGCCCCTGCCCATCTTGACACACTAATAGCTCTGAGTACTTAGAAAAGGGAAAGTGTGACACTGTCTGGGAAGGTGGCAGCCCAGCCTCCTTATTTCACTATCATTTTAGACTTCCTGAAGCAACAGAGCCAGGGACCAGCTCTGGCAGGGAGCCACCAGGTCAGTGGAATCACCTAACTTGTCTTCACCAGTATGTCCCGCTTACCGATGGGCTAAAGATGAATGTGACAGAGATGAGGGACAAGGCATCGCCCCTCGTCGTGGGCACCGAAATACCCAGGGACTCTAGCGGTGCAGGTCCCCAGGCCCTGCACATAAGGAAGCGAATCAGAGTCTCTACAGGAGGGACCTCAGCTACGCATGTGGCAAAGTGGACCACCCATACCCCAGCTTCCTAGAAAGAACATCGGTATTTCTTTTCTAGCATTCTGTCAAACACGGGGGTCACGGATGAGTGACCCCCTAAAACAGGCACGATTACTGGAGCTACAGATTTCTCCTTTACCTCTTGGCTCCGCAAAGTATTTCCTGGCTCTAATCCTTTCAGTCTTCATTGTTAAGCAATTGTTGTGTGGGAGGAAAGCCTCTTGTTGGTTGACCGCCAGCTGCTACGAGGCTACGGAAACGCTTTGCAGTGTGTGTGCAGAAGAAGGACGACGTCTCTCCCAGAGTTTATCATCCTGTCTCCCCAACCCCCCAGCCCCTCGCCCCCCGGCCCAAGCAGCTGGGATACGGCAGATGGCCATCACGAATGATCACATATTACATTAGCTGACACGCTTCGCATTGCAGACTCCACTACTTCAATTCTGAACATCTTTTCGACAAGACTGATCTCCCTTAACTAGATTTCCTGCCTAGGAGATGCATATCTCTCTCATGGGGAGAGACATTTTGATAAATAACCTCTCATTAAAATGCAGACTTAAAGACTCATTAAGGAATTCCTGGTGTAAACAAATATACCACCAAGGGATCTTTGATCATCATCAACCTTGAATATACATGAAGTTACTCCACATAGAAGAGTGGCTAACATTCACATGGGACTGTTTCATGTTCCTAGGGAGCCTCTAGCTCTGTCTTTTATTATCTTTGGGACAATAGGCAATTCCCTTAACATTTCTAAACACTCCTTTCCTGACCTGAAAATGGGGATACCCTATCTATGTCACATAGAGATGACGATGCAAAGTAATGTGTGATCCTCCCAAACATCACGTCTGGTCCCCAGGAAAGAGAACCAGTCCCTCACACCCTGTGACTCAACTCGTGGTTTGGGGTGAGCAGCACCTACTCCACCTGGGGGCTACTTGTAAATGCAGAACCGCAGGCCCACTCCTAATTAGGACCTGCCGAAGCACAATCTGCATTTAATACAATCCACAGATGGCTGTAGGCATGATAAAATTTATTAAAGAGGGTTCCATAATGCTCCAAGATCAATCATTGTAGTCCATTAGTCATCCGATTTTTATTAAGTCCCACTGCGTGCTGCGTAGGTGCTGGGAATACGGCTGTCAGCAAGGCAGAAGGGTCCTTGTCTTCACGAAGGATCTAGAGCAGGGGTGCCCAACCTTTTGGCTTCCCTGGGCCACACTGGAAGAATTATTTTGGGCCACACATAAAAGACACTCACACTAATGATAGCCAATGAGCTTTACAAAAAGGTCACAAAAAAAAAAAATTCTCATAATGTTTTAAGAAAGTGTATGAATTTGTGTTGGGCCGCTCGTCTCCGAAGACTCTTCCTGTCGCTTGCGGACTCGCCCTCCCACCCGTCACGCCCCGAACAGAGGCGGCGAGTTTCCCTCCCTTCGGGAAACTCTCCATCTGTGCCACATCTCCCAAACAGAGGAAATGTCGCCTGGCCGACGAGGACAGTTTTACTCTGCTACCCACTGCCCCCCGGCCCCAGGACAGCTCCACTGCAGCGAAGCCGGCTCTTAGCTCCCCGCCGCGTCCCCGTTTGTCCAGACGCACAACGACTTTACGGTGCTGACCAGGATGAAGTCGTCTTTCTAGACACCCGCGAACGTGGCTGTCGATCAAGGAGCTCTGTGACTCTTTTCCTGTGATTTGTGCTGCACCCCTGAAAAGCTGACCTTCTCTGACTTTCCAAAGAAAATGTATTGTGTGTCGAATCCCAAGGGATCCTTCCTGCTCGGTCACGTTTCACTCAGGTCGTCTGAAGAATAAATAGGAGTTCGTTGACCCATTTTGAGTCAGGGTCCCAGGTAGGAAGCAGGCCGCCCGACTTGCCATGCTACCCCGGCTGGGTGGGACCTGCCCCCTCAAATCGATCAGGAAAGAAACCGAGCCCCGTGGCGCTGCAGTGACCCGGAGACGGCAGCGTTTCGCCCGGAGATAGCTGGGCGGGCCGCTCTGCCTAGCACCAGTCACGGCACAGGCGAACCCCTCAACTCCGTGAGCTCCTGGCGCTACCTCTACGGGCAACCACTGCCATCATCTGCAGTGATGGCTGGGAACCGTCTCCGACCCAATGATCACGTCAGAAAAGGATACTTTCCACTGTGAATAAGCTAGGTGCGACCTCAGTAACCTGCGGCATTTCTTTTAATACCGATGAAATTGTCCTACGGTAAGCCGGTTCTAAGGGCCGAATTCCCTGGTTAGGGTCCTGCTAATGTGGGGGAGGGATGGGGTGGCGGGGGAGGGGAGGCGCGTGCCTCCTGGCAGGGAGGAGTGTCACCACCGAGGTGGTGTAGGATCGCCGGAGCACGGCGATAATGCAAGGGGTGCGCCCCCGCCCCCGCCCCCGCCCCTTGCAAAACGCGGCACGCGAACCTCCCTCCTCTTTCCGCTTCCGCTTTCGCTGGGCAGTTTTCTCGTCCGAGTCCCACGTAATGGAGATTGCTCAGTTGCTTCCAGGGGCGTGGCAGGGAATGACCGTACCTTCTCATTTGGGAAAACAGCCGCTAATTCTGATGACTGAAGTACGTCCATTCGTTCCAGGAAGTATAACATCTACCTCCGCCTCTCCCTCAGGCTAAGGGCCAGGATTTTTAGTGTGGCAGTTAGTGCCGCAGCTAAAATTCAGATCAAAGGGGAAACACCCTCCTCTAACGTTAAGCCTACACGCCAAAACTGAAGCCACCGAGAAACCCGGGTATAAGCCAGTCTGACCTTGTCACTATGGGGCTCCCAGTAAACATTGCTCTCAAGGGACACGGTCTTGGCTTAAATGGTGTTTCCTCGATCGGCTCAAATTTGCTTTCCTCTGTGGCTTTTCCAAATCTCCAGATCACCATAACTCTTTTCTGAATTTTCTGACTGCCAACACGCAGTCAGAAAGTGTTGTACGGAAGAGGCTTCCTACCCCAGCTCTCCCGGGTCAGAGGCCGGAGGGCGGGCCGGGCCGGGCCGGGGCCTGCCGTGAGTCACCTCCCCGTCCTGCTCACCCAGCTCTGTACGGTTTCCAGCAGGCTCAGTCTGAGGTCTGCACTGGGCTCCGTTTCCGTTGTCTGTTCAGCATGGGAGTGTCCGAACCTCCAACTGGGATGCTCTTACATTCTTTCTTTTCTTTCTCTTGTTGACATGTGTACAGCATACAGTGAAACCAAAGTAAAAGTAAAGGGAGACGCAGGAGAAAGGGCAGAACGTTCCCTGAGAACCTGGGTGAAGTAGAGGAGCACAGGCAGCATGGCAGCGATGCCACCGCCGAGGCTCCCGGCTGTGCCCGCTGGGGGCCCTCTGGGGACTCAGAATTCCCTCGAGGAGTGCTTACGGACTGTGTGACGTCACTGTGCGGCGTGACCGCACGGTGGCCTTGAAGCACTGCACTCTGCTCCCTGACCCCTGCAGAAGGACAGTGTTATTGCTTCTCATCACTTTGGGGCTGAAAATACGTCCCCTGGAGCCCTCCTCACTCTCAATGTGATGTTGGGACGATTCTACATATTTATGTCTCTGGCGAACTGCATGATTTTAATGGCGGCCGCCTGGCATAGGCAGCCAGTCCCGGCACCAGCAGCTCAGGAAAGGTGATGTTCACAAAACGTCTGATTTCTTTCCCCTCTTGCCCCTGCAGTACTGGCTGCTGAGAACTGAGCTGGACTTAAATGGGTGTCAAACGTTCTAGAGCTCACCTTTCCCCACCAGCCTCCTCACTACACGAACCAAATTTAGGCAACACTCTCGCACATTTTCTTCCTGAGTTGGGGGTGGGGGGTCGGGGGGATCATGCCATGGGAAGATCATTTCTGTTCAGAAAGCCCCCAGCCTGAGGTGGGAATCAGCAGCCCCCGCGGCGGGGCACGCCTCCGGCCCGCCGGGAAAGGGGGCGGCTCTGATGGCACTTCTCGCCCGGTCCCTGCCCTCTGACGGTGGCTGGTGGAAGCGTGCTCTAACCCTCCGGTTGTGTGTGTGCCCTGCAGTCACGAAGGAGTGGCAGAAGCGAGGCGGGCAGCCCTGGCAGCTGATTGAACCCGTGGATGGATTCCACCCCAACGAGGTAAGCGCAGTCACGCCAGGGCTGCTGAAGGCCATCTGTTAGGTTTGCAAATGTAACGATGCAGCCGTGTGTTTACGTTGTCCTGTGTGATGCCAGACACAATCTGAGGTAAAAGTACACACGTGGGTAAGAGAGAGAATTCAATAAGAAGAAGGTGAAAATCGGGGTAAAAGGGAAATAAGGCGGAAGTGCTACCTGGCCTCCTGACTGAATGCCCTCAGGTCGCAGTCATGTGACGCAGTCGGGGTGCTGGGAGCCTGTCGGTGACAGCCTGCAACATCAGCTCTGCATCCCCGGGGGGACTGACGCAAAGAGGGGCACAAGGCATGGCCTCCTTATGACAAGTACTCAAAAAACAACTCACACACAGAAAAATACATCATGGAAGTGAGACCTGGGAGGGATCTCTGCTACGGATCCTTCCAGAAAGGACGCTGTCTGAGATGAGAGGCAGGCCTGGCGCCTCCCGCCCCCCGCCCTGCGCATTATCCTGGCTGCCACCAGGGAAGCCCTGCTCTTACCTGTTAACACGTACCGGTCCTGCTCCTGACGCTTCGTGCTGAAAATAACAGTAAAAGGCAAAGATGTGAAGGAATGCTTCTGCCATTTTTTCCATTTTAAAAGCTGGAAATTCTTCACACCTTTCTGACCCAGCCTTTGAAAAGTGGCAGTGACAAGGGTCCAGACCTGAGAAGCACTCCTGGCATGCTCCCCTGGTGACCTTGGTCTTGATGGTGAGCCAGGCCACAGGGAGGGCCAATCACTCCCTCAGGAGCCCGAGTGGCAGGGAGCCCACTTTCCCCAAGCTCTAGGCTCAGGGAGAACCCAAGGACAAGGCTGATAGAAAAGGAAGCGTGCCACTCTATTGGCAGAGGAAGACAAATGCTGGGCAAATTTTACGGTATTAACACCCTTCTCACTATTTTAAAGAGCCGAAAAAAGAAAAACAAATAAAGGAATGTATCAACGTAATGCACTGCAAAGTATTTAACTTCCCTGTATATCATTTGGACAAGTTGATCCAAGAGAATTTTTGGAAAGAAGCTGGTTAAATATTATAATCTGCCCCCCGGCCCCGATGATGTCTCTGGTTTTAGAATAGTTCATGTGGAGACCTTCTTTCTGGCCGTCATTAGGTAGCAGTCGTTGTCATTCTTTGCACATAATAGAATTTTACCCTTCTGATGCTATAGAGACAAGGCCTAGGAGGAGTTGGTCAGTTAACTAGAAGCAAACTAAAAAGAAGACAGCTTTGTTTTAGCCCTTGGGACAGGTTTGTCCGATCTACCACAAGACCGTCTTGTCCCTGGCTCTTAAAATAATCTTAGGGCTCGCGTTCTGTCACAGTGGAGCTCCATCTTACTCTCCAACAGCTTTGCCTGGAACCGACTATTGAGCACAGCCAAAGCTGGGGGTCGGCGTGTGCAGTCATCTCACATTGTCCCTGGGCGAGAGTGGAGCCACATCTCAAGTGGGCCGCAGGGTCAGCCTCACCTACAGCCTGCCTGTTCATCAGGCGCATTAAGCTGAACAGCCCAGACTGCAACTTGCCATCTAAGAACGTTTATTGAGCGCCTCCCCGCCTCAAACACTGAGAATTCAAGAGCGAACAAGACCCCCCCGCCCCCCGCTGCCGTCTAAGAACAGGGCCGAGTAGAGAGGGGCAAGTCAACAGATCACTAAGTACAAAATGCTGAGCGCCTGCAGACGCGCAAGCGCAGGAGGGAGGGAGGCGGGTTAGAAAGGGTTCTCCGGGGACGTGATTCAGAGGTCAGGCCACGACCCGGGCAAGCCAAGGGAAGGGGACGGGGTTCCCGCAAGTGACTGGCAGGGGCAGAGGCCTGGGTGGGAAGGAGCGCCCGGCGCTCGGAGGGGACTGAACGGGCTGCGGTACAGCGAGGGCCAGTGCGGGTCAGAGGGCGGAATGGAGCGAGGTATTCCGGGACCAGGTGGCGGAAGGTCTGCATGGGCTTTGACCTTTTCCCTGTGGGGAGTGGAGAGCCATGGAAGGCTTTTAAGCAAGCAAGAAACAGAAGCAGGCTTGTGTTCTAAAAGATACCTGTGGCAGCAGCGTGGAGAATGGTGTGGGAGGGGCCAGTGGGCGAGAGAGCTGTCTGAGGGGACCCACCTCTTGGAGACAATGTCCCCGTGCTTCTGAACAACGTCAGGGACACCCCTGCGCGCCCTCCCCGAACGTGTTCTCCTTTGAGACCTTCAGCAGTCACATTTCTTTCATCGTCCAGAATTAAAAACCCCCGTGAAGACCAGGCCCCATGTGTTAAATGAATGAGGGCATTGTCTGCACGTTCAGGACCAGCCAGAGGACTGGGCAATCAAGAATGAACCCGCCTGACGTCATGCATAAAAGGAAACCTGACGGACAGCACTGGGCCTGAGAGTGGGCATTGGGCTGGAACAAGGACCCCTCATGACCCGTTATCTGTTACTAAACTACAAATCAGCACAAATTTAGCAGCCTAAAACAATATTGATTTTTTTTTATCTCACAGTTTCCATGAGTCAGGAGTGCTGGTACAATTTAACTGGGTGCTCTGCTTAGGGTCTCACAGGGCTAAAATCCAGGTCATGTTCTCATCCGATGACTCAACTGGGGAAGAACTGCTTTCAGATTCACTTGGGTTGTTGCAGGACTGAGGACCCAGCTTCCTGCTGGCTGTTGGCAGGAGGCCACCCTCAGCCCCTTGCCACATGGGCTTCCTACTTCATCAGTTCCACAAGGAGCATCCCCAGGCCCAGGCTGCTAGCAGAGCCGAGTTTTAGACAATGCTACACCATCACTGAGGTGTCCTCCTTTCATTTTCGCCAGATTCTATTGGTTAGAAACGAGTGACAGGTCCCACTCACATCAAGGGAAGAGGAAAGCACAAAGGCACAGAGGTGGAAATCACGGGGGACCATCCTAGGGTCTGTCCGCCATGCAAATGCTGGTACATTCTTTACTTGGTCATCATTTTCCTTGTACTCGTCTCTGGCAGGTGGCTTTGCTGCTGTTGGCAGAGGGCTTCTGGGAAAAGGTGCAGCTCCAGTGGCCCCACATCCTGGGAAAGGAGAACCCGTTCAACCCGCAGATCGAACAGCTGTTTGGAGACCAAGGCGGGCACTAAGCCCCTGGACCTGCACTCATGGGGCGCACTGAGCAGCAGAGCCTTGGGCGACCGTACCCCACGAACAGTCGTAGGGCTGCTGCATCACAGACTCGGGGGAGTCTATTTAGCAGCATCTTTGCAAAGTGCTTTCCTCTCATTTAGGAATGTCTCTGAAGGACAGTGTGATTCTGCATGCTTCTGGGTCAGTTCCCCCGCAAGCTGATCCTCAAATAACCTTTAACCAAGTGCTCTGGGTGTCATTCCAAGTAAGAGAATATCTGTGCCCTTTAAAAGTTGACAAGTATTACAAGCCCCACAAAGTCCAGAAAACTCTGACCATGTTTCTTTATTTTAAAGATTCACTTAGATTCTTTGGCTGCACAACCTGATTGCCTCTTTCTATAACAATGATTTTGTGAGATTCTACAGACAAAAACAGAAAAATAAATTTGTTGCTTACTCTCGATGGTTTCAAAGCATTTCTTTTAGTTATACAACCTATTATTGGTAAAATCATATACATTTTAGGATTTTTAGCAAATTGGGAAGACCTATCAAACTTCTTAAGGGACCTATTAGTAAAGACACACTATTTGTCATGTTGTGAAAGTTTTGTGTCCATATAAGCACAGAATTCTGCAAAGTCCTACTGCACACCATTCTCACTTATCCATCTCTGGTTGCGGTTGTGGGTTTGGAGGTCCATCTGTGTACCCCCAGACCCACCTCGGGCAGTGAGCATCCTATCTCAAGCAGGCACACCTTTCTCCATTGTGCCCTCAGCAGCCTGCTTGACTCAGCCCAGCGGTCACAGGGACCACTGAGTAAACACGCCGGCCTCTCCCGTCGGTGGGCGGTGTGCGGAGCCCCCCCGAGTGCTTCTCGGGGGATGCTGGCAGGATGAGCCCTCTCTGCTCTCAGCAGCAACTGTCTTACACACGTCACTGTCCCTGCTCCATGACTATCCATGTCACTGTCGGTCTGCTTTTTGGGATGGCTTCCCAAATAATACCCAAATCTTTTGTGTCAATAAAGACAAAATTAAAGTGATGGTGGGTGTGTATAGTTGGGTGTGCTTTATTGTTGACCATATTCCTGATGGGGAGATACTTCCATTTTGATGGGCACCAGTTCGAACCAGGTTTCCCATTCATGGTCAGAACATGCCCGATAACTGGGGGACATCACCACAGACCAGCGTCCGGCGTCACACCTGTCACACCTTGTCTCTTCTCCACATGCTTCCCGTGCCAGGAGCTGTAGGATACTTTCCTCCTGTGATCGGACCACAAGTCCTGTACCACTGTCACAATGCTGGTGGGCAATGGGAATGTACCTGAAGTCCTGTAACCTAACTGTGCACAGAAATGGCTGCAAACCACCGCAGTCGTTCAAGCTAAACTCAACCCAAATGGCTACCCATTTCAACTTCCTAAAAATTCCAGTGACTACTCCAGCACCATAGGACATCAGGGAAAGGGTGACAGCAAAGGAGCAATTCTGCTTAAAATCTCTTACTTTTGCAAATTTTAGAAAGCATATGACCATGTGAACACATTGCTGGGGCCCCTCCCAAGGCTTGGGAAGGGACCCTAAAACTTACTCTTTATTAGACTGATGGAAAATCCACCTCTGATAGCAAGATTAATTTGTCAGGTTGTGTGTGTGAGCTTCAGTTTTGGGGGGCTGAAATACTTTAAGCATCAACCCATTAATTTCTGTCACCTGAATAGAACCCGTGGTTCAGTATGATCAACACACGTCCCCAAGAGGTGGATCAATGGGAGACCAACATGCCACCATCAGGTTCCAAGCAGGAAATGCAAGCTGGGAGAATGAACTGGAGAGTGTGAGATGGGGAGGTGTTGGGGTGCAGAAACCTGGCATATCCGTCTCCTCCTGAGCGGTGTGTGTCCACTTATAGGACCTCAGTAACTCCATTACTGATTTTGGTGTTCGAATATCTTTTGTTATTTTTAAGCAGCAAAATACCAATACTTGTTGTGTTGTTTTGTTACTGTTTTTTTTATCTGAAATCTTAATCATTCAGTCTTAAGATTTACTCAGATAACACTGCACTGAAATTCTGTGTTCCCATAGAAAGAATTCTGTTCCATGCCTCCAGTTTGTAAAATGCTTCCAAGTTCATGTATTGTTACATTCTAATTTCTATTTTCAAGAATAGGAGTGAGGTTCATTATCTTGGATTGCTTTTGCTATTGCTGGGGGGATAGAGAATCTATTTTAGTCCCTGATATTTTTCCAGAAGGCCCTGAAGAAACAGAGTTATTGCCAAAATTGTTCATTGCATCATTGTTAACAATAGCCAAGATACGGAAGCCACCCAGGCGTCTATCAATTGATGAATGGGTAAAGAAGATGTGGTACACCCTTACAATGGAATAGTACTCAGCCATAATATAGAATGAAATCTTGCCACATACAATGGCCTGGATGGACCTAGAAAATGTTAAGTGAAATAAATCGGACAGAGAAAGACAAATACCGTGTGATTTTACTTACATGTGGAATCTAAAAAAACAAATGACCGAACAAAACAGAAACAAACTCCTAGACACAGAGAACAAACTGATGGTTGCCAGAGAGGAAGGGTGTGTGGTGTTGGGCAGAAAAGGGGAAGGGGATTAGTAAGTACAAACTTCCATTTACAAATAGTCAATAAAATGGAAATAACGATGCATGGTGACAGATGTCACCATACTGTGGCCATCACTTTGTAAGGTATATAATGTCGAATCACTATGCCATAAACCTGAAACTAATACAATATTGTGTGTTGTGTGCCAACTATAATTAAAAATAAATTTTAAAAAAATAATTAAGAGAAAAAGAGGAACTTTTGGGGGATACATTTAAATTAGCCCCATCGGATCTCACTCCTTGTGGTAAAGATACTAAGAAAGAAAAGCCGTCAGCAGAGGGGCCGCCTTCCTGCAGGCACCCGTGGTGGAGGGGCTGAGGGCTCCCACGCGATCGTCGTCTAAATAGCCCGACATGATGTCATTCCTTTCTCCTGTTTTCAGGTGAAAGACCTGCCTTGCCCTTCACTCCTGAAATGGGACTCCCCATTTTCCACATGGGTCATGATTAAGCACTTCTGTCCCCCGCCCGTTCCCGGGCATTTTTCATCCGGGGTGGAGCCCTGTGGGTTCAGGCCCTGGCAAAAGAAAAAAATGTCCAGCAAAAGCCGAGCAGCTACAAAGCCTTCACGTGAGACTTGTACCGATCACAAGGTAACAGGACCTGAGCCCCCAGGAATTTTCCCCAGCTCCCCCCGACCCTTACCAAGTTAATCCCAGTAGAGAAAGGATTTTTAACTGGGTCCATGGGGACTCCCTCTCTCAGAATTAACTTGAATGGGAAAAAGGCTGTCTTCACTACTAAGTTAAATTTAGCATTTCCTTTTATTACGAAGGTAGGACACAAAACACAATGGTATTTTTAGCTGTCTGCGTCACAAACATTTTCAGATCACATTGCATTTGTTGCAGATGCAGCCAGTTCTTATTATTCATGGCAGTTATGTTGCATGAAGTTGCCTTGAACACTGAATTAGCAAACACCAAACCTTTGCTCCTAGGTTGACCTAGAAATACAAGGTCACATTCCTACAAGGCTCTGAGTCACATTGTCATCAACCCATCAACGCGCAACCTTGTTTTATGTGTGACTTTTGTTTAAAGACACCTTATTTAATTTGTAATTGATTGCTCAACATTGAACTCACGGTCAGCAGCGCTATCTACCCCTCTATTTTCTCCACAAGGCACGTCACAGCCTTCTTGCACTGAGAAACACTAGACAGCCCTTCAGCACTGTCCTTGGAAGACATTACAAGCAGGGAAATTCCCAACAAAAAGTACGAAATGACAAAAATGTGGCAGGACATATATCATGAAAAGGACACGTGTTTATAATGTCAAAGCTGAAACGAGAAGGCAGCGCATCCATCACCATATTCACCCTCAGCTGGGAACGTGCAGGTCAGGAGACTGAAAATTTTCACGGCTCAAATGACCACAGAAGTGCCATGAGTGTTAATATGGGGTCACAAGTAACTTTTAGCCAGTAGGCAAATTAACAAATACAGAATTCGCAGATGATGAGGATCGTGAAATGTCATTTATGGCCATCAGCTCCTTGAAACAACTATAGTTAGTAGACCCATTAAAAAATAAGCATGTGTATTAATTAATGTATGCCCATTTTTAAATATTCCAAAATACTTTTAGTAGCATGAGGTTTGGTTTCTTTGTAATCTTGTATGTTTTGTTTTGCCTTTAAAAGCATTAGTCTGAGAAAGGACCCCCAAGGCTTCCCCAGTCTGGCAAGGGGGTACACGGCACAAAAAGGTTGCATGGTCTGGGGTGTGGCACTTTGAGGAAGGAGAGCTGAAGAAGTCTGCAAGCTCTACGTAATTTCCCTGCTTCCTGGGGAGTCAGGGGCTGGACACTCTGCAGCAATGGAGTCCGTTCGGCTCAGCAGTTCCGCAGCGCCTCTTCCTCGCTGGGCAGCTGTTAGCTGCCTGTGGGCATCCTGCTCTCCAGAGCCACCTTGGGACACGCTCCATCTCCCACACTCACTGGCAGGGGCAAGAGCGGCCTTTCCCAGGAATGCTCAGACTAAATCCGCACTCCCCATCTTTACTGCGAGGCAGGGTGTCTTTGCAGTCCTTCGCATTACAACAACAGCTTTCCTGGTAGAGCAAAATGACAAGGGCACCTCTCGGGGACCCCGAGACGCACGGCGCGCTCCCCGTACTGCGTGGATTTCCTGACGAACGGACGCATCAGAGATGCTATGAACACGTCAATTTCTCATTACATCTGAGCACGGCAGCTGTGTTTGCCCGGCAGGATGAACCCCTCTAATCTGATATGGCAGAGGTTCTGGCATAAATATTCATATACACAAGGACTCTTTTAATCTGGTCCTTTGCTTGGGGTAATGGAGGGTGGGGAGAGGTTGCTTTTAAAGCCTGCTTTCTAGGTCACTTCTTAAAACCGCATTATCAAAAAATAATGGCCTCATCATCATGAATCTGTCATTAAAGGAGGAATTACGCTTCTGAAGACTGTGGATGGATGGAAATAAACAGCACAGAATGAGGCTTGCTAAGGATTTGGCGCTGGCGGGCGTGGTGGGGAAGAAGGGGGGCCTTGTGCTCCTGGGAGGCTGCTTTGTTTGTAAGTAATTACAAGGAGCGTTTTCAGGAGTGCTTTCAGCCTCAGAGTGCTGCAAATGCAACTCAGAGGTTCACAAAGCTTTGGTCAATACACTGAGGCAGAAGGATGAGCAGGAGGTCGCACCAAGGGCTTTGATGGCAGCCCACATTCACAGTGGCTTCAGGCCCTGGAGGTGGAGATGCACACTTTACACAGGTTCAGCAGAGCCCCCAGGTGCTAATATGTTTACACTGATCTCCACGCTGAAGTTCTGCAAATGTCAGCTGGAGCCCGGGCATGGAGGGAGGCTGCTGGGGGAGCAGAGGGCTTTCGAAGGGTAGAAAACATTTAAAAATCTTCACAGTTTCAGGATAGATAAGGGTTTCCAAGACAAGACACAGAAACAATTTCCAGAAATGAAAAAAAAAAAACCTGATACATTAGATTTTAGGTGGAATTAACATTATTCTGTTATGTTAGACAAAATTTGTAACTTCTGCTCATCCAAAGACAGCACAGGCTGGAGAAAATAGTCATAAAATGTAATATCTTACAAATGATTTTAGAATATTTAAAGAAATTTGCATATCCCAATTATAAAGAGACAAGCCATTTTTTAATAAGCAAAAGATCTGAAATGCTTTATAAAGGAAGGCATGTGAATAGCCAATAAGCACATGAAAAGTGCTCAACATCCTTAGTCTTCAAGGAGATGCAAATTAAAATCACAATGAAATACCACTTCACACCCACTGGAATGGCTAAAAAGGAAAATATTGACAGTAGCAAGTGTTGACAAGGATGTGGAGCAACTCACATTCTCGTTTGCAGGCACTATTGGGAAAATATCTTATAAAACTAATTATACATCTACTGTATGACCCAGCAAGTTCACTCCTAATTATTTACCAGCATATGTCCACAGAAAGACTTGTACAAGACTGCTCACAGCAGCTTTGTTTCATAGTAGCTAAAATCTGGAAACTGTCCAGATGTCCATCAATAGCAGACAGGATAAACACATGAAATACTACTCCGCAATATGAAACTATTGACACACACAACAAGAATGAGTCTCAAAATTATGCTGAATAAAAGCTTTAGACAAAAGAGCATACACTATATAATGTATACGTGTGTGTGTGTGTGTGTGTGTGTGTGAGAGAGAGAGACAGAGACAGAGACAGAAAGAGGAAATTCTAGAGCAGCCTAAACTAATCTATGATGAAAAACATCAGAGAAGTGTTTGCCTGGAATGTAGGAAACAGGAGAGGAATGTAAAAGAACTTTGTGGAGTGATGTGCTACCTTGACAAAGTTTGAGGTACACAGATGTGTACACTTATTAAAACTCATGGAATGGAACATTTAAGATTTGCATGCTTCATTATATGTAAATTTTATGGACAGTTGGGCAGCTAGTTGAGTAGAATGTATGAATGCCTATATCTGCTATTTATCTTTATGAAGGTAAGTCAAGGGGATTTTCTTAAGCACCTTAAGCATGACATACAGATGTAGATACACTTATAAGTGAATCATTTTTCTAACAAATCTTGAAAGTCTATAAAAGGTCACTGGAAGAATCCATTAAAATGTTACACGGTTTCTTGTGACTTGTAATATTTGTACAGATATATGAAAAGAATTTTGTGCTCATGCAATTGCTAAGCTTTTGGTTTCATTACAAGAAAAAAAAATATCATGGAAAAAAAAAAGACAAAGTGCCTCAACTTTAGACTACAAGTAATATTATAATTTAAAAGAGGGAAAGACATAAGGGAAGAGAGGAAAACGATAATTAGAATGTAAAATAGGAACATGGCTCACGAAGCACCTTGAATCACAATTTTAAAATATAATTATCTTCATTCATTCCCATCCTGAGAAAATGTACAAATGAAGCCAACAGTTCCTCCCTGGCCTGCTGACAACTTTATTAAGCCAGTGACTTCTGATGTCTCCATACAAGGAAGCAGGATGGCTTAATGGGAGACCAGCCTGGTGGAAATTTTGCAAAAGGGGGCAAGAGACATCAGTTAGATGTTGGATTATATTGCAGACAACATCAGGTTGATTTGCGGTGTGGACCAAGGACACAATGGGAATCTCCAATGACTGAAAATTCTGACACGTGGAGTGCTGACTGTTCACTCTTCAGCACTGCAGCCCTGCCCCCCTGCCCAGCCAGGCCCGGCTGCTCCGGGAAGGGGAGGGAAGGGGCTTCGCCTCCTTCCATCTGCATCACCTCAGGGACCCCAAAGAAAAAGAAGAAGAATGCAGAAGATGAGGGAAAACACAAAAGTTGGCAAGGAAGATGAAGTATTTTAATTATTTTATAGTATTTAGTATTATTAGTACATGTAGGAGGCAATGTAATATTTTGTCCTTAGAATCAGGCTAAGCTTTGAATGTTGGCTCTGCTGTGTGACCTTGGGAAAGTTTCTTAACCACTCTGACCCTCAGGTACCCGATATTCTTATATCCTTATACTTAACACTGGATATCTGTGAGAATTAAATGAAAATAGCACATGTAAACACCTACTATAGCTCCACAACCCTTACCTGCATTCCCCAAATCCAAAAAGCTCCTACAACCAGAGGTTTGCCCTAACTCATCTGGAGACAAAACCTCACCTGACTGGACCTGAGGCCATTTAGCCTTTTTTTTTTTAAATTCTACGTAATGTAAACTCCTATGTTTCTCTGCAGAAACATTAATGTTTTCATTATGGGGAGTTTCCCTAGACCCATCTGGAGTATTATGTAACATGGTATATACACTGTATTAGCTTTATAAATTCAAAATGTCCTGAATTCTAAAGCCATCTTGTCCCGAGAATTTCAGGTAAGGGACTGTGAACCTGTATACATCTTCACGTTATTGCTAATTTATAAATTCCCTACTCGCACTTCATTGCATTTTAAGACCTCCTGTGGGCGGGTTTAATTGGCGGTAAAGGAGCCTGCGTGAGCTGATTACTTGCTTTGGCGTGCATTCCATGACATCGGTGAGTCTGCGGCCACCTTCCAGAGGACAAGGAGTTTCTGAGCACGGCGTTCCGCCCCCCTTCAGGCAGCCCTTGAGCCTCCAGGATGCAGAGTGGGGGAAGGTAAAACTATGACCACACTGGCTCCGCAGACAGCACTGAACAAACCAGAGAGTTGAGGAAGGGGACACACGGGAACGGTCATACCCTTGGCTCAAGTCCACCGGAAAAACCAAGAACACAGACCAGTGACTTCCGTGTGGTCTCAGGTCAGACTGCCCACCTAGAGCAAGCCCCCTGCATTGGCCAGAGTACAGCTTCTAGCAAGTTTTCATACCACAAGCCTGGTCTACAACACAACAGATGGTGAGCAAATGGAAATTTTCAAGAATCTGACTTGTAGAAACTGGTTTTTGAAAGTTGTGTAAATTAAAGTGTGAGTACAATTACAGGAAATGAGTAGCTCTCCATTTCAGGCTGCTTGGTTCTTTGGCATAAATTGTTCTGAAGAATGCTATATGCTCATACTCATTCTTAACTACATATAAAGATGAATTAATAATAAAAACCTTAATTTGGTTAAGAGCTTAAGTAACCAATCTTTTTAATGTCTCTCCAACGCCTCTTGAAGGGTATCCACAGCAACTTGGCAAAACCTACCAGAGAAGTATTGGCACCATCTAGTGGTAAAACCGGAAACTGCATGTGCACTTGTACCACTTCAGCTGTTAAGAAACTCAATCCTTAAACTGAAAGAGGTGATTGATCCACAAGCCATTGTTATTTCCTCCAGTGCTGACCTCCTTCCCAGAATTCTATAATCAACCCTGAAAATTTACAAGAGTAGATGAGTACAGGCACCAAGTTTATGTCAAAAGAAACAAATGAAAAAAGCGTTATAAAGAACAATTTTGTAAGAATTAAAATACATATGAGGGTTGTCCGGGAAAAATTCAGCCATAAATACATCTTTTTTTCATATTATATGGCTGGATACTTTCCAGACAGTCCTTGTATTTATTTTCAGGTTCTCAACATTCAATACTTTTCATCTTTCTTAGTCCACCTCAGAAAACTTTAGACAGCAGTTGCATAATCATTCTTAGCATGCAAACATTGCCTTTGGGGTTACACAGGAGGTGGTTTTCTTGAGAACAAGGAAGTTCTCTAAGACCGTGTTTCTCAGTCAAAAAGGCTGTGAAGAGGCACTCACAGTCCCCCAGGGCAGCGCCTCTCCTGTGTAAAGCATGTGCATGAATCTATCCCAAGATTCAGGCAGGCTCTGTGTTTGCTGCCCTTCTTTACCTAAGTCTGTAGCAAAAGCGAAGTTAAATACCCAGCTTCATATAGTCTGTCCCCACTGTCAAGCCAGCTGTGTGGGTATGTGTTTGTACTGGCTGTCAGGAATAGGTCTGGGATCTCATTATGCCTTAAGAGAGTGTGGGTTATAAACTATAATATCAGAAGGAAGGAAGAAAGGAAGGGAGGGAGGGAGGGAGGGAGGGAGGGAAAGAGTGAGGGAGGGGATCTTCTTTGGGAGTCCTCTGTTAAATATTTCCTTTTATAAATTAATGCCCACGGCCAGTAATTCCTTGTCAAGGTCAGCAATGACAGTATCTTCCAACCCTCTCGGTCATTTGGAAGCACGACCAGAACCACCTGGGGATGATGTCAGACCTATCCTATCACTTAGCTTTTCAGCCGTTCTCGCTGCTGCTCTGACACAAACAGCAGAATTCAAGAGCGAGCTTTATGACAAGGCCTTCATGTTTTCCCTACAACACTGCCAGCCGGTGAGCTCAAAACATTCCTTTTTTTAAAGACAGAATTTCTTGTACGCAATCTTATTGTGACAGAGGAAAAAAATGTTAAAATTAAAATTCAGAAGGAGCCCTTTTATTTGACACAATTAATTAGAAAAAGACAATTGAAGTGAGGAAGCATTATAAAAGATTGCACACACATCTCAGATACTCACGTTCATTCATCAGACATCGTAAGGGAGAGTCCCTTTCTTGGAGCAGAAGTTTGCAGGAGGACTCACACGGCACTTACGGCAACAACCAATGTGCACCGTTCAGGCGTCCAACAAGAGCCAAAGTCTAAAGACACCTGTGAAGTCATCTCAGAGCAATGTCCTTCTAGATTTCTTATTCTCCTCTTTTATACTTAACATGACTGCAGTTTATAGGCTCTCTCATAGTTCTCATAGAACAACATTCCTTTTCACACTTTCGGCTCACGGAATATTTAACTATGTAAAGTTAATGACATTGACAACTAGTACAATCCAATTTGGGAACAAACAACACAGGCTCTTGCCATTTGCTCGCAGAAATACACACATACTGGAGAGCAGCCTACTGGCATCCGATGGTGATTAGTTTTTCCAAGGAAATGAGTGAATTAATACAGCAAGATGGTTTAGTGAGGCATATGGTCTGTTTATCTCTCTCTCTCTCTCACACACACACACACACACACACACACACACACACACTCCCTGATGGCCGAGGAGTGCAGGTCCTAAGGAAGATCCTTTAGTTCTGCAGAGAAGGGATAATTTCCGAGGATGCAAGGAAAGAAGCCAACGGGAGCATGAGGGTTTTATCTGAAAAAATGCCAAGAGGGCTAGAGGGCTTTGCTGTGTGACAAACCAACCCGAAGGAAGCCG
Source organism: Lyroderma lyra (assembly GCA_004026885.1). Lineage (NCBI taxonomy): Eukaryota > Metazoa > Chordata > Mammalia > Chiroptera > Megadermatidae > Lyroderma > Lyroderma lyra. Next base: position 140,727 of record PVJL010001131.1, on the reverse strand, counting down.
CTTGGGACCATTCCTGTTCCCTATCTCACTGGTGCAGGCTGGCCTAGAGGGCCCAGGGGTCCCAGGCTGCCACCAGAGGCCAGCCCGCTGCTCTCTCCCGGAACGAGGAGCCCTCTTCCAAGCTTGGTGGGTGCCGACGGAAGTCAGCTCCTCACGGTCCTAGGATGAGGCCTACGGGAGGACTCTGCAGTCTCCTGCCATGAGGCTCTCTCCGTAGACGGGCCACACCATAGCAGCTGGCTGCTGTGAGGCCAGGAGGAAGGTCTTTCTCTGCTAAAACAGTCTCTGATAGCAAAAAGGAACATCCCATCACCTTGGCTACTTTCCGTTGGTTAGAAGCAGATCACAGCTTCCCCACCCCCACCCGCTGCAGTCACGTGGGGCAGTTATGCAGGAGGGTATTTCACCGGGGCCACCTTGAGAGTCAGCCCCAGGAGGGTTGAGAGGGAGACAGGCAGAGCCCAGTGCGCTAGGAGAGAGACAAGCAGAATGTCGGCAGCCAGCGAAGGGTCTGGAACTCCGGGAGACAGAGACGCAGAGCACACAGTTTGGTACTCTGCTTCTGGGAACCGTCTGTCACTGACGAGCGTCTGGAGTCAGGTTTGGGTGCTTTTTGTTTGTTTCTGTTTAGTTTGTTAAAAGGTTAATCCTCAAACTAATGAAAATCTACTACTCTTACAAACAGAAGACATGAGGCAAAGTTTGACTTAACTGTTTAACGAGGGAATCAACCGAAGGACAAATCGTCGGCAAGAGGAGCATTTGAGAAATAGGGAGACAATGGTGGGAAAGTGAGCTCAAAAGTGAGAACGGCAAGTCAGATATGAAACTGATTAACTTTCTCTAGAACAATAATGCCATAATGTTCGGGGTGATCTCCCCACAGGTCGGACACACACACACACACACACACACACACACCAGCTTTCTGTAAGTGAGCCTCTACCTTCACGGGGCAGTTGAATGGATGGACTCTCGTCAGTTACGGTAGTTGGTCAAAAAGCGCTGTTTACCCCCAAGACAACACTACCAGAAAGTCGCATGACACCTAAAAATGAAAAAGATGGTTCAGGGATGTTTGGTTAAACATGTTGGCACTTATGGCACAGAGATGAAGAGCACTTAGTAAGGCTTTTAAACTAAAGAACGCGTGTAGTTTAGTATCATTACCAGTTTATAGATGACCAGACAAGGTTCTACTAAGTTAGCACAAGCCTGGTCTGTCTGTCGCTATAGCAGGAAAAACCAATCAGATTAGTACTATTAGGTAAATATCTATTTTTTCGTCTCTGGAATTTCAATAAATTAGAAATTCGATGAGTTACTCCAAGAACCTAAGACTCTGGGGGTAGCAATCACATGGTGTTTCAGGCGTCTTTTTCTCCACACGTGAAAGCTTTGCACAGCCTTACCTTTATCCGAGAAAGCCGACGCCGGACTTCTTGAAGGTTTTGAACGGACGGTGGATTGCCTGTGGACAATGGTAGTAATGGATGAGGAAGGAGCCTCTATACTGTGTAAAGACAATGGCACCAGCACCTGTCCCTTAAAGGAAGAAAACGTTAGCTTTCTCCCTCTGTGTCTGTCAAATGCAACCAAAAGTCACATCTGAAAAACCACGTGAAATTATCTGAAACTTGGAAATAGGCAAAGAAAAGACTACAGGGTATTCTTACAGTGCCGTGCTGGGCCGGGCTTCACGTCCTGGTGACGAGGCTATTCCACTGATCCCTGGGTGCAGAGTCAATGTGCAGGAGCTTATCCAGTGGAAACGTAAACAATTCACCTTCAATAGAACAGACAACCTCAATGGTCACAGCTTCTCAACCCATTGGACATTAATAGTTTAGTATCTAATCCAGAAACATTACCCAAACATCGACCCTCAATACCTTACGTGTCAAGTGCTCTTTAAACTGCTTTTAGTATCTTACTGGTTGCCTCACTATTCGTGAGTTACAGAAAAGCTTTGTCATGTGCTCACTTGATATTTTTGTAACAGTCATGATTTTTCCTTTTTGAAAATTCTACTTTGTCAGTCACCGTGTCTCCCACGGACAGTAGGAGAAACCATGGAACGACCACTGGTTTGGGGAACTCGGTCCTCGAGATTCTGTCCCCTACTAGTTGCATGACCTTCAGCAAATCATGGAAGCTCCTTGAGATTCAGCTCCCTCATCGGCCAAGAGGGCCTAACAGTCGTGTCCCCCTTGCAGGGTTGTTGAGAGGCATGGAGCAGGTTTATTAAGTGCATTTCCTGGTCCCCAAGTGAGAACGTGCTGACAGCACTTCAGCCTTTGAATGGGAGCTGCTTGTTTCACTGATGGGGTGCTGATCATGGGATTCCTTTGAATTTGAGAACTGAGGCTGAGAACTGGCCCTCCCCGCTCAGACGGAGTCCCACCCAGAAGAAGCAGGGTACACAGCAGCCCAAGAGAGGTGAAAATGTGCAACTTTTGGTTCTTTACATTTCTGTCTGGAAGTTTTGTTTGTTTTCAGTAAAACAAGAGAACAGTAATCTTTGCATCTTCACATATGTAATTTCAAGGGAAATCTAATCAAATCTGAGCAGAAGATAAATTCAACAGGGATCCCCCTCGATCCTCTACCATCTCTCCAGCCTACAGTCGGTCCACACTTGAACTAGAGCGTTTCTGATTGTATTCTCTAAATAACACTTCACACTTAGCAAAATGACCTGAATTCTCCTTTTCTGTCTATCACCCAGATCTATTTGTTACGACAACTGCAGAGAGACTCCCCTCCCAGCCAGGCGCTGGGCTGGAGCTGGACACACAGCCACGAAGCAGCCTGTGCCAGCCTTAAGGAGGTGTCCACTCGTGGTCAGACCCTGCTCAGCATTTAGAATACTAAGATGTGGCGGCTGCGAACACTTTTCCACCTTGGGAGTAATATAGTACTGTTTCATAAAGAAACTCAAAGCTACCAGGGCAGAATACCCAGCATGTGGCATCTGTGACACTGTCACCTTCAAGGACAGAGAACACTGATTCCAGTCCGTGAACACAACGTGCCAGGAATCTGTCATCAGCTTTCTTCTGCAAATGGGTTGTTGGGCCGTGAAAAGCCTTCAGCTTCTACTTCAAAGGGTGCTGACCCACTTAATAGCTTGAGGGCTCTCAGGAGAGAGGAGATGATGGCCACCATTTATCTTCCTCACTAACTTTTCTGTATGAAGGAACCATGGTTCACAAAAGAAACCTAATTTTCCCCCATAATTGGACCGAGTGCACGTAGGTATCCAGATTATTCTCTCTAGAAAGCCATTCTCATTCCTTCCTCTACCCGCAGCTCTGAAGTGAAAAGGAGTTTCAGTTCTAAAACACAGATGCTCATCTTTAACTGCCCTTGGCAAACACAGAGGATTATGTGAGGTCCTTCAGGGCAAAGACCACATCATGTCAACAGGACGTGCCCACGCCACAGCCCTCCGGGAAGGGTTCGCTACACGGATGAAGAAAAATTTGCCAAACCTTTTCTGCAGGGAGCTGAAGCAGAGTGACCAGCAACCCAGTTTTGCCCTGGACAGAGGGCTTTCCCAGGAGACCCCGTCCCCTAGTTATACAAATAGTAATCTCCTGTGAGGGGTCTTTACAAATAGAATTAAGGTTACCAATCAACAGATATTAAAAGAGGAAGAAGGTCCTGAATTGTCAAAGGGGTTCTAATACAGTCACCACGTGAACCCTTAATTACAGAAGAGGAATGCAAAGGATGGAGGAAGAGAAGTTTGAGGCATGCAAGGACTCTGCAGTGTAGGGGCCTCGGGCAAGGATGGGGCTGAGAACGGGGAAGGAGGAGAATGCAGGCAGCCTCTAAGGAGCAAAGGTCCGCTGCCCCTGGCTAACAGCCACCCGGGGGTGGGGGTGGGGGACCGGGGCCTGGGTCTACAACGCCCAGGAACTGGATTCCACCACCACCCTGCCCGCACTCGCCAGCAAGTCCTTCCCCAAGCCTTCAGGTAAGAGCTCAAGGAGCCAACACTTGGTCTTTACCTTGTGAGACTCAAAGCAAAGACCCAATTGGCCACACTGTGCCCACATTCCTGACTCCTAGAAACTGGGAGGTCATACATGGGTGCTGTTTTCAGCCTCTAAGTTTGTAATAATTGGTTGTGGCAGCCATAGAAAACTAATATGCTGACATTCTTCAAGAAATAAAAGGGAAGGCAAGCCAGGCGTAAGAGATGCCATTAAGCATTAAACCAGAAGGTCTAAAACCTAAATAAAGTTATTTTAAAAATAGGGGACTCAGGAAAGGCGCGAGACGAGATTATCAAAGAAACCAGAGAAAAATGTGCTGCATTTAAAGGACATCGGGTCCCACATTAGAAATGCTCCACGCAGTGGGTGTAAAAGACCCCAACAGGCCCATCATTTTCCTGAGATTTCAGAACACTGGGAACAGAGGGAAGACCCAACAGAGCTTCCAAAGAGAAAAAACAAGTCACATCAAAGGATCAAGATCAGAATGGCTTTGGACTTCACATCCGAAATGATGAGTCACGGGGCCTTCAGAAGTCTGAGGGGAAAAAACTACGTACGTCTGGGCTAGAAGTCCATAACGGGCCAAATGACCAGCTAAGTGTGCCGATGGATAACGACTTTGTCAGGCAGGTCAGCTCTCACGATTGTGTGTCCCAGCATCTTCCGCAGATGCTCCACCAGAACCAGACCTTAAACCAAGGGAGAAAACAGGACAGGATGCGGGAGCCGTGGGGACGGGGGCGGGGAGAGAGAGGGATGCGCTGGTCTTATAATCGATGTCGTAGAAGTAGCAGGCCCTTGGAGTTTGATGAAAATTAAAGCAGAAAAAATACACATATTGTAAAGATATAAAAATAGATAAATGAGGAAATGCAGTGAAGACGATCAGCTGGGCTGGACCTGGTGCTCTCAGGTGCATGCTGTGCCCTTGACCGCTTCCCCGAGCAGGACCACACGTTTGGCTCTTCCAAGCGCCGAGACAACACAGAGAATGCAACCAGTGATGAGATTTACGGTGGCCATCGGACACAACCCCCACCCCCAGCAATTCGGCAGACAGGCAGTGTACCCTACTACCCAGACAAACTCCTCCTGCAGGCCCTCATAAAAAGGACACTGCAAAATGCTGTAGCTGGTGTCCCTGAAACAAGCCCAATGACAAATACAGCAGTAAATTTCACATTGCTCTTTCTTAGCACGTCCAACAAAACAGGCAGATGGTAAAAAAAAAAAAAAAAAAAAAAAAAAAAAAAAAAAAAAAAAAAAAAAAAAAAAAAAAAAGAAAAGAAAAAAAAAGAAAAGAAGAAAACACAATTAGGACAAGTCCCAGAGCCAAAATCACAAGGGTCATAACAGTTCAAAGTGCACGTCCTTCAATCAGTCCTCAGTGGAAATGGTTTCTTACAACCCGGCTTGTCTTCCTTGCCTCTCCATACTTACCCCAGACTGGGGTTTACAAACACGAGGCAGAGCAGACAAATTCGAGTAAGGAAAGGGTCTGAAAAAACAAGTCAAAACATGCAAAACATTAACTATGGACCAATAAATGTTAAGTTTGAATCACTGTTCATGGAGACACTTCAAAATGAGACCCCATGAGCCAATGATAATGGGTGAGGGCGTGGCTATGAACCCTCCAGCAAACTGCTCTTCTACCAACCATTACACAACGCTACAGAACAATCCCTTTGTGGCATTTCTAGAACTTCCCCAAGCATATAAATATTTCCGTAGCCAGACTGTTTGATCAGTTTAGTTGTTGACTGAGTAAAAGTAAGTGCAGTGTCTTTAGTCATGATTCTTGTCAAGTATTTTTTTTAATGTTTAAATACTTGATCTTCATTACAATATTTAACTGTTACTAATAGCAAAATTAAATCTGTGGTTTGTACTTTTAGTGCAGTAATTTTTCTTTCCTAACTAATTACCTCACTTCCACTATTTTACATTAATACAGGCACTGAACAAAAGTGTCAATATTTAAAAACAGCTGTTTTAAAAACAAGGGGTATAATTTTATAGAAATCAGTTTAAAAGGGATACACAAGTGGGGAAAGGTTGGGAACCCTTGCTCTAACCAGAGGACCACAAAAGAGGCAGCCCAGAAAGATGGAAAACTTAGACAGTAACTGCCCTACCTTAGCCAAACATCACAGAAACAAACATGGCCCCACCACCACCCATTCTAGAAAGGCCAGTGGGGAGCCTGCATGTCTACTCTTGAGCAGCTAGAAGGAGGTGCCCATATGGGGTGGTAGAGTCCATGTGGGGCCCCAAGTCTGAGCCCCCATGGTAATGAGGCATCCCTTCCCCTCCCCACCAATGCCTGAGGAAGCCAATAAGAAGTTGGACCTTTTGCCATCACCCAGTAGTAACAGGGGTCCCACCCCCACTCCTAGATGTCAGCATTGACCATTTGAGGAATGGTAAGAAGGTGCCCCCTCCCAACCAGTGTAGTGTCACAGGAAGTCTAGTGAGGAGGCTAGACTCCTTCCCCCACCCAGAACTTACAGGAGCCTGACATCTCCCCTGGTGCCGGTACCAACTAAGCAGGGAACTGTGCTTTCTCTCCCCACCTGGCAGAAACAAGGCAGGAGCCCCACGTCCCCACCAGCATGGTGTCAGAGGAGGCCTGCTGAAACAAAAGTGTACATATGATACAGAGTCTCATGACATAATACCCCAAACATACATAACACGATTTTTTAAATCACTTATATCAAGAACCAGGAGAATCTCAACTTGAATGAGACAAAGGCAATTAGCAGATGCCAATACTGAAATCACATAGGTGTTGGAGTGATCTGATGAGAACTTCCAGCAGCCATAATAAAAATGCTTCAACGAGCAACTGTGAACATGTTTGCAACAAATGAAAAATTGAAAATGTCAGCAAAGAAATAGGAGATGTAAATTAGAATCACATGAAAAATTTAGAACCCAAAAATCCAGGACTCAAACTGTGAAATGCTGTGGTTGACTATGGGGGGTGGGGGACAGAAGAAAGAATTAGCAAACTAGAAGTAGAAACAAGAAATTATCAGATCTGAATACCCAAGAGAAAACTGGGGGGAAAATGAACAGAGCCTTGGGAAGCTGTGGGACTGTAAGAAACTATCTAACAATTGTGTCATCGGAGCCCAGGACGGAGGCAGGGCCTGACTGTTTGAAGGAATAATGGCAAAAGGCCTCCCGAAATGGCCAAGACACACAAACCTGCAGACTCAAGCTTAGCGAACTCCAAACGGAATAAACCTAAAGAGATGGATGCCAAGATACACTATAATAAAAACATTAAAAACAAAAGCGATTTTGACTTTGAGGACTACCATTTGAACCACTTCCAACAAATGAATGGAAAAACAGTTGCCGATTTTCTCTTACATTTAAGACGTTTCTCTCCTTTACAGTTCATCTCTCTCCTTCCAATACAGTTCTTTCCAGAAGAAAGCAATTAGAATGCCTGTGAATGTCCCTAGAGTGCAGTTTCTCGGCCACCTCTGAAACATATGGCTTCTCAAGGAGTAAGCAAAAGAACCATTGTCTTCTGGGAAGCTTTAGACAAAATTCCATATTAAAAACTGTTTTTAAATTCCAGGAGGAAACGTGATCTACTATGGTGTTGGAGGTTGAGAGGACACTTTCCCAAACACTCCTAGGCCAAAACGTGTCAAAACGAGACAGCTAATCTTCCAAAGCAAAACTAGAGAAGCACTGTAGGAAATGGGGTCAATATAAGTGTGGCAAGTAAACAAACATAGATATGCATGGGCTGTCCAGAAAGTGTTCAGCCATGTAGTATGAAAAATAAAGGCATTTATGGCTGGATCTTTTCTGGACAGCCTTAGCATAGTTCAAGACATGAAAGAAAACAAACAAACAAAAAAAACCATGAGGAAGGAGCGTATGTGAGAACAAGACCCCACACTGCCTGAAGGAAGTGCAGGACCGCCCCTTGGGATTCGCCCGATTGGGGCCCCAAGGGGCTCTCCTTCTCAAGTAAGTCAGGACAAGGAAATAAGAATCAAAGCTCAGTGCACAGGAGGTCACGCCGTGTATTCTGGACATTCCTGACCCGTTTGGGAAACATCTTCAGGACCTGCCTGGCCTGAGGCCCTAAATTAGTGGGCTTCAAACTAGGGCAAGGTTATGCCCACACATACAGAAAACCTTGCAAAGGGCACGTGCCCACGGGGAGTTTCCGGCAAAGCATTCCACCATCTTCATCATCAATGAGGCCAAACTTCCAAGGAGGCAATTGCCTCCCAGGTGTTTTCCTTTTCCACCCTCACCCCCTTTCACAATTGCCCTTCTCCCACTTTATAAAGCAAACCATACTTTCTGCTTGAAAAGTGCTTGATTCTCTACAGCTGTTTCCTGGGATGTAAAAACCTCCCAAATAGAGGCCTTCCTGGACCCTCAAGGCAGAATACCAAATCCTTTGCAAGTTAGATGGCTTTCATGTCTTTGCTTTCAATAAAAGTGAAGGAGTTAGGAGCAGTGGCATGGCCTACTGGTGGCCCCTGAAAATGGGAGGGCTTATATCAGCAGTTCTCAACCTGTGGGTCGCGACCCCTTTGGGGGTCGAAGGACCCTTTCACAGGGGTCACCTAAGGCCATCGGAAAACACATATCAGATATTTACATTACAATTCATAGCAGTAGCAACATTACAGTTATGAAGTAGCAACGACAATAACTTTAAGGGGGTCACCACAGCGTGAGGAGCTGTGTTAAAGGGTCACGGCATTAGGAAGGTTGAGAACCACTGGCTTATAAATAGTCTCTTAGAATTTAGACTCTTTTTAGAATAGCAACTCTGTTAGGGTTTAGGGACCACTGCCCTAGATGCCTTAGAGGGTCTCCTTGTCTGCTATGGTTGGCCGTGCTCTGGCTTCACATATGAATCAGTTGTGCAATTATTCCAAACATTTATGGTTGCCCCAGTCCCCACAGGGCTCCCACTAGTCAGCATACTCTTTGAACAAGAACTAAGACGTGCAGATCACTCCATGGCTGCCTGGTCAGTCCTACATGACTGCATAGTTTGTGCGCCCCATTTCCCCAACACTTAACAAAGTTCCCACGACAAACACTGACTGCCAGGATGGGTTCTGGACTCCACCTATCATCTGGGTCCTATTGCCCTTTATCCTGCCCCACAGATGTCCCCGTCCCCACTTCTGACCGCTGTCCTCAGGTCCTCCCTCACCTTTGGCTCTTCCCCATCAGTAGCAACACACTCATCTCCTCATCAGAACATATCCTCCTCCCTCAGTCTTTCCCCTCCAAACTATTTTCCCACCAGGTCTTTCCCCTCTCACTACACCATCCTGTCGTCTCTACTCAGTCTTCCACTCAATGTTTCATTCTGATTTTAATCTTTAAAGTAGTCATAAGTCCATATACATAAGCAATATTAAAATATTCTCATTGTGAACATACCAAATATTCTAGATACAGAGTCAAAAATCAAAATATTCCTCCACCCAACTCTGGTCCCAACCTCTTTCCCCTGCCCCTTCTCCTGTGAAAGTTGATATGGCTCCATCTACACTTATATCTAGGTACAGCAGTCCCCCTTATTCACAGGGGCATGTTCCAACCCCCCCCCCCCCCCCCGTGGATTCCTGAAACCAGATAATACCAAACCCTATATATACATACAATGTTTTTTTTTTCCTAGACATATAAACCTATGATAAAGTTTAATTTATACGTTATGCACAGTAAAAGATTAAGCACAATAATAATAAAATAGGACAATTACAACAATGTGCTGTAAATGAAGTTGTGTGACTGTGGTCTTCCTCAAAGTATTTTATCGTACTGTAGGCACCCTTCTTGTGAATGCATTGCTGGAACCGCTCCCCAAACAAGATGGCTGTCACCCAGGCTTTCTCAGTATGTTGCCAGAACTCAAGCAGGTAACTTTTGGGTTTGTTTTTTTTACTAGCACATGGGTTCTTTGCTCCGTACACTATGCCTGGCTTCATCATATGCCCTTCAGTGTGCCACGTAGTCCCAGAGTTCATCTGTCCTTCCATGTTTCATCCTACTGCTTCCTGTGCACTTCCATAAATGTAGGTTCCATTAGGTACCTTCTTCCAGAAGAGCCCGGCTTCTTCGCAGCTGGAGACTTGCTTTGAATGGCATCACTTCTCCTTAATCAGCATCGACTCTGCCGGAAAGGTGGCAGCACCTTCTTCTTGGGCAGACGCAACCTCTCCAGTGCTTTTTAGATCTCTCAGTCCAAACCTGCTCCTGAGTCTGTCACCGTCCCTCACTTGCAGTGAATGGCTTGAGGTGACTTGTTTCAGGAAAGCTGTTGCTGAAGTCATGGTATAGGCTCAGTTTTCTGCGCTAGGCGTCATCAGTCAGAACTCGTTTTCTCTTCGTGCCTTCCACACAGACTTAACGCCTTTTCCATCTTAACTAAGCATTTTTCCTGCCCTGTGGCCGTTAATTTTGCACTATGAAGCGCAGCAGCAAAACTAGCAAACATTTCTGTGTCCTTCACCATCTCACCGACAGAAGTCATCGTACCACAGATCGTAGGAACGCAGCACACAATGTTTTCTTCTTTCCTTATTAAGTAGAGACCTTTCACCTTTTCACTTAGAGAAAGCACTTTATGGCCTCTCGTTGGTATAGCCGAATTGCCAGCAGCACTACTGCTGCACTTTGGGGCCATCATTAAGTAAAATAAATGTTATTTGAACACAAGCACTGCAATACAGACAGTTGGTCTGGTAAACAAGACGGCCACTAAGTGCCTAAGGGGCGGGCGGGAGCCTATCAAGGGGACGATTAACTTCCGGGGCGGGCTGAGCGAAAAGGCGCGAGATTTCATCACGAGATTTCACCACGAGACTCAGGAGGTCTACAATTGAAAACTTAGGAATTGCTTAGTTCTGGATTTCTCACGTGATGTTTTCAGACCATTGAATGTGTTAACTGAAACCATGGACCGGGAAACCTTGGCCAAGAGATTACCGTATGTAAATGCACGTACGTTACATACGTAGTTGGGTGTTGCACGGCAGCGTATTTCTTTTTCCCATCGTGGTTTTTCTTCCTGAACATTGGTGTTTTGTAGAGCGTGCCATAATTTCCTATTAATTAGTTCACAGATTACTTCTAATTTACTTCCCTATTGCTGAACTTTCAGGTTATTTCTACTTTTGTCCCCTTTAAAAACAGTATTGTGACGATCATCGTTTTATGTCAGGCTGACCAGACGTCCCGTTTTAAATGGGACAGAAAACAAGAGGACTGTCCCGTTTCAAAGGGTGTGTCCGGTCAGCCTACTGCCACCCTGAATGTAGCCCAGTGAGCCTAGGCTGACCAGACGTACCGTCTGAAACGGGACAGTGCTGTTACTTTCTGTCACGTTTCAAATGGTGTATCTGGCAGCCTCTCTTGTGTATCTTTGCTCACCTGCAAGACCATCTGAGGAGAGGGAGAGGAGGGAAGTAAAGCAGTTGGCCTTTGGTTCTGGGGAAAGAAGGCAGGTGACACATCTAAACTCTCTGTAAATGTGCTGAAAACTGAACCTCTTGGTAAAGAGACTAATGATATTTGCTAGCTTTCTCATCTATGGAATACTCTTCCTGGGATGTGGCTGGGTAAGGATTGGTTATAGTAAATAGGAATTTATGGATTTGTGAAGCTAGACTCCTGAACGTCACATAAGCAACATAACTATTAGGGTATAAAATGGCAGTTTCCTCACCTAAAAGCTCCCTGCTGTGTGAGACGGCCCACCAACCTCACACGAGATCTGTTCCTCTGAGCCAGAGTGAATCCAACGTGGGAAGGAGAGACCTGGGAGGCACGCCAGATGTGGCAGAGTTCTCCCTGCTTCGCCAGTGCCTTCACTGCTCGTGTCCTTGAAATTACGGATGGGTAAGATCTCTGATGTGTGCGAGTCGATTTCACGGGAGTGGCCCTGTGTTGGCACAGACAACTAATGATGTCGGCAAGTTGCCATCCAGGGACTTAGTTTCTATTCTCACTGGTTAGGAGTCTGTTTCTCAGCAACACCGAGTTTCACCAATCTGAGGGCCAATGACCTACTGCCATTTAAATATGTATTCTTCTGACATTAGTATTATTTTTGTTTGTTGGCTCTTTGAAGTTCGTGTGAGTGTATGCATTTCCTGCTAATATTATTTTCCTCTCCATTTTAGGATAAGTTTTTTTAAAAATTTGAACATCATCATAGTGTAATGGTGAGGCATGTGGACTCTGAGTCAGGATCCTGGGTCGCTGCTTACTAAGCATGTGACCTCAGAAGTCACCTAAATCTTAGTTTCCTCATTCAGTGCCTATTTCATTAGGTCATGTGAAGATTATATGAGATAATCCATACAAAACACCAAGAATATAGCTTAGTACCTAGTAAATGCTCAAACAATGGTAGTCAGTCATGAGTTCTTCGTATATTTTGCATTTTAATTCTTTGATTATTAAATGTTGTGAATAGTTTCTCCTAGTCTGTTGCTTATGTTTTAACTTTATTTATAGACATTTATCAGGCAGGAATTTTTTTTTTATGCAATCAAACTTGTCATTTTTTTCCTTTAAGGGTTTTGTTTTAATCTTTCTTCTTTTATTTAATCTGAACGATTTTATTGATTTGACGGCTCCAAGTTTCAGTTCACGTTTTTCAGAATCTGAAGATTCTTCTTTGGTCTCACCAGAAATCACTCTTGTTTTTCTTTCTTGGAAGACGATCACTAGCCACTCCTTCTTCATGTTTCCCCTAAAGAAATGTTCCTTCTTTCCTTGCTTCTCTTTCCACATCCTACACCCCGATGAGCTCAGCTGTTCTAATGCTTTCAACAATCTCCCCAGGCAGAAAACACTGACATCTTCTGAGTAGCATGCTTCACTGTTTAGGAGGTATTTCTATCTTGATATTCCATAATCACCTTAAATTTCTTCTAAAACTTTAATACCCACTATATAACACTAAGATAGAATGATCTCTAAAGCATATTGTTATGCTTTTTTCCTTTAATTTACAACAAACAGTATGTGTGGAATCTATTTTTCTGAACAGAAGAACATAAATACGTCTATGCACAGAATCTCTCCAGGACACAAAAACTGGTGAAAGGAAGGTGGTTGTGACAAGGGGAGAAGACATACTTTTCACGATAACTTCTTGGTGCCTTTTGAATTTTGTACCATATGTAATGTCGATTCAACGATAAGCACAGGTCTCTAACTAAATAAAAGCAACTTTATCATCGATGTCGTCAAGCCTGTTCCCACTTTGGCTGATGTCACTTCACTCAGTCTCTGCTCAACACTCCCCATCACCTCAAAGGTGTAGCCCAGTGCCACGTGGAAGTGGCACCGCTGTTGAAATGCCTCCAAAGTGGATCCCCGATCCACCTACTCCTTCAACAGCAACCCTAACAACATACAGGAAGTCTAGCACTGGGTACAATAAAGATGAGTGAGATACTGTCAGTAAAATACCCACTGGGAGCCGCACAGCCTAGGGATGGAAGCAGCCACACCACACATTTCAACAGGATTTCTTAAGTGACTGGTTCCTTAACCCATCTGCAAGTATTTATTTAGATAAGAGATCATAAAGTACATTTTTACAATACACACAAGAAAAAACACATTTAAATAAAAAATAGCACGACAGGAGGTGACAGAATTTAGTGTTTATAAATGAGAACAATAGCTTTAACAATGCTGAGAACAAATTCAAAGTGTATTTAAAAGCTGTGACCATGCTTTACAATATTTTATAACAAAAAAATAAAGTATTAGGCTTTTTAATAGTCTTTCAAATGATTTCATAACGGATTTCTAGACACTGTCATAGATAGGCATGGAAAGTAAGAAGCAAGAACTTTGGCAAGCAAAGTATTAGTCCACAGCAGCTTGTAAAGTGTACTTTATCTTTTTATACAGATTCTTCCATTTACATTTGTTCTTGTTACAGGAACGAAAAGAACTATATTTGAGGAGTCTGTAAGCTATACAGCACAAAATAATTATTTAAAAAAGCCTCTATCCTGTGAAAACGTGCACCACATGGCATCTAGAGTAACTGAGTAAATGTAAACCCTGTGATCATTAAGTCTTCTAAATAAGACATTTAAGCCCCAAATCTTACACCTATCCCTCACATCCCCATCTCCTGTACAAACGCAGCCTCAAGCTCTGACCTAATGTGCGTTTGCTACTGGTGAAGTTCTGCCCTCCATCACTATAAATGTCTCCGTAAAGTCCCTCAGGAAGGTTTTTAGTGTTCTAATAATAAGCTATATCCTGACCAACAAAGGACGCAACCCTTAAAAAACAGCACTGAGGCTAGAGACACAGTGATCACATCAGAGCTTGCTGTCTCCAACCCCTGGAAGACTTTCCTACTTTGAGACCCACGGCTCCAAAAGGACAGCTTAAAATTTCTTACTTAAAAAAAAAAATTTGTTTTACCGTGAGTAACTCAATAATTAGATTTCTAGGAAAATGAGCCTTTTAAAATAAGACATAGCAATATCTACTATAAGGAATTTCCTTCCTGTGAATGGCAGAACTCAGTTTTACATACAAAAGATAATAAATACTGCATAATATGTAGTGAATATTGGCACGTACCCTTTTGTACTTAAAGCATGGAATGGAATCAGCATATCTGATGCCCTTAAGATATACTTATGACAAAGCTCAAAGAAACGTACAAATGATAAGGGAACTTCCCATAGTTTAAGGCTTTCCAATAGGTTTGTAACAGGCATCGGGCTGCCAGAGGCGAATATCAACGAGAACTTGATTGAGCTTTTGCATCCAGAGGTCTCGTTCTTCCTTGGTATCTGCAGACAGCCAGTGCCTAGGGAACAGACAAACAAACAGCAAACGCTCAGCATCCTTCCCCCATTCCAGACTGCCCTGTACTCTAGGTAGGAAAATAAAATAAGCCCCAAACAAACCAGCAAAATGAGTTTCTCTTTACCCTCTATGAATGGATGCTAATGTACAGCCCCGTAGGGAGGTGCTTCTTCAATTATAATAAAAGAAACATTTCCCGCAGGTTGGTTAGCAGAATCATAACTCACAATGATGGCAATTGGTAAATGATGGAGTTTCCATACCCAAGGTGGTAACTGTCATACACAGGTGGTGTGGCCTGACCAATGCGGGCACGTGAGCCACTCACGGAGTATGGGTCACTTCCTTGCAAGAGCTAGTGCACCACAGGCCTGAATGTGGGAGCTCCCCAATTCCACCAGACTCAGGCTCGCCAAGCGCTGGAATCACAGGCTTGTGGACCTTCACCTGGCTTCACAGGTAATACCATTTTGTACTGTCTCCCATTACTTTTGTGCACTGTGTCAGGAGAACATGGCGTTTACAATAAATGATCTAAAGGTCCTAAGACTTTGTCTATCCTAATCTCTCTGTTCATATCAGGAATCTCTTCGTTGCATCCACATTTAGCTACAAATAGAATAATCAGGTGATGGGGCAGATGAGGATGGAGGAGACGGAAGTGCCCTCACTCACAAGCCAGACCAGTCTTTTGGGTGTTAGGTTTCCACATGGCACTCACTTGGCATCTTTACCAGTCCTCCCCGCTGGTACTAGCAATGGCATAAGCATGGCTAAGCAGTGAGTTGACCATCAATTAGTCAGTGAGAAAGAATACAATACTTACAATAATAACAGTGATCACTTGTGGAGCTCATTCCCTTGATGATGTGCTAAGTGTGTCTACTCATTAGTCTCTACTGTCACTCTGTGGAGCTTATTTTTCCCTTAGGAGAATTCAGAGGTCCAGCAAAGTTAAGTAACAGGCCATGATTACATTTGGTTAGTCACTGAGCGAAGATTTAAACCTAGGTCTGTCACCTTCGAAGTCCACTGTGTAATACTGCTATTAACTTCCGTGTGATGAGGCCTTTCTAGTTCAAATGGTTTATGGTCGGAAGTAGGCAATATTGATCAGAAGAGAAATCTTTCGTATTGAAGGAGGGAAAGACAGTAAGTTTGGTTAGTAGAAACAAAAATGAGATACATTAAATTTAGATGAAAGATAGAGGTCAGAAAGGCCTGTGGAGAAACGGATAAGTAAAGCAAAGGAGGATGCAGAATGGCAAAATATGCAATCAAAACAGTTTTAAGAAGCCACCAGGCAAAGCTCAACTCAGGCGAGACTGGATTAAGAATGTACCAGTCTCAAGTGCTTGGGTAAAGAAGTGTCCACCCAAATTATGATAATGTCACGATGAGAAAAATTACATGCAAATGAAGCACAGAGCAATTAGAGCAACATGGGATCTAGCTATTTCTACCACTCAAAGAAGTCTGGGAAGGCTTATGTCACAGGTAAAAGATAATACGAAAAATGGGAGTAATATTTAGGAGGGCTAAGGACCCTGTGGTCAGGAAGCACGAGGTAATGAATTTTTGTTGGTTCCCCCACTGACTGTGCCCATGGACCAGGTAGCTATCAAACAAAATAATTAAACCCATTCTTGCCTCTCCTGTCCAGTCTAATGCCACTGCTGCAGAGAAGGCCCCCAAAGGCAAAGAGGAGATGAGTTCAATTGAATGAATCTGGAAGAAATCCAGACATCTATAATTTCCAGAGAATGGGTCCCCTACATAGCCATCTGAAAACAAATAGGCAGTTTCCGAGCAACTTTGTTCCATTTTATCATAGTGCCTCTTCGCAGTAGCTCTCTGATATTTTCACACCAGAAACTCATGGAGCCAATTCTATCCGCCTCCCTGTCTGCAATGTCCAGCAACAGCCTCATTAATAGAGACTGTGTCACATCCTAACTTCTGTCCCACAATTTTGTATATTGAAGTCTGTCTTCAAGCTTCTCTTGGGCATCCAAGCAAAAGAATCTTAGACTCTTAGCAACAAGCTTTTGCATGTTATAGTTAATTTAAGCTTAGGGTTAACAAAAAAGTGACACTCCCAATAGATTATTTTGTTAACCTCCAACCAGGAATTTGCACAGTAAAATGAGATTGTTTCTGTAAGTCACCTGATTAATCAAGAGTATTCTGAAATGGAAAGGATTTATAAAGTCCCTTTAAATAATACTTGACTTCTCAGTTATACATGAAATCTTCAGACTTAACCCAAAGTACATTAGCTAACTGCCTTGAAAACAGCTACATGGTGATAAACTGAAAAACATGATTAGCAAGATATAGCTTGAACATCATGCTTTTCTTAACTATTTTAATTTAGTTATTAGACTGTTCTTTTAATGATGTGTGTGTATTTTGTTTTCTCTTTAAGACTGTAATCTATTCAAAGACAAGGACCATCTCTAATATTTCTTACAGTGGTGAGAACATAATGGGCAATTACTTTGTTGACAGAAGTATTTACAGCCTAATACATACTTAGTGACACAGAGTGTGTCCCTGCATTGGCTGACAAGAGTCTCTCGGTCATCTTCTCTTTGTGGTCGAACAGTAATTAATTCAAAAGTGTTGCGTCTTGCACAAAATTCTCTGTTGGCTGGCTCTATCTGACGGCTGGTACAGTTGGCCAGATTTATCCTTCCTATGGGATTCTAAGAACAAATTTTAAAAAATGATTAGAAAATAGTAAGACTTTCTGAACATCCTAAATATTTCACAATAAATTTTTAAATTAAATTTTACATGACTACAATGTAATACAAAAGTCAATTTAACATATTTATAACAAAAATGTCAATAAAAATATTATGAAACATTTCAGGAAGAAAGACAAATATATACCTTAATGTATTTTAAGAGTGGTCAAATCACAGGGAATGGACAAAATAGAAAATTTTGACACAAACGCACACACTCACACAAACATCTTGCAACAAGAACATTTTGAACGGTGTGGTAAATATATTCAAAGGCAATGTGGGAGGGTGCTGGCAGCCAGAGGAGACATTTGCATGAAACACTATGAACATCAGTGAGGGCTTTGACCACTGACCAGTACTATTAGTATTACCTTGCGTTTCTCATCATCTGGATAAGTCCAATAAGAGACACAGTTTCCAGAAAGAATACACCACCTTCGATGCCAGGCACCAAAACCACTAACATCTTCAAATATGGTCTAGAAAATCAATCAAATACTGACTTTAGAAACTTGCAGATGAAATAAATGTTAATTCCACATGTTAAACTTCAGTATGTTGAAATATTTCATACTTCACAATCTACTTGCATGATTTTCATCATGTCTTTTACCTTAGGAATAAAAATCACTGATTGCTCATATCCAGAAATGTACTCAGCTTTTTCAACATCATCTGTAAGTATATGGCATTTAAGAACTTCCACGTACTAGCCCCAAATAAATACCTCTGGGTAACAGTGGGCTTCTTTAAAGCACGAGTTCCTAACCAAATGCTCCTTAAATAAGAGAAAAGTACTTCAAGTCAAATGATATGTAAATATCATCTCTTATAGATGGAAAAACTTAATGAAAGCTTATTAAGCTAGAATTATCTTAACACAGAAGGCTGGCATTTAACTTTTATTCAAGAGAACAAAACAGAATTAGAAGAGAACGAACTCAGGGTTATATGTCCCAATGGGTCCCTACGATAACCATCAGAACTCCTGTCTGCTGCTGAGCCACCAAGCACACCTGGAAGTAGCATCTTCCCACAGCTGGGTGTTTGGACAGCTGCTGCCTCAGAAATGCAAGTCACATTCTACAGGGAGTGAAGCAGTTGTGTTGGTTAGAACAGGATGTAGAAACTGCTCTCCCCTGACATACACTATTTTCTCATTGTAGTCATAGTAGAGCCCGAATTTATGTTAAGTCCTTATTTTTAATATTAAAAAAGCATTCCTTTAAGAACTGTTATATTAAAGAGCAAAGCAAGGTAAAAACCTAACAGTGCTATAGATCAGGGGTTGACAGACCTTTTCTGTATAGGGCCAGAGAGTAGATTTAGATCAGAGGTGTCCAACCTTTTGGCTCCCCTCGGCCACACTGGAAGAATTGTCTTGGGCCACATATAACATACACTAACATGGATGATAGCTGATGAGCTAAAAAAAAGTCCATGCACAATTTTCACAATGTTTTAAGAAAGTTTACGAATCTGTGCTGGGCCACGTTCAAAGCCGTCCTGGGGTGCGTGCGGCCTGTAGGCTGCAGGTTGGACACGCTTGATTTAGACTTTGTGGGCCATTCAGGTTCTGTCACAACTATTCAATTCTGCCCTTGTAGTACAAAAGAAGCCATAGACAATATGCAAACAAATGAGTCCATGTTCCAATAAAACTTTATAAAAACAAGCAGTGGGCCACACTTTGCTGATCCCTAATATAGACAACACAAAGGCAATTTTATGTTTAATTTCAAAATGCATTGAGAATTTTCCACCTTTCAATGGTTCAAATAAGCCTTACACAGACCTTTTGATAATGGGAGAGACACTCTTCTGATTCACTACTAATTTGTGTGAATTTACCAAAAGGTGCCTTGAATTAGGAATGCAGTCTATAAAGGCTATAGAAGAAACTTATTTTGTATAAAGAAATGTTTCCATGATAGAATGAAACCTCAAATTTATTAGCTTAATTAATTAGCTCAAATTAGTTAGCTTACTCCAAACATATATCCTCCTA
The DNA here is from genome assembly GCA_004026885.1 of Lyroderma lyra. Lineage (NCBI taxonomy): Eukaryota > Metazoa > Chordata > Mammalia > Chiroptera > Megadermatidae > Lyroderma > Lyroderma lyra. Next base: position 121,093 of record PVJL010001131.1, on the reverse strand, counting down.
CCCTACTTTTTCTTCTCTTCCCCAGTTTATACTCTGTCCTCCTCAAAGCACGTTTCTCCTAGGCAACACTGGCTCACAGCCCCCAAGGAAAAGAGACACAAATCTTGTTATTTCAATCTCCAGGACAGAGTTGGTGGGAGTGACTCACCAGCTCCCCTCTCTGTTTATGCTCACGCTTTACATCATGAAGGTAACAGACAGGAAAGACGTCATGGGTAAGAATAGCATAAGTCATAACCACACACTATTGTCAGAGAGGAGTAACAGGAGGGTGGCTTTTTCATTTTATAGTCAAAAAAACTGAGGGCCAAGGAAATTAAATGACAACACACAATCACAACACAGACTGAACCTAACCTTCCAGCTAATTCGAAATACCCTTCTCTCTTGCTCCTTATCGGTCCAGACTGAACCAGACTAGTGCCACTTCAGAACCCCTCATCACCGCTCTTGGGTTGGTAACTTCCTTCCTTTCAGCTGTCCCTGACACATCAGGAAGGAAAAACGAAGGAAGCAACTTGAATTTCAATTACTCCCTCTATTTTTTACAAAAGGTAGACGTGTTAAAAGGCATTGTTTTGGCAGGGGACAGAGTGACCTTGGAGAGTTCTGAACGATTTCTTACCACATTTCTGTGAGGATAAGAAAGGGCTGTGGGATTTACGACAGAGTAAACCTGAAGAGATTTAATTCTAAACTGCGTAAGAGCCCAGCTCAAAAATCAGATAGCTCAGAAGTTACATACAAATGAACTAGCTCCCGTAACAGTCTATCAACTGCTACAAGTGTTTACAATAAAATATAAAAATATTTACACTCAAAATGTTCAAATCAGGAATTTATCAAAATGCTTTTCCAAGAACATCTAGTGCCACCTGCTGGATTTACACGTGAAAAAAGGTAACAAGGGACTGGGACTTGCAGGCCCCGGCCCCTGAGACCTGGCACTTCTGTCGCCCCCCTCTGACAGCCACTGCAAACAGGTCTACGTAGCTCAAACTGCTGCTTCGCGGAGAAACTGAAGCTGTGGGATTTTTTCTACTTCTCGCACCACCCCCACAACCATCCGTGCGTTCTACACACACACCTTTCCCCTCTGATAACGGAAAAATACGTCTGCAAAGGATCAGTCCTGTGGCCTGTGGCTTGGGTCTGGTGTCTTCTCGCTCCTGAGATCGCCCTCCGTGCAGCCTGCCTGAACCCTACAGCAGGTTTCCCATGGCCTCTATCTCCACCCTCTCTGGCCCTATTAGAAGCTACCCGTTTGCATGTCATCCTTGTGCAGGGCCCACACTAACCTCTGTATGGTTCCAATTTTAGTATACGAGGGCTGTCCGGAAAGTATCCAGCCACATACTATGAAAACAAGAGGCATTTATGGCTGGGTTTTCTTCCGGACAGCTCTCGTACGTGCTGCCAAAGTGAGCACCAGAAACTACCCACCTGTATTGAAAGCCTCGAGTCTCTCTACTTCTAATAAAATGTCAGTAAAATCCTTCCTTCACCCCACACACCTCAGACATTGGCAGGCACCACACCCTATTTACCCCTGTGCAGCCGAATTTTGTTTCCAAGAGTTGCTCACACTCTCCTTCCTCCCTTCCCACTCCCTTGACAGCCATTTGCAACCTAGCTTCTACTTTCACCCAAGACCAGAATGACCACCCTGGAAACAAGTCCAACAGTCTCTGACAGATCCTCCTCTCACCTGACCACTCCCTCTTTCACACTCTCTTCCCTAGGCAACTGCTACACAAAACTCCCTGCTGCCACCCCTCTGACGCCCCACCCTTCGTGTCTCCTTTGAGAGCATCTCTCCTAGGTCTGTGGTTTGAATATTAGTGTTCCTCCTGGTTCTGCTTTACTCAACTCCCCCTGGACTTTAATTACTATCCCTATGCTGCATACTTCCCAAATTCATCTCATCGAAAATGTCTATCTTGCACTCTAAACGCAAATCTTTGAAACATGTCTCCAGGCATCTAAAATTCAAATTGTTTAAAACTTAACTCATTAAAACCTTCCACCTTAGATAGGGATGACTGGCAAAGGGCATGAGGGAACTTTCTGAGGAAATGTTCTATATCTTAATAAAAATTTGAGATACAGAGATACACATGCATGTGTCAAAACTCAGGGGACATACACTTCAGATTTAGAGGAACATGCTAATGTCTACAAGATACTTTGAAATTCTTCCCCCAAAATATGTTATTTTCAGCAATGGCTAGAGGAGTGGCTAGAAGGATGGCTAGGTGATAAGTAGACATATGATAGAGCAAGGGTAGTAAATAAGGTTAAAAACCCAGATGATGGGTATAAGAGTGTTCACTGTAAAAGTCTATCAACACTGCTATTTGTATGCAATTTTCCACAATAAAATATTTTTTTGGGAAAAACACTTTCCACCCCAAACATGCACACTAGCTCCTCCCACCAAGGTCTCTTATCTCACTGGCATCACTGTCACCGGACAAATTGTGCAAAGCAGGATGACATCCTGACTTCTGCTTGCCCACCCACGGGAGCCACATCACTTGGGTCTGTCCCTGCTCCTTCCTCATCTCTCCATGACACGTCCTCTCTATCCTGACTGCCAGCCCCCACACCCCTCTCAGGGCTCAGCCCCGTCTCCTTACTAGACATCTCAGGGTTATCATTCCAATCCACTTCCCGCATGTCAGTCAGAATGACTTTTCTAAAACCCAAATGTGATGTTATTGCTCTCCTTAAAACCCTACAAGAGTACTCCACTGGCTTCAGCATGAAGTCCATGAAAGTCCAAATTCCATGAACTCTAGGTTCCAGCTATTGAGAAACACCCACTACTACCTAGAGGTCATCCTTTTTTCTTGTGGGAGCGAGAGGGACGAGCCCTCTGGCCAATGTCCATTCCCTTCTCTTTATCTGGAGCACCTTTCCGCCCTTTCCCTCGGGCTAACTTAACTCAGCAGTCTACCAGGGACTGCTTCCAGCAGCTTTCTTTAAGCCTCCCTATCCATACACAGGAGCTAACATTCCACTGATTTATGAATATCCACACACACTGTGTTTTCTCCTATTATAGTACTGCACTGTCCTTACCTGCTCATGTATGTTTCTAACCACAAAACTAGAAGGTCCTGAGTGGAGGGATTATTTTTTTGTGGCCTACTATACCACCAGCAATCAAAAGATAATGAACATGCAACACATCTTTCCTAAGCCAATTTATCACTTAATCACACAGGCTTCATTCCTATGGAAAATCAAGCCTATACCTCACAAAATGGAAAAAAGAAAATATATACATATTACTTACTAGAAAACCTCTTTCTTCAACACTTGAATCCACTTGACATTTTATTTTTAAATAAATATGACCTTCCAAAGGAGATAAAAAGGGTACCTGTGAAGAAAGATGGTAAATTATTTGCAAAACAGTTTCAAAGTGTGATTTTTCTTGATAAAATATGTATAAATCATACATAGAGAATGTTATGCCTTGAAAACCCACTATTTTCTAAAGCTAGACTATAAAGTAGGCAGCCACAAGTCACTAGTTCCTTAGAAATAAATACTTTTAAAGAGTTCATTCGAGGTAGAACTTGATAAAAACAGAACCCTAAGCCTCAAGTTAATGTGATAAAGAAGACACAGATTTATTAATAAGAAGAGAACATAAATGTTTATATCCATTCTCCCTTAATGGAATATTCTTGATGGAATACTGACTAAACCAACTGGTATTATTAATACAATACTACTCAGTACTAAATAACAATGACTGCAGAATTAAAAAGTTGATCCTCAAATTCCTATGAAATTGTAAGAGGCCCCAAACAAAACAAAACAATCTTGAAAAAGAAAAACAAAGCTGGAAGAATCATACTTTCCAATTTTGAAACTCAATCCAAAGCTACAGTAATCAAAATAGCATGGTATTGGCATAGGACAGATGTATAGACCACAGGAATAGAACCAAGAGTGCATAATAAACCCATATATCTATCAACAGGGTACCAAAACCATTTAATGAGGAAAGAGCAATTTTTTCAAGAGAGGGTGCTGAGAAACTGGATACCCATATGCAAAAGAGTGAAGTGGAACTGCTACCTCGTATCATATACAAAAATTAACTCAAAATGGATCAATGACTGAAATATAACAGCATAAAACTCTTAGAAGAAAACAAGGGTAAATCTTCAATAATCATGGATTTGGCAATGGATCTCAGATATGATACCAAAAGCATGAGCAATAAAAGAAAAAATACATAAATTAGACTTCATCAAAGTTAAAAACTTTTCAGTAAGTAGGTTCCTCAAAAAGTTAAAGCTAGAACTACCACATAATCAGATAATCCCACGGCTGGGAATTTAGCCAAGAGAATGGAAAAAAGTCCTATTTGCACTCCCATGTTCACTGTAGCATTTTTTACAACAGCCAAGAGGTGAAAACAACCTCAGTGGCCATCAATACTTGAACAGATAAAAGAAAATATGCAGTCTCCTTTCTCCCCACTTCCAACTATAAAAACTTCTCTGGGCCACCCAGATTCCATTCTTCTCAGAGTCTTAAGTTTGTTGTTGAGGCTCTGAAATTCCCTGTGTATCTTTTCTTATGTGTCCTACCTCACAGCCCCCATCTCCGAACCCTTAAGGTCAATTATTGTGTCCTTTTTCATGTTTGTTCCCACATTATACTGCCATATCACAATGAGACATTTAATAAATGTTTGCTAAAAGAATACTGTTTGGCCAAATAAATACCAAGAGTTTTCTTATTAAAAAAAGAAAATGTGGCACATACATACAAGTAATATTATTCAGCCTAAAAAAAGGGTAGGAAATTCTATCAGATGCTACAACACGGATGAACCTGGAGGACACTATGCTAAAAGAAATAAGCCAGTCACAGGACAAATACACAAGACTCCATTTATGCAAGGTATCTCAAGTGGCCAAACTCATAGAAACAGAAAGTAAAACAGTGGTTGCCAGGGGCAATTTAAAAAACAAAACAAAACAGGCCCTGAGCCAATTTAACCTGTGGGCTCTAAGTTTGTCTGCTCTTATGGTAGTCCAAACCCAACCATATCCGTGATGTATTAAATATAAGTAGACTACATGCTCCAATAAAAAGACAAAAGACTGTCAGACTGAACAACAAAATATGACCATAAAATATGTTTATATACAAATGTGGCATATATAGACACAGACAGACTAAAAATAAAGGACACAAAAAGATAACATAAAGAACACGAATCATACAAAAGATGTTGTAGCTATTAATGCCAGACAAAACAGACTCTAAGATAAAGAAAACTATCAGAAATAAAGTGAATATTTCATCAAGGAGATATAATAATCTCGAATGTTCAGGCACCTAATAGCATAGTTTTAAAATACATGAAGCATAAATTGACAAAAAAAAAAAAAAAAAAAATTAAGTGCTAAATTGGAAGTTTAGGGAATTGATATTTTCTTTGAAATAAAATCATGCTTTCTATAGAGCACTGAAAACAATCACACAAAAGAATATACACATGACGTATTTTGAAGCTGTCCAACTAAAATTTATGTAATGTTATTAACCAATGTTAGCCCAATAAATTTAATAAAAAATTTAAAACTAAAATAAATAAAATACAAAAAAAAGCATTCATATGACATATTTTTAATCATTCTTATCAACATATTAATAGTGAAGACCCTTCATGTCAGAAGTATCTTTTAAATTATAAAAGCTGCTTACATATATGTGACAATTTAAAATTCAGATTTGAATTAAAGATTACAACAAACAAGAAAACTTCAACTGGAGAGGTCGTATCATTAGAGTAAGATTGTAACACACACATATATTTAAACGGATATTGACTTCAGGGTCAAGACAGAATGATGGTATTGTCTGTCATTCCGACTGCCCAGTTTAAAAAAAAAAAAAAAATGACAGCCTTGTTGGAATAATCTTAATTCAATCTAAATTTGAAAATTTTTACTGTAAGTTTAGTTTTCAACAATTTAATCTTCCAACACAATACAGATATATTAAAGGGAGAATCCTTAGTCAGAAAGTACAGATTTCAATACATCAATCCCATCAGACAAGCCTCCAAGCTTCTGGAATGAAAAGGAATCCATGATGTAGAATCAAAACCTCACATGTCTCATTAGTGTTATGTATTCTAAGTTCCTGTGCCTTTTCTTTTCCATATTGTCAGTTTTAAGTTCCTTAGGCACTCAATGCTAATTAATGGAACTGCACTGTGGTAAAAAGAATCTCAGAAAGATGAGAAAATGTTCCCTCTTACTCTACAGCTGTGAAGAGCACACAATATTCTCGGTTGGAAGCTCATCCTGATGGAGTGAACTGAGAATATTCACAAAGGAGTCACTGATGCTACCCCCTGTTGAGTGCGGCGATGTGTAAAAATGTATGATCCTATTCTGTTTTCTGTTTAACAAAAGGATCTTTTAAGATACTGTACCACAAAGATTATTGTTAAGAGCTGTAAAATGTAACCCATAACCAAGGTGACTGTGTAGTACTTTATACATCAGCATATTTCTGAGAAAGGAATATTGCTAAGAATTCTATCAAGCCAAAAGGTATAAACCAGGATAGCTTTATGCACACCAGAATGCCTAATTGCTCTTCCTATACCCTCAAAATTCTACAATGCTAATGGTTTTACTTCATAATTGTTTGCCCTAATACTATTTAAATTTATATGTCTGTTTCCTGGAAAGTAGAAATACGCAGGAGGTTTAAGTCAGAAGATGAACTGTGGGATGTTCTTCTTTATCCATAAATGTGTAATAAAACCTATGACTATTTTGGATTCTCTGTTCAAAGACAAGATTTGAGAGTTTGCGACTCATTGAGATTCATAATTTAAATTTCAGGATGCAGGCTTTACATCAGACATCTATAATCTCAAATAAGAAGGCAAGCCACTGTTCATGGTGTCCTATGTCTGTGGAGCAAACAGTCTGGGTTAACCTGAAAAGAAATTCCATTCTGAAGGGGATCTCAGAGACAACTCTTGTGACTGCTATATTTACTGGTCAAGGCACCAGTAAAAGAAGAAAAAACACTCCCTGTACCAGTGGTATTTGGAAGATATGGGAGACTTGTTTGCACTCTCAAAGTTAACTAAACAGGACTATTGTATGAATATAGGTCTTCCATTTTCCCCATCAATTTAAAGAACATTTAAACTTAACTATTTTAAATATTCTTCTATCAACAATAAGGCTTTGGAACAAATATTTGCCCCCCTCTGTCCTCACAAAAGCAATTTGGGACAAATTTTACATCTAAATTGTATTGTGTTTGACTCAGAGAAAGACTTGAAAGTATTAGACAAACCAATCAAATTAAGTGATTTGATTTTGTACTCAGTCATGTGGTTGGCTGCTTGTGTTACAATTTCAAAGAAATTACTGAGAATAGAAATACAGTGATTTATTTTTAATTTGTGTGACATTTTGAATTAAAATGGCAGCCAAAAACTTTTCCAAAGAGCAAACTGTATATATTTAACATGTGTCATTGGAACCTTTCATTTTAGGGATTAATGAAATCTCTTTACACCTGTAGAAACTGGCCATGTAACAGACAAATGAGTAAGGAATATAGTCACAGAACCACCCCAGTTCGTATGTTTATCTAATTTGCAAATATAGTTTTAACAATTTAAAATAATACTGTGCAGCGTTTTGTAAATTAGCATTTCTATATGCCCGCAAAATGCCTATAACTTATCTTTATAGGATATTAAAAATCCTTTAAAAAATCTAAAATATATTATTTTATTTAATATAATTTTAAATACATTATAATTTAAAAATTAATAAACAAAGCATCATCTACCTAGCAATATGCCTATTAGCATATCAAGACCAAAACATTTTCTACTTAATGCATCACCAAAAGTTCTTTCAATATATGGGGCGTAAACAATATTGAATAAATTTTCGTTTTAGGCAGAGTTATTAATTTGAAATTTTAGTACCCAGAAAATCAATGTTGAAATGACTATTGAATCTTAAAGAATAACATAAAAAATGAATAGAGGAGAAAAGCCCAAATACCAAGCATGCATGAAGAAAGTAGAGATGCTCAACTGCAACAGTCTAAAGAAAGAATAATGTATATAATGTCCTTAATTATGCAAAAGAAAGAAGATACAAGAGTGGTTAGTGAAACAAAAACATATGAGCCAAAAATTATGGATTGATATTTAAGCTCATTAGTTTCAAGCAAAGAAAATATGGCAACCTTTTCCTGGAACAAATAGCCCAGTAGCTCTTGCTCTTTTACATCATAATTTATCTAAAACAAACAAAATGAAAGACAAAGAAAAAAAAAAAAAAACAAAGAGCCAGGATCACTCAATTTGTTAAACTAGCTGAATCACTTAAAAAAAAGTACATAAAATGTTTTAAATTAACATGTTAAAATACATTTATTCATTAACAATTTCATATATAATAAGAGTTTTTTGTCTATTAACTAAAAGAGATGTTCCATGACATTTTAAAGTTAGATTGTTTTCATCTAATCTAATATTCTATACTCAGAAAACAAGACCCCCAGAGAAACCAACTGACTTTCCTTAATGTTAAAGAGGATATTACTAGCCAGGCAAATACTAGACACCAGGCCTCCTATTTTATACTTCTTTTTCTCTATATTATGATGACAAATATCTCCTATAATATTTATCTCTATATTATGAAGCAGGGGTCAATGCAAGGACTAAAATTTGCCTCTAACTCTCTCGCTCCTTAAAATGGTCTTGTTATCTATTAAAGATTTAGTCAGACCACATCATGGCGAAAGAACACCCAGTAGTGGTGTTATGTAGAGATGAATGTTGAAGCTTTAAACTTGGGGAGGAAAGTGTAGGAAGGAAATCCCTTTGGTTCATAAGCTCTTTTCTAAAAAATCAACCTATCTTTCCCTATCTTGTCAAAATTAAATCTATAAAATACTACTCATTTCAAAATACTGGTTCAATGGACAAGTTACTATGTTTAAAACTGTAAGCTTCATACGTAAGAAGTAATACTTCCAATTATCACTTCATAAGGTATACTGAATGACTAATCACTATGTTGTATACCTGAAACTAATATAATATTGTATGTCAACTGTAATTGAAAAACAAACTTAAAAAAAGAAGTAATATTTATGTAGTCAGGACTGACATTTAGAATGAACCAGCATATACTACTTTGAAGATTTAACTATTAAGATACAAAAGAGAAATACTTTCAACATCAAAAAAATACTAACATATCATGTAGATACACCCATGCCTAGTTAAAATGCACAATTCTAAGAACATACATTTTCAGCCGAAAATTTGAAATACTTGAAAGCACTACTGAGGCATTGCTATTGACCTAATTTTCCTAAAAATAAATAAATAAATGTGGATTACCTTGTCCAGAGCAAATTTAGAATTTCCTACTGAAGATAACGACAGCGTGCAAGATCCTACAAGGGCAAAGTTGCTGGTACGCACAGCATTGAGGCCTCCTGGACTGGCCACAACTAAAGAAAAAGGAAATGAAGTTTAGTTCAGAGTGACTTCTGTTAAGTGTAAATAACAATTCCTCACCTTACCCCAATACAATGAAATTAAACTGCCTCACAGAAAACTGCCTCATTTTCACCCATTTCTAGATATGGGGGGGGGGGGGGGGGGGGGGGGGGCAGAATATCAAATTTCCTAATGAAAGAAAACTGTTCAGCATTTTAGGTTTAACTAAAGTGAAATACAGGCACTCCTTAACATTTGGAGTGCATAGGGTTTTAAAGATACAGAGCCTAAAAATGTGTACATAAGAAGATGCCATTGCTATAGCCTAAGATGAAATAATTAGCACAGTTCACTCTGAACTAAACAACAGACAATTCTAGAAAATGACTTTCCTGGCAGCCCAGTTCCCAATTAACTAGAAAGATGATTTCCTGAAATAATGCCAGTCATGAGCAGCAAAGTTAACAGAAGCCAGCTCCACAGTGTGGACAGCACAGAACAAATACAGAACAGAAGCTAAGGTGAGGAGTAATGCTACATGCCACAGTAGTCGAAGGACAGGTGTCACGTGTATATACGGCCTGCGGTGGTGCCGGACAAATATGCAACCAGACAGCTAGTGTCAGTGATCGTGTATGTTATTAAAAACCATACAGAAAATATTATTCAAAGGAGACTAAGGTCAACACACACAAATCAAGATGGCTATACCTATAAGTTTGCAAGTGCTTAGCTGTCTTCCTTAGCCTAAAGTGTTCCAAATAGTTGAAGATCCACTTACCTGAAGAATGAAGGGTGCTTTTCTAAAAGGAAGTGTGAACAAGAAACAGAAGTTATTTTCTTCGTTTGATACAAAGATTTGAATTATTAAATACAAAACTCTTTACCACTGTAAGAACTACACATTTCAGAAAACATGATCTTTCCTATGTAAATATTAGAGATTTACCCCATTAGTATATTTTAAAGATTTCCAAAGTGCTAAGGGTTTAGAAATGGTTAACTAGATTTCCTAGTTAACTAGGTTTAACTAGGAAACTCAATGTTTTAAAAATTCTACTTACTGTGGTTATAGAAGTGAGAAGTCGTTTTGGAGTAATAGTCTAAAAGAAAAGATAACTTAGTATATTAATCATAATTGAGAGCTTAAAGACAACCAACCTTGAGATATTCCCATGTAGAAAATAATTCTTAAATCTGAAGATACACTTGAGTCCCTCATAAAGGCTTTACCCATACAGTCATTTCTTTTTTTTTTTCTTTTTCTTTTTGGTAGTTCCCTGGCTGGGAATTGAACGCAGGCCGCGGCATTAAGAGCACCAAAGCCCAGCCACTGCGCCAGCAGGGAACTACTATCATTTCTTTTTTATTAAAGCACAATAAACTTCTTTTAACTGATGACTTAGAAAAAGAACAAAAGAGCAAAGACTGGGAAGGAAGTGAAGCCAGAGGCTTTTTCCTTATGCCTGCACAGTGAGTACATCACTCTTAAGTACCAGTTTAGCAGAGTTAGCGAGACAAGAGTTCAGAGGAAAGGCTGGAAAAAAGTTGAAGAGGTAATGAAAGCTAGCTATCAAGTAAATGTAGAGGAAAGAGAATCACGGAGCCTGAGTTATGAGTAGCTTACACTTAGGATCATAACCACTCACTGTAAGTTTACCCTCTGTATTCATACCGATTAAATGCAGTAACTGAAATCTGGGGCACAGAAAATGATCCAAAAACTTGATAACCACTGAACGCTGTACCTAAATTAAAACTGACATAATATCTGTTTTTTATGATTATATTTTTACTGGGTTTCTCACCTTGGATTTGTATGCCTTTTTCTTCTTATCAGGGACTGAGGGGTCTTTCTTTTGTACCTATACACAAATCCAAAGCATAATTAGCTTAAAATCTGGTATCTTTAAGAAAAATATGCTAATAGTTATTTTAGAAAGCTTTAACTTCTTACCAAACTATAAACTTCAATACTGATTTCGAAGTCATTGGACACATCTTGCCTGGAAAAATAGAGCATTAAAACGCTAAGAAAAATATTAAGTTATACCATTAAAAACAAAGCCACAAATACTGTTATAAGACTCCAAGAGTAAAGGAAGTCACTGTGTTTTAACTAAAGACAAGAGATATAAACCCAGAAGAAAGTAAAAATGGGTAAGAACAGTCTTTTTTTCCTACAATACAATTTAAATATTTTCTTGTGTTTTACAACAAGATCTTTAATAATAAAAGTAATTTTTTCAAACTGGATTTTTGACTCATTTCAAAATAAATTTGTTACACTAGATGTAAATGTATTTTCATTGAGATTGACTATTAAGTACATTATGAGATTTAAAGAATATGTAAAGAAATTATTATCCATATTTTATATATATATACGAGGCTGTCTGGAAAGTATCCAGCCACAGAACTGTTCTCATTATATTCACACTGGCTGGATTTCTTCCAGACAGTTCTCATATACATTTTTAAACACTTAGAAACTTTAAATACCTATAGTCACATGGAAAGAAGGTGCTATCCAATGGAAGGAAATGTCAGATACATAAAAGTTAAATCAACAAATTGAAAACTGAGTTCCTTCTCCATATAAAAAGAATAAACACACCGCATTTCCAAGATTATAAGTGCCACCTGAATGCTTAGATTGTTATTAATTATGAAAAGAAAATGTGTGTGAACCATCAAAAGCCTGATTTACTTACAGAGTAAATGTAGTAGAGAATGTCAAAGCATCGCCATTAAGAGAATTGGAAGTACTTCCTAATGGTGTGGCTACCATATTTTCAGCTCCCGCTTTTAGTATGATTAAGAAATAGTAATTCGCTGCATCTGCAAAAAGTAATCACATTACAGATTAAGCGCCAGCAAAATCAGATTTAGATAATCAGCATTCTGGAAGACCATAAGAATAAATACTGCAACTGATTGATAAAAATGTTATTTTAAAATTTCTAAAACCAATTTTCCAGACACAATAAGATAAGTAAGACATAAGCAGACAGCCATAATTCTGGAATAAGCATCACCAAGTTCTCTTCCTATTATGGGAATTATAATAACTTCATTCTTCATCCCTCAATTTCTGCTAACTTTGCATTTTACCTATTGACCCCCAATTCTTTAGCTAACAAGTATATACCTCAAAAGGGTAAATTATGGCTTGTTATTTCAAAATTGAGATTAAAATACTGTATGTCTAAAAAAATAAATAAATAAATAAATAAAAGAAAATACTGTATGTCTGTGAAAGTTACTCAGAAATAAATTCTAATGAGACCATGTCTTTACTATTTGTCATTAAATAACTACATAGCTCTAGGTACACCCTAAATTTACCGACAGATTTCTGTCCACGCCCCACATCATCAGATAACAGCAAGAATTAGAACTTAAGTTACCACATTCCTACCATAATGCTCAAACTTTCCATTCCTTACTTTCCCTATACTTCCAATTCACTTCTCATCTATGTCCTGCCCTCTTTTCCCTCAAAGAGAATGTTCCACACAAAAATTTAAAGAAACTTTAACAACAACAAAAAAAAAAACCAAACCTTACTCAAAACATAATTAAAACTAATTTTATGAAGCTTGCTATCATTCCTTGCCCTGCCTTCAGATTCTGGTGCCACAGTCCCCTTTACCCACTTTGCTTATACAATTTTCAGTAGAATACATATTAATAGGTTAGAGAAGTTTACTTAATCAATCTAGAGGGGCAAAGGGAATAAAATTTCAATAAAACATCTCCGTTATGGTGCTCTTCACTCCCACAACCAGTTAATTCGAGATATACGGAGCAAGTTTCTATAATGGGATGAATTTTAAATAGAACCAAGGAAAATAAGTTTGTAAATGCTCCAATACTTTCCACAATAAAATTAATTAAAGAAAGTCAAATGATTTGCTATGTCAGGATAACTCATCTTAGGAAAATACTTTATGTTCAAAACTAGGTTTAACTAGTTTTTCTTTCAATTAGAACCTGTTACTGTGTGGATCATAAGCTCATATATAAAATCTCTCCTTGGCTATTTTTATACACGCGTCTTCACAAAAGGAACTAAAGACCCAAGACACAAGCTCTGCATCATTACACATGCTCTACTTGCTCCCATTTACACAACTGCAATCTAGTGAGGTTCGTTAATTTAATATATGATCTAGAAGTGAAGCAAATCAAAGTCACTATACCTGGTTTCTGAACTGTGCTGCAGACAAAGTCTGCTTTTAGAGGCAAGCGGATTTCTGACAAAGTAACGGACCCTTTGGATGGGACAAATTCACTGTGGGATATGGGCCCAGCCTTATTATTCTTCCTCTGAGGCCCTTCATTCTTCAGTTTATTCAAATTGTCAATCAACAGTGTTCTCTTCTCAGCTATGTAAAAATAGGCAAGTTAATGTTTCAAATCTTAAAATGGCAACTGTTTCTAAATAAGACCAATTCAAGAAAATATACTGATGTGACAATTGTACATTAGACTAAAGAGGAAATCAGTCATTTTCTTTATACAAACAGGTAGCAGGTAGTCGGGGAAAATCTTAATTGCTCATCTGTTTACCAAGTCCTTATAATTTAATGCATCAACTTTTGGCCAGCTGTCTTGCGTGGTATAATCGCTCTCCACCCTAACATGCCCTGTCATCCATCATCACACACACACACAACAAAATTCACATACCTTTTTTTTTAGCTATATGTAGATAGACAGGTAGAGAGAGAGAGAGAGAGGGAGGGAGAGAGAGAGAGAAAAACTATATTCATTCTTAGCACACTCTGTACAACTACATTCCTTCAAATGCATTCCAGTTTCTTTCACCCATTCAGGCAAAGTACGTCTTATTTTACATGTAGAATTTTCATTAACCTTATTAACAAACATAGACTAACCAAGACAATCACCAGAAAAGGCCCGGTCTCTAAAATTAGAGATTCCTTAATACACTAAATAAAATGAGTTTCTCCTGGTTTGAAACTGTCTTGGACTGTACCAGGTGGCCGCACATACTTGCAATGAGGAGAAGTCTTTCTGCTTCAGCTTCCTCCAGTGACCCTTTCCCATGTTCCTCGTCCACACAGCAATTGAGGGCCTGGCTTGCCTGATAGATCACTGTCTGCTGCAGGTTTATTTCATTGTTGAGCTCCTGGTGAAGCCAATGAGAAGAGGAGAGAAGTTTACCTTCCTAACCACCATTTTTCACTTTCCTTAAACTTTAGCTGTAAGTAACCTGATTGGATCATTTCCAAAATCTCCAGAGAGGAAAGCCAAACTGTCAGTTTCACTGTTCAAGTTTCTGGACTGCGCACCACAAACATTTAACACGCTGTAATAATTTCACCATGAACATTCTTCCTTATGAAAAGACTCTCAACTCAGCTTACTAAAATTATAACTGGGACTATGTCCAACAAAGCAGAAATTCAGAGATTATCTGATGCATTTTATTTAAATTACCTGGCTATTGTAATTTTTCAAATGTTTTCCTTAGCACACAAGAATCTCTTAAGAGGAAAGTAAATTTCACATTTCGCCTTCATCTAATTTAGAGCTATACTTTAAAGATATTTAGGACAAACAGGTTTAAAAATAAATAACCCAACATCAGGCAAGCTTCTTCCAACTTTTCTAATAAAGGGGGCCTTTTCTCAATTAAACCGAATTCAAGGGCAATTACTGAGCTCCCACGCATCAGACACTGCTCTAGTCACTAAGGGTACAGAGACGGTAAAGATGGGCCTGTGTCCCCAAGGAGCTCAGTCTCACGAAGGAAACATTCCAAACGCCCTTTGCATAGAAGCACGTACCTGTATTTTCTGTTTGATGTTCACTTGACGAGGAAAGGGATTCTTTTCTTCGGCATTCTTTCTTCCCTCCAATTTTGAAGTAACATCTTCCTTCCGAACAATCACCTGCTTTATTGAAGGGCGATCTACTTCTTTGACTCTCTGTGATCTGTACGCATCAATGCTTCAGGAAATAGGTTACAGTCCATTAGAAATCCAGCAACACACCAAGCACCACCCGTGATTGACATTTCAGCAGAATGTGACATTGCTGCTGAAACCTATCAGCGGAACCAAAATGGAAAAGGCCATTGGGTGAAAGAGAGGCTGACAAGTTATTCCAAAGTTTTACACAGGTTAATTAATAATAACATTATAACTGTAGACAATGTCATGTTTTTCTACACTTGTCACATCAATCTAAACCATGACCCTTCATGAGTGAATGCCTTCACAAAACACACTCTTACCTATAAAGAAGGTCACGATCTTCAGAATCAATGCTATCACCAGATTCAGCCCGAGGGACACGGGTTCTCTGGAATTTTCCTGGCTTTGGACTCTGGTCACTTATGCTGGTGTCTTTCAATCCCAGTCTAGGTGAGGAAACTAAACTCTGCAGGGAAGCATAGCATTAATTCTAAATGATAATTCTGAGGAATTGAATGAATTCTTCTCAATTATTAGGAAATAAATATACAATAAGTCAACTGATTCATTACAAAAACAAGACAACTAAAGTAAGTTCCTAAAAAGTAAATGAATAAATAAAAGTTGAAAGACAGCTAAAACATATATGTATAAATAACCCTTTAAAAAATATTTCTAATTAAATCAGTTTCCAAACAAAGCTACAGTTATTCAATTCAGGGTGATAGCTATTAATAATAATACATTAGCTCTCAATAAATGTCAGTTATCTGTCCGGTGCAAAATATTAATATAGGAATATACTAATATGTTTTAATAGTCACATCAACCCCATGATGTAGGGACTATTTTGAACCCCATTTGACAGATGAGGAAACTGTGCCAAAGAGATTAAACAACCTGACCAATAAACATTAGGAAATGGCAGAACCAGGATTTGAGCCCAAATGTCTGATCTTTTAAGGCATGTTAGTTTGGGTTTTATCTGAGGTCAACAGGGAGCCACTGACGAGTTTCACACTCACTTTTAAGAGAATTAACATCAGGTTTGCTACTGAGTGCTAAATTCCCAGGCACCAAATAAAACAAGAGGAGATCCCCAAACGACTTAGTTTATGTCCTGGGCCTGTTTATTTTTGTCCTTTCTTACCTCTGGACTTACCACACCAACTGTCTGTGCCAAGGGAGCAAGTAAAGACATGGAGGAGATATTCAGGCCGTCTTCCTGCTCCCCAAGGCTCTCCGCGTCTGCCTGATCCATCTCCTGGCCCTTTTCCATATCCTGTCCGCTTTCCTCCAGGACATCACTGAAGATGTCATTGATTACTTTTGAACTATTGATATCACCATCATCATCCACGCTCATCTCAATTTCACGTACCACTTCTGAAAAACATTTCAATAAGTGAATACTGTGATTCAGGCCTGTCAACATTAAAGGGATAGCAGAGAATATCTACCATTCATGTGCTTACTAAATAAATAGGAAAAAAGCTATGAGAAAAAGCACCTCCTAAGTCATAAATACAAACATACATACATACATACACAAAATACACTAATATAGGAAACCAAAATAATTTTCCAAGTCCCAATGACATTTTCTAAGCAATAAAAGTAGAAACTATCAAAAGCTGATTCAATGTTTTGGATGTAAGGAAAAATATAAAGAATTCAAAACTGCAGGATTAACAGCTAAATGCTTCACACTTTGGAAAGTGCTTTGTAAATAACTCTTCTTCTACTGTTGCAGCTGACCTTTCACATGGCAGTCAATACCAGGAAAATATTAACATCATGTAGGGCAGTATTCACAAATAACTTCAAGGGCCACTAATTCTTCAAACAGTACACAAGACGTAGGAGGGTAGAATATGTCCTTCCCCATGAAAGCTGATGATAGCTTCAATCAGATTTTCACAGGGGTCTGTGACCTAAAGATACCTCTGAACAGTGCTGTATCTTTGTGGAAGCTAGAATATTTCTTAGTTAAAAAAAAAAGAGAGTTTGATAAAAATCACAAGCCATTTAGAAATACAGAACACTGTATATTTGAATATGTGCTCTACCAATATCTACCAATATACCATTTCTTATAACATGTCCAGTATTAATTAAAAAACAAAGAATAAAAACCAACCTGTCTGCTGTTCAACCTTTGAGTCTGATGTCACTTTTAAAGACTTTTCCTCTTCTAAAAACAATGTTATTTTCAAAGGGCTCGACTTCATCATTTCACATTCAGTGAAACCTAAAAAAAAAAAATAAAGAAAAACTAAATCAATACATCTAAGAACCTAGAATTTTTTTTGGTTACGATATCTTATGTATCTTTTTCTGACTATAAAACTGCATTTCAAATCTAGAAGTGTATAGAGAATCCCCTAAAACACATATCCTCTCCTAATTTCCCAGCTCTCTCTTCATCTACGCCAAGAGAAAAGGGTACCAATACTACCAGGTTATTGTTTGTTTTTCCAATTTCCCCCGATGTATACGAGGTCGGACAATTAATTTCGTGAACTCATCCTAGAAAAAGTGCTCCATACCTCATCGCTGAGTATCACCACAGTCCCCTTGGGAAGCTATGTACCACCAGCTAGTCCACCCTTCAAAGTAGCTTTGGAATTCTTTCTCTGGAATAGCCATCAGAGTTGTCACCATACCCAAAATCTGACAATCAAGTTCACAAACTTGCCACCATGTGCTTACACTGGCAGCACCGTACAAACAACTCGGTAAGGTGCGTAACCTTGGCAAGGTACGATGACAGCTCTCTGGAAAAAGAACAAAGCAGCATATTGCATGGCTAGAAAGTGAGTGGGAATGAAGAAATGACTCTGCCTGTTTACTCTAGAGCAGCAATTCCGATTTCCGATCCCATTTTCAAAACCACAGTCAACTGGCAGCTTCATCTGAAGTGAAGCAGCAATGGAAAACGCTGACCTGTGGGCTCTGTGCTGGGAGGCTGGGCTGCTGTCTGCTCTTCCGTCACCTTTTCCGTTACCGGACGTGATGCAGTATTTGAAACAACTGGATGATTTTTGAGGGGCGTGCTCTGACAGTGAATTTTCTGCAAGAAGACAAATGAAGAGATGAATTTTACTTCTCAAAACCATAGATTCTGTCTTTTTACATGTTATTAAATGAAACAAAACAAGGGCCAGTTCTCTCCATAAACTTCCTCAGAACAAAACAGATGCTGTGTGTGCAGTGGCCCAGCCTCGGTTCCTACCCGTGGGAATTCCCAGCACGTGAATCACTGAGAGGCTAGCAGGCGAGAAAGGAAAGTTCAACTTCAGATGAACCCCTTCAAGTGAAAGTCACACATGGGGGACAACAGGTCCCCCGACGTCACCTACCACCTCCCACACCTGTAAAATCTAGTAACGGCTCCTACCTCAAGATTCCAGCTACCAGTTAGTCAGTGGGAAAATGCAAAGAGCACAAGTAAGGACAAAAACAGATCAGAAGAAAAGGGAAGGAGAGAAGGAAAAGAAATTCCAGAATCTGAGTCTTTTTGAATCATTTACAAGGCTATAGAGGAGAAACATCCATTGTTTGTTTTTGAAAAGGCTTCACGATTAAAGCAATAATAGAAATAATCACGTAAGAGGAAGAATATGAATAACAGCATCTAATGCTTGCTTAGAGCTTAATATGTGCCAGTCACCCTTGGAAGCACTTCACAGAGGGCCCTCACCTAATGCTCCCCGTGACTCCTGGCATTAGGTATGAGTATCTCCACTTTACAGATGAGAAAACTGAGACACAAAAGAGTGAAGTAACTTGCGCACACAGCTAGGAAACAGCTAGTTTGTTTACACGCCAGGCTACACTGTCTCTAAAATTAGAAGCAGCTTGTGATGTACACACACAAAGCAAACTCCCAAATGCTATGCTGTGCTGCATACTGGCTTACAAGCAGGCAAGGGGCTGGAGGAGGGGAGGAAGTGGCACAAGAGCATTTCAGAAGTGAGAAGGGCTGAGGGTACCTTGAGGGGAAAAAGCCTCCATAATGAAAGGATGACTATAGTGGTGATGGAAAGCAACCACGCTCACGTAAATCGTGGCTTTGAAAACATAACGCCAAATAAACTCGCTGAGCCGCACATCCTTTTATGGTGGATCACTGCCCAAGAACAAACACAGCGGCCACAGGAGAAGGCTCTGGGGTCAGAAGGTGTAATTAGAAGCCCTGGTCTCCCCGCATTCCAGCTGTGTCATTCTTGGACAAGTGAATTACGTCCCTGGGTCTTAGACCCTCACCCAGAAAGTGGGGGATTACGCCCTGACTTACCCGTGAGGATTACACGAGCGCATGCACCATTGAGTGCCTCAGAGGCCTGGCAGGGAAAGGCATGCTCCCCTGGTTGCTTTCCATCACACCAGGAAACTGTCCCAGTCCTTTCTCTTCAGTGCGCCCTGGAATTCGCCCACCCCCACCTCTTCAAAGGTTCCCCCGTCCCATCAATTCCCACCTCGCTTTCCTCCACCTTCAACCTCTTCCTCTCTGCTAGCTCCCTCTCATCAACACTAAAATGGACTTGTCTCCCTAGAAAGAACATAACAAATGTAAACCGCACGTCACATCCTCACCGGTTCCCCCCACCCCTCCTCTGTCCCTGCCCCTGGGAACCAAACTGCTGAGGACTGTCTGCACTAGCTGTGCTCTCCACCACCTCAACCCTCGTCCCACCCGCCAGGGCACAAGCTCCGTACTGCCAAACCAGCGTCTCAGCTCAGTGGGCATTCGACAAGGAACACGTGACAATGCCGACCACCCCCTCCTTCTGAAAGGCTCTTCCTTTGGACTCAGGTAAGCCCGTGCACCACTGTCTTCTCCTGCCCGCTCCTTGGCCGCTCCCTCTGTGGGAAGCACAGGCGAGTTCTGAGAGGGAGAGATGCTTGAATTCCCTGTTCCTATGTTCCGAATTTTGTTTACGGGCACATGTGCAACTATCTGGAGAGGAATCCCGCAGGTTTTTCAGGAGTTATGTAGCTTGAAGAAGTGTTGCTCTATCCCTTCCAGAAGGAAAACCAGGAGGAGACTGACACACCAGCAACTGAATGAAGAAGGCGCTTCAAACAGAGGGGAGTGATCCGCAATGTCAAGTGCTGCTAAGAGGTCAGGTTAAACGCCTGAAAATTGCTTTCTGACAGTCACTGGTGAACTTGGTAAGAGCAGTAGTCCGGGGCACGGGCAGTGATGAGGGCCTGAGTGGACAGAGTCCTGAGGAGAAAAGCTGGAAGCACCAAATAGAGACTACTCTTCTGGAATAGTCTGCATGAAAATGAGGCACAGGAGGAAGGAAATGGGGGTGAAGAGAGTTATTTTTGTTTTAGGATGACAGACAGTGACGTGTATGCTGAGGGGAAAGATTAGCACTTGATTCCTTCCTTCAAAGAGAAGGGTATTGCTCCTCCTGAGGGCCAAGCACACAGACAGAGACCTGCAGGACTGGAAGATAAATACTCCAGGTGAGGCAAACACAGGACGACGGGGATGAAAGACAGACGGGCCCCTTGGGAAAAGGGCCAAGTAAGGATTCCCAGAGCGCATTAAGCTTTGACCTGTTCACGATCAAGTCGGAGGTCACCACGGAAAAACTCCACGCAGGGGACAGCAAGGCAACAGTGAGCAGATCCAAAGACACGGGTACGTTTGAGAGCCAGCACAGCACCCACACGACAGGACCGAAGCACGCATGTGAGGGGCAGTGGGGCCGCGCTGGACCCCTAGAGAGTTTCGGTGTCAGATCAAGCACATCAGACATGTTTCTGATGACAGCCACGGGAAGCTCTCCAGGATTATAAGCAAGTGAGTATGTGCATGTTTGCCTTTTACAAATAGATCTCTGGCAGCAACAGGTAAGACAGGCTGGAGAGCAGTTAGACTACAAGCAGAGTGTCCAATACACACCGGCTACGTTACTATAAGGCAAAGGCAGAGGAAAACAGAGGACAAGGCAGCTTGGTGACATTTAGAAAATGTACCACCAGATGCGTGTGTGTGCTAGGGGACAGGAGGTGGGGAGATACAGTCGTAAGGGGAAGGAGCCAAGGAAGAACTCTCAGACTGTTTTCAATGATGGAGTACAGAGTAAAGCCCTAAGTGAAGACAGAGACCACAAAGACTAGAGGGCTTGACTCCCCACCCAGGCCTAGAGCTCAGGAGACAGATGAGCACAGCGTAGCCGAGCCCATCTGTGCTCGGCTGAAGCTAGGTACGAGGATAAGGATGAAGATGGGAAAGAGATGTGGGGCAGGTGAGAAGCAAGCAGATGAGACCAGAACTCTGTGAAGCATGACTTGTTCAGCAAGAGAACTGACCAAAAACACAATCAATCAACTTGGTATTTCTCAAAGCACGCTTGTTAAATGTATTGTTCTTTTTTTACTGGCACCCACTTTAAATATAATTCTATTATTTATAGCTTAAAAAGATGCCCTAACACAGTACTTTGTACACAGTAGGCATGTAAATGAAAGAGCACACGATTTACATTGACAAGTATAGATTTTGGTGAGGGCTGATGAATGAACTTTGGCAGGCAGTAATGTGGAGGTAAAGAGAAATCTAGGAGGTATTTGGTCACTGAAAGGATTACAGGTCATCAAAGAGAGTGGTATTTGAGGAGTCATATCCAATCATTAACAAAAGCTGATTCTGAAAAACATTTTAGGACCAGCCTCTAAGTAGCATGTTAAAAGGAATCTGAAAGCAATTGGATGATGAGAATAATCTTTTAAAATCTGAGTTTAAGTACATCATCAGTGAATTTAAAGACTTTCACTGAATGGGAAAACCCCACAAGAGAAAAGCAGAGTTGGTATGAACACTGAAGGAGTTTATGAATGGGAAGTGACATAGTTAACTGGGACAAGAAGGTATGTAAAGAACTATGTTACAATACAGAACCCCAAGTTCAATCCCAGCACTACTTTGGTACAAAGTTCATGTTTTTACATGTTATTTCTTGTTCAGGTTACCTGTTTGGTTTCTAGTTGTTTGCTTCTTGAATTTTCTCCTTTTTCTGCACTCCATAAATTGCCCTTGTCAAATCGGCCACGAAGACATGCTAGTTCTTTTTCACGTTCCTAAAACCATCAAAGGCTCTATTTTACACAACAGCCAACAGCATGGGGAAGGGTAATACCCAAATACTACTAACGTGGTTTGCTTTCAGTTTTAAGACTTCAAAAATTCACAATACACATGGAAGACAGAACAATAATATTTCTAATATTTTTTACCTCAGTCAAAAAGAGTGGTATGAAACGAGTTTGATTTCTATAGGTCAGTGTGCTGAGACCTTGTCACAGACAGTGTTAAAAGCAGGAAGCCATACCTGCTTAAGCCGTTGTGCTACATGGGCAGTAGATGAAGATGTGTTTTGCTGGAATAATCTTTCTTGGATGGCCTTTGTATTTGGAGTGATAATGGGGGTTTTATGGGGTGTGCTTTGAGGTGGACTTTCTTTGCTGCGTTCTTGGCAACGCTCTCCAAAGCGTTCCAGGAAAGGCTTAATTCCTGCTCCTCCTACGGAAAACACACACATTTTTGGAGGCTGTTCAGAGTAAGTAACAACTACGATTTCTATGGGAAAACTTCTAAAATCCTTTACAGCTCCAAAATATGTTCATTATACTAGAAATATTCATTCAGAAAATAAACAATATAAAAATAGTTCAAAAATTTAAAAAGAAATTTACCATATTATTTAAAATTCTACACCCTAAAATTTAATTATAGGATTTATTCTTTAAAAAAATTTTTGTTGATCACTTCTCGGCCTTTTGGCTAAGATCAAATGTACAAAATTTTTGTTGAGGTAGAGTGAAAGGACAGTGGGGATTAGAAAACCCTTATATTAAGTAATCAGAAACTCAATGATTGAAAATGACTGTATGTGTATTAATAATTAACCTAATCACCAAGTGACCTGGCCATGATAACCCAATTACTTATACTTCTACAACCTAATTTATTTTATGTTGCTTTTAAGAATTCTAACCTGAATCCAGCAATTAAGTCCCTTTTCTCTCTCAAAAATAAAAATTAAAGGTTTTTCACTTTATCAAAGGATGTCTTGATTTTACAAAGTCTTAAAACATTATTCATTTAAAACAGCTTGGGGTACACTTCAAGTTGAACGAGTAGGGTAGATATCACCTCCATTAGGAGAAAGCTAGGACTGGACTGTGTAAAAGGTGGTTTACCTATCTCATTACATTCCCAACTGGATATTTAAAGTGCTAAGAACAGACACTCTGAAAATAGTCAGCAGTAACTATAGATTTTTAAAAAATATATAACCTGGCGTTGTAGATTTGTCTTTAGAATGAGACTGCAGACAACCTTCTCTATTTAATTCTTCTTTGGGCCGAACTGTCTGGGATACAGCCGACTTCCCAGCTGGTTTCGACACCTCTGTTCTCAGAGAACTGACAGGAGTTTTTTGAAATACCTCAGGATTTTTAGCATCAGTGATGGGTGTAGTAGATTTCACTGGGGAAGCAGCAGCTTTCTGAAACATGATAATACTCGTGTAAGTAACAACACTGACAATTTCTAAAGGTTGTCCTAAAACAAAATAACTCAAATCCTATTTGCTTGGTAGCCTTTATGTAAACTCACAAAAATAATTTTCGTGCTCTCCAATAGATCAAACCAATATGAAAGGTTGAAAACAAAATCAACTTAGAAAATGCGATTAATCAGATGATAGTATGTGGCTTAGTCTGCATAATATATTGATGGGAATTTACTATGAGGGATAAGGTCCCTATTTTAAAACCAATTTCTTTCATACTATTGCATTAGCACCTTTATACATTTTAACTGTGCTAGACCAAATTACATATTTTTTGTATTTTCATTAAGTCAGTATTAACAAAAATCAAATCACGTACTTGATGGCTAACTCTACAATAAGTACTGTGTACTTACTATGTGCCAAGCACTATACTAAGTACTTTATGCACATCTCTCATCTCATCCTCCCCATAACCCTTCTTTCCCATTTTACAAATGGAAAAATAAGGTTTCGCAAGATTAAGCAGCGTGTCCAAAGCCACACCTCTAATGATGTGGTGGGGCTGGGACTAAAGGTAGGCTGAATTCCTAAACCTAGCTCTACACTTAAAGACAATGCTCAGGACACAAAACCCTTATTCTGCTTTGGTTTTTTAAGATTGTTTTTAAAAACTGTGGAGGTAGTTCGCAAGTAAGGTGACCTTTCAAGCATTTCAAAAGGCTACGGTGAGCCCACCCTTGACAACTGCCATCTGGAGGTCAGTATGTATACACATACATAAAACATTCCAGTAGAGAAAGCAGTTCTCAGTGCCCTCCCTGATGACTAGGAAGAGGCTCTACCATTTCATATTATATACTTTGGAATCACATTAAATTAGTGTTACTTTAGCTAACTGCAATTTATCTTGGGACAGGGTACCAAACTTATGACCTTTACTTTCTCTGAAACCAATATTCTAAGAATACATATAAACACTAGGACATGTTATAAAATACATACATACCTACACGTCCATATACATTATCACTCATCACAAAAAAAGAAACAAGTTT
The DNA here is from genome assembly GCA_004026885.1 of Lyroderma lyra. NCBI lineage: Eukaryota > Metazoa > Chordata > Mammalia > Chiroptera > Megadermatidae > Lyroderma > Lyroderma lyra. Next base: position 96,009 of record PVJL010001131.1, on the reverse strand, counting down.
CCAAACACCGAAGTTGTATTTACTTACTGCAGAGCTGGAAACCGCAGCCTTAAGCAGACCTGCGCCCTCAGCACGCGCGGACCAGGCCTTGTTGGAAGCGGCCGCGCCATCCCGCTGCGAACAGCATGCAGCTTCCTGCTTGACACTGCTGCTATTGATCTGAGCAGATGCTCCGCTTGCAGAGGAAGGTTGGGATAAACAAGTGGTACCAGGCTGTCCTTGGGCACTGTTCTGCTTTGCAGATGAGTGACTGACATCATCTTCCCAGGAGGAAATAGTTGCTGCGAGGTTGGCCAGACGGCCCCTCCTCCCAGCTGGAGTCGCAGAGACTCCTGAGGGCTTGGGAGGTGGGGAGGCCGCCTTTTCCTCTGATGGCACTGTGGACACGGGTGAGCTTTCGGGGACATCATCTGAAAATGTTTTCAGAAGGAGAGTTAACACCCACGTTCAAGAGACGCGCATACATGTAAATAGCAGCATCACGCCATTTGGAATTTTTAAATGAAGTTACTATGTTAAACTAGTAAAAGCTCTCCCACATATGAAACTACCATGCTGCTTTCATTTGATAATATCTACTCAAATCAGATGGTACTTAATCCAAATATTTATAAAATAACTTTGTTACACCTATTATTTTCCAACTTTTTGAGGGATTATGAATGCTATAAGATCCTATACGTTTAGGTTATAGTTTTAGAATTCATGGTGTTAAACAATGCACAATTTAAGATGATATAGTCCACAGAAGCTTTTTGTTTTAAAAATGGATTAGACCAGTGCTATATAACAGAACTCTGCAATGATGTTGTTCTGTAGCCACACTGTCCAATACAGTAGCTACTGGCCACATGCGGCTGGTAAGTACTTGAAATGAGCTGAGGGCAACTTAAAAAACTTAGTTTCATTTCCTTTTCAAGAATTCAAATTTTAAAAGCTGCATAAAGCTAGTGGCTATGGTATTAGCAAACACAGGATTAGACTAAAATGTTTTCCCATAGTTAACTTCATTTGGAGATAAATCTCAAATAAGTTATACTTTACTTACAGAGGCTCTAGGCCTGCATAGTGCCCTCCATAAACGTTTCTCTCTGCACATAACATGCTCGGGTCCCTGTCATCTTAAAACCAGAAACAATCATCCTCTTATCAACATAAACCCCCTTTTCAGACACTGTCCCTCTTCCCCTACACAGGATTCACTCACAGCCCAACTCACTTTGACCTGCCTTCGGCCTACACCACTGCCCAAGGTGAACCTTCTGATTCACATTCAGGACAACATCATCCACACCATGTATACCTGTCACATCGGTGTTATCCCAGTGGCGCCGCTGAGCTGCCAGTTTCTGCATCCGTGTTTTAATGGAAGAAGCTGCAGAGGCTTCCCATCTTGAGTTCAGCCCTCTACGCAGGGCGGCCCCATCAGCCCTGGCATCGGCATCGCTGGCTGGAGCTGGTGCCTGTGGCTGAGCCTGAGGGGACACAGGACTTGGAGAAGCAGGTTTTGCAGAAGCTGGCTCAACCAGCTGCCGTTCATTTTCCAAGTTAGAAACTTCCACTTGAGTGTTGTCAGAACAGCGTTTTTTTGATGGTGATGGTTTTGTACAAGATTTCTCTAGATTGCAAAGGAAAAACACATTCAAAATTCTTTAATTTCTCACTGCACAAAAAACTTGCTGTAGGTACTCAACAAATCAATTAAAACATATTTCTCTAATCCTTTAAATGATCTTCTTACAATAAGAAATATGAAAATTTTTACTTTCTTTCAGTAACTTAGAAATCTGATGAGATTTCTTTTTAAGAAAACATAATTTACGGTTTAAAAAACCTGAATGAAAACAGATTCCAATAACATTCTCAAGATATATGTATGCACAATACTTTACATAGTCTTAACAGGAAATTAAAAGTCCATACACATAGAATAAGCAAATCTTCTAAGGGGTGTTAAAGATCATACAGTTCAATCACCTGTTTTAGATAAGAAAAATCAAACCTGGAGAAGTTTAGTTACCTGCCTAAGGTGACATGGCTGAGACGGGTCTGTTTTTAAAGCAATTTTTCATGGACAATAACAGCCAAGGGTAGAAAGGCACCTGGCTTGAGGTTTAGGAGAGAAGCAGGGAACCAAAAAAGTGACTGAATTATCTGGTCAGTACCAAACAAAGTCATGGCACCAGTGTTTAACCACATTTCACATTTTAAACTTCCATGAACACCTACAAAATAAAATTTAATGACCTAAAATTAAAAAGCACTATCCAAATATAAGGCATGTTATTGCTACCTAGGGATGAGTTTTAATGTTTCCCGGGAAGTTAATATCCTTAAACAGTAAGAATGTAAATTCCATAAGAGGTCAGTTTCATTGGTGGTCTAACCAAGTATTCTCATTCTGGAAGTGTCTAAAGCTATATTAGTAAGAAGTCATGGTTGCCCTCACAGACATCAATCTAATTAAATATACATCATGAAATTTTCTAATTTTCAATAATTTATTTATTTCCTGTGAACTTATCTAATCATTTTTTTAAAAGTGTTTCTATCTTAACATGCAATACCACCTGCAAATATAGAATTCTTTACATTTACAGTTCTTATGTAAAATAGTAAATTCCTTCAATTAAGCATCAAAATACAGTCCCAACCACTGGTTTTCAAGGATGTAGTACTCACTATTTGATTGTATAAACAAACCCATGTCGCAGCAAAAACAGGAGATCCCCGTATTGGGGCCAGGCCTCTACCTTTCCAGCTGAATACCACATATATGTGTATTTCCCTCTCTCACTTCAAAATGCATGAATACAAAAATAAATGGTCATTCTGTGGTTAGCTTCCAAAATCATAAGCCAGCCCCATGCCCTCATCTCTGGTTTTGCCTTTGGTAACATTGTTTTCTATGTGTATTTTAGTTGCACTAACTATTCCACATGCTAGGAAAAGACAAAGGCAGCTGGTTGGGGATGCCAGGATTTAGGAAAGAATAAGACAGATATGGGGGGAGGTGCGCATGCCTGTAATTTCACCAGTCCTGTACAGTCACAACCTATACTCTGTGCCCAGCCGTAGTGCTGGTTCAGCAGACAGTGAAAAGGCTCACTAAGTTTCAAGCAGTTCCATGTACGCCTGCCTTTCGCTGCCCTACTCATGCCAGAGACACCATCTGAACTTGGTGGTCAGCTGCTTTGGCATTGCTGGAGTAGATAAACTCCACACCACCACCAGTGTAAGTGTTCCCTGCTTCTTTTTATTTCTTTCCTTGGGGGTTTTAAGAATAATTTCGGACTGAGAAAAATAAAATTCAACCAATTAACTGGAAATATTTGTTAAAAGAAAACTCTGCTCTGATCCATTAGGTTCTAGGCCTAATGATCAGAATCCTGAACTAGAAGAGAAGACTGGTGTGTCCCCCAGAGGGTGCTACATTTGCCTCCATGGGACTTTGGCTCTTCTACACGCATAAGGAAATGTTTGGGGCTTCGCTCCTTTAAAAAATGCTAACTGTGCTTTTCTGAGCAGTCTTACCTTCACCAGCAGACAGGGGTTGCTGGTTACTTGCTTCTGAAAGTGGCTCTCTGGTGCGCTTGGTCTGAGGCGCAGACCTTGCTGCTGCTGTGGGCCTCGCAGCCATCTTTTTCTGAAGATTCTCTCGTCTGGCACGGGTTCGTTCAAGCAGTTTCTACATATGTGGTATTTAAAACACCATTTAGTCAAAGGTGCACAAACCTTCAGCTATCCTCTAAAAAATCACTAATTGCCATGTAGGATAACTGTTAACTACATTTCAAAAGCGATTTAAGTTAAAATTCACCAAATGAGCATCCCAATGTCAAAATTATTACAGATGTAATATGAACATTAGAAGGGGAATAAAATATGGATATGCTAGTTAGCTGGATAAGATTATAAATAGTCAAAATTTTTTTTCCTGTTTCCATCAAAAGATAGAATCTATTTCCACACCCCTGAAATGGGCTGGCCTTGTGATTTACTGTATTTTTCTGAGCATAAGACGCCCCCATGTATATGACGACCCCTACTTTTCTAACTCGACAGTAAGAAATCAATGTCAACAGGTTACTCCCGTATATAAGATGACCTCCAATTTTTGTTCTAACAATCTTAGATAAAAGTATCATCTTATACACAGAAAAATATGATACCCTGACCAATAAAATGTGGCAGAAGTGACATTGTGTGACTTCTAACCACAAGCCTCAAAGAGGTTTTGCACTTTCTACTCTCCCTCTATTGGAACACTGCTATCACATGGCTCAGCTGACCATCAGCATCAACCACCAGATATTGTCAGTGAGGCCATCTTGGGCCATCTAGTCCCAGATAATTTTCCAGATCACTGCAGATTCCTGCATAAACCCTGGGGAGACCGACAGAAGAACATCCCGATGAGCCTAACACAAATTGCTGACCCACTCACTCAGTCATGAGAAATAACATGGTCGTTGTTTTAAGCGCTAAGGTAAGTGGACAGAATAATGATCCCCAAAGATGTCATATCCTAATCCCCTAACCTATGAATACATTCCCCTACATGGCAAAAGGAAGTTTGCTGGTGTGAGTAAGAATCTTGAGATGGAAAGATCATTCTGGATTATCCCAGATCCATGTATCCACAGTGGCCCTGATTAGAGAAAAGAGAGGCAGGAAAGTCAGTCTGAGAAGACGTAACAGCGGAAGCAGAGGTCAGAATGATGTCACTGGTGACTGAAGATTGACAAAGGGGTTGCAAGCCAAAAAATGCAATTGGTCCCTAGAAGCTGAAAAAGACAAGGAAAGAGATTCACTCCCAGAGGCCCCAGAAGGAATACAATCCTGCCAACACCCTGATTTTAACCCAGTAAAATCCATCAGACTTCTGACCTACAGAAGATAATAACTACCTGTGATTTTAAGCCATTAAGTTTGTGGTCATTTGTTACAGCAGCAAAACTAATACACCCACTAAGATGTGGGGTAGTGATAAACAGCAAGAGGTTAACTGACATATTACTCTTGAAAACATAAGACTCTTCCTAAGAGAAAAAGAAAAAAATCTACAATCTTATATCTTATTAATTATCAATATAAAATAAAAGTTTAAGTTGACATCTTAGGCATTTCATAAAATCATGAATTCTCTTTTCTTACCCTGAACAACTGAAGCTCCTCTATTTGTACCAGTGTGGTAAAACAAACATAAGATCCAGTAAAACAATTCATTCCCTTTCAAATGTACACAACCTTAAGAGGTGTGCAGATTACTGGATGGAGCTTATATACTGTCCTGCAAACATAAGATACTTAGCAAACTAAACACTAACCTTTTAAATTCCTTAACTAAAATAGAATAACAATTTTTAAAAATTTCTCTGAACATGCAGAAGCAGCATGAACTAAATTTAAGAAGGCACAACTCTCTCCTCTTCTTAGGGATGATTTCTAATTTAAAGCTCATTGAAAGACATGGCACAAATCTAAATGCTATGTCACTGAAAGGGTACTTTATGAACCAAATACCTTCCGAAACACAAGACCTTCACCCATTAAATAAAAATAGTCTTCAAAATCTCAAAAGTGATATTGGTACACAAATTCATATACGTCTGACAATTTTCCCTGCGACAGAATATATCACTCCCCAGATACAAATCTAGCCTAACTATACTCATTCATGGACATGCCCACATTCCATTCTGATCAGTTAGAATACTCGTGAGTCAGTGTATCTTCAGTTACTATGAGCAATGGATCACAACAAAAGGATGTGGTTTTGCCATTCAAACTTAAAACAAGTATTCTATTATCTACATTAGATCCAAAAATTTCAAAATTAAAAAACAATTTTAAATAGATAAGCAAAAACAGTTCCATCTGTAAAATAAAACAAAAAAGCATCAGAGTATTAATTTAAGTGAAATGACTTATGTAAAGTACATAAACTCAACAGCTCAATAAATTTAAGTGACTCTTCCTTATAATGGTATATCAAGAATTTAAGGGTTCTTTTGATAGGAGAGCCACAAAAAAACAAAAAACAAAAAACAAAGCACTTCAATAACAACATTAATTGGGAAACTACATATTCCAGATGGATGAATCTAAGATAACTGAAGTTTACAGTCCACACACATACCTCCAAATAATTTCTGACAGAAATCTTCTGGGAACTATTACTGATGTCTATGCCTTCTTAAACAGAGTACAGGCAATATAAATTAACTCATTTTCAATGGGCTCTATGTCATTCTTTCCTAGGTCAATAAAGAGATTTAATTCTGGAAAATAAGAGAAATTAGCATTCAAAGCAGTAACAGCACATTTGTTCATTCACATCACAAGAAAAGATAGTTTACAAAGCATTTGAATTGTAGGCTTTTCTCTTTTAAGGTTCCTACATGGAAAGTTCAGAATTGGCACACCTAGCCCTGGGTTTCCCTACCTAGCCTTGGTCTGGGATAACCAGCACCCCTAAGCAGACCTTCAAACTGAGAGCCTAACATTAATGTTATGAGGAGTAAAGTTTAGGGTTTTAAATCCCCAAAAAGTACCACAATCACTAATGCTTATATAGAACTTCATATAAAGTACTTTCAGTGTGTGCACACTAATTCATTTCCCTTTCAAAACCTTATTTGGTAAGTTCTGTTTTCACTACTGTGTTATAGATAAAGAAATCCAGGCACAGGTTAAGCAAGCCGGGATTCAAACACAGGCTCCAGAGCCTGAGCTCTGAAACACTTTGCTATCAAATTGCCTTTTAACTAAATCCACGTGTTCTTTGTAAGAACTTACTGTCAGAGAACTAAGTTCATAACATCAACATAACCTTTTTAATGCTATCAGCCTATACTGTAATAATAAATGTCTGCCTTAACTACTTGTTCATCCATGAATCAAGATGGAGTCATTAATTCTGGTTGGTCTACGAAAAACTTTAGAAAAACATTGCCCTGTGGCCTGTCTAGATCCTGAATCAAAGTGCCAAAGTATGAGTCACTTAGGGAAATCCGAACACTGACAGAATATTTGATATTAAGGAAACTGCTGTTTTTTGGTGTGATAATTGTATTAGGATTATATATGTTTAAGTCCTTATCACTGAGTGATAAATATTTAGGAATGAAATGATATGATCTCTACAATTTGCTTCCAAATAATTCAGCAGGAGGGATTAGAGAGGAATACAGTGAAACAATATGACCACCCCTTGATGGGTGATAAGACGCATGAGTGGATTATTACATTTGTGTAATTTGAAATTTTCCACAGTAACAAGTATTGCTAAAATGCTCTAACAGTTAGTGATGTATGTAATTATTTGTCTGTCAAATAATACGCACTGAATGGCTCTCTCCCACATTAATTCAGCAGCATCTTCTTGGATGTGCTTGATGTTAGGAAAACATCTCTCAACAGTCAGTCCCACCTTCATGAATTGCACGTTTGGTCAGGAAACAAATCCAAGTGAGCTGAGCACTGGGAAAGGTGAGCTCCCCTCTGAAGAAGAAAGGTCAAACTGTGCCATGAGCAAGAGGTTAAATCAGAGCTTGCCAGGCAGAAGAGGCAGGGAAGGCAGGAAGCGTGTGCCAGACAGCACCAGTGACAGCATGGAGGAGAGCCAATGCACAGCCGCCTTGGCTGAGGAGAAGAGCTTAGGATGTAGCCTTTCTCAATCAAGAGTTCCCAAGAGAATTAAGCCCTCGGTGCCCTGACATTAATGCAATGAATTAAAGTCTCCTCTGTGCTTGTAGGATGGGAAATTTGAGAAAACTGTCTCTTAAAAAATTTCCTGTTTTATGGTCCTGATAAGAAACTTTGATTGAGAAAGTTGTTTTATCTGACTTCCAGTCCTTTTCAGATAAGGAATGTGCCGGTTCATCTCACTGTGCAAAATGTTATGAATGCTATAATTAAGCACCTAATGTTGGACCCGATTCAAAGAGTTCACGCATGACCAATTAAGGTAAAGATGTCAAAACTATGTATTCCAACCGCAACAGACCTAACTTTTCATAATATAAACCATACCTATTTCTGAGTATTCTCTGAAATGATAGGTTTCTTTCAAATAAAGTTTCTTTCAAATGATATTTGTACTAGCTTCTGAATATTTTTAAGTAAAACGGAGTACAATTTTCAGCCAATTTGCAAAATGCTTTGTTCCAGTTATTGACTTAGGAGAATAAAAAGAATATTGAGAACACATAGGGCTAATGTTTTTAAAAATCCTAAGAAACATTTTAAAAAATCCTTTTAAATCTCAAGGTAAGTGAAAAATACATGGTGCATGACCAGCCCTAGTCTTTAGAGCTAACACAAAAATGTGTTCTTGATTTTTCTGTTCAAGTCTTTAAGAGTAAGGTGAACAAATTGATATTGTCCCCCAAGATGACTGAGAATTTGAAAAATAAATATTGTTGTGTGTGAATACAAGTAAACTAATTGTTGAAACTTTTACTACCTTACTACTTTCCATAGACTTCAAGGTTTTTAATCCAGTGTAGAGACATTTTTCGGTCCACTTTGCAAAAACTCAAAAAATAACAGTCTGAAACTTGCCCAACAACGTAAAGAAAGAGGAACTGTCCTGGAAGAAAGGGGAGTAGACAACCGGCGACACGAAACTCCCGAATATGTCACCGTACATTCTCAACAAGTCAAAGTTAGAGACATAATCAGTACAATAGCATAATTCAATTTTCAAAGAACAAAAAATGAGTTATACATTGCTGTAATGTTATGTATGCTCCATAAACACGCACAAGAAAAGGTTTCTTTAGTCCGGTTTTGCAAATCGCTAACAACTTTGGTTCGTACACAGTCAGCTAGTACCGTTTCCTTTCACTTTAAAGTGCCAATCCCAAGATGAAAACTTTTTTCCCCGTTAGCTGAGCAATGGACTTTGAAGGAGCTGTTGACTTTACAGAAACGGATGCAATGGTTTCAGGCACCGGCTCCTTTTAACGTTTTGCTGTCATTTCATTAACAGCATCCTTAAATGCAGAGCTCCTATGAAAGCCGCAGGAATCTCGCAAGTCACATTCCGTTCTATTTCCAGGCGGCGGTTGCACACACAGCAGTGAGTCACTGGGAACCCGACTCCACCCTGCAAGTTTTCCCCACTTTCACTTCCAGCAGGACCTGCGCCCTCAGGCCCCAACCTCACCCTCGGGGGCACACGGCTCCGCGCCCCAGGGACATTACAATAACCGGGGCTGAAGGGATGTTTCTCACTGCCACTTTGGACAGACTCAAATCTTCCCTCGCAGCACTTCCTCCGGGGAAAACCGCGGTCGAGCCGCAGGGTCGGGTGCATCCGCAGCCCCCTCCCGACATCCCCAGCGAGACCCCCGCACGCACACTCTGCGCACGCGCGCGCACGCGCACCCCTCCCTGGGTGCCCAGGGGTTCACAGGTGGAAAAGGAGAGCTGTGGGGCGGAGAGGGGTCATGGCCGGCTGTGCTCGCAAGTTTTCTCACCTCCGTAAACGGGTCCATCGCCCCCGGCTTTTCGTGTCGATTGCGAGACGACGGAAACGGTGGTTCAAATTCAGAAAAAGAAAAGTGAGTGCCAGCTCAATATGTCGCTTGGAGAAAACAAGGAGTCCCGGGACAAGGAAACTCTCCCCAAGCTACACTCTCCTCTTCCCCTCCGCCTCCAGTGTCCGACCCGGCTTCCAGCGGCCGTTCAAATTTGAAATTCAGCGCCGGGAGCCGCGCGCATGCGTGCGGGGCGGGGCGCGCCTCTCCCCGCCCCGGCGCTCAGTCGTGAGGCCTCGCCCCACCGGGAGGTGCCCTTGGGTGGCACTGCTTACAGTCCTAGGCGGCGGGGATGAGGCGGGAGGTGCGGTGCTCCCGGCGCTGCAACCGCCTCGGGGCCCGGAGCCCCACCCTCCCAACGTTCGCTCACCGCACCCTGTTCAACCGATCCCTCGCACCTGCTGTGCTTGGGTGGTCCGCCTTCCTCACTCCTAAGTGTAGGATTAAGAGCTCTTGTGTTTGAAATCTCCCTGGCCCTTTGGCCTTCTGTAGCATTCTCTCCGCCCACCCTTACTTCACCCTAAGGGGGACTGCTGGCTTGGCCCTCATAAAGGGAGGGTCTAGTGGGTCCCTGGACATTTGGAGCTAATGACCCACGTTGGGCGCTGGAGGCCTTTCTCATTGGGAAAACGAGGCTAACAACAGACTTCGTGGATAGTTTATACCCCAAACTTCTGTCGTGCTTCCTATTTTAAATCCTAGTCAACTGCATACAGTGGTAGAACTGTACGAATTCTGAGAAGTGATAGACTTTAGTTCTTTTTACCTGGACGGATTCTGAGAAGTGATCCACTTTAATCCTTTTTACTTCTGAGAAAGGAGACCCAAAGACATTAGGTAATGACGAGGCCAGGAGAATTGAAAATCCCGTTCTCAGCTCATGGTCCGCTTCCCACCTCTAGTTCAAGCTGTGTCTCATGATTATACTTTACTCAGATTTGCAAAGTATGTTACATTGTTAGTGTATCAGATCGATTTCTTAGCAAGTCTGTGCTAGGGCTTGTCATAAAGAGGACAATTCTTGACATGTTCATTTGAAGTAACTGGGTAGATTAGTGTGACTACTCAACAGCTGAACAAACCAAAACTTTTCCTCCCAGGTAAGATGTTGCAGTATGTTTAATAACGTTTCCATCTTAGCAGCCAGTAAACATTACAAAAAATATTTTACCAATGATCTCTCTACTTGGAGTTTTGATGCTGTAGTTATAATGAAAAGAATTTCTAGTATGGGGTAGGAAGGAATTGCTCGGAGTCTCAGCTGTACCAGCAACCTGTGACCTTTAACTTTAGGGCAATCATTTAACCCACTATTTTTAAAACCTATTTGGAGAGTCATGAACGCTTTTGAAAATACAATGAAAGCTGACTGACCCGTCTACCTGAAAAAATGCTCATTCAATAGTAAACTAACACAGGATTTTATGAAATTGATGGCCACAAGTTTAAGAGCCTCTGATTTAGGCCCTTTGGGTTTTAGTTTACTCATCTGTAAAACAAAAATAATCTATTGCCCTTCCTTCCTCAGATTTGTTAGGAGGATCAGATGAAAAATTGAAAGAGATCCAGAAATATTCTGTGATAACTAACAATGCACCATCCAACTGTTTGGTGTTTTGAGCTATTAAAATTTAACTCAAAATATGCAACTTATGAACCAAAGAAAAAAGATATTTGAATTTTTTTCAAGTGCTAGATAGGAAAGAGATGTGTATATTGGCGGGAGAAGGGGTGTGTTTTATGCAAAATTGAAAAATGAGTCATTAGAAATTTATGTAGCTTGTGCCTTCTGGCTTCTGCTTCTGTGAGCTTTAGACTCTTTATAATTAGATTCTAGTCAAGACTAGAATCATAACTACTTGAAACATTTCACTTACCTTTTTCACAGTACCCTCACATCTTTGGGCTTTACCCTACTGATGATGACAATAGCTACAATTTGTTAAACACCTACTATGTGCCAGAAACTTGCTAGATGCTCAACTCTCCTCTCCAGGAGTACTGCAGTTGTCTCCTAACATGTCTCCTTATTTCCATTCTTACCCCAGATAGTTCATCCTTCAGTTTACTTATAAGATAGAATTACTTTTCTCCTTTTAAAAGTTGTACTATAAAATGTTTCCAGTTTACAAAAACTGTGAATATGTGAATAAAACACGTACCTACCACCTACCTTAAAATATGCAGATCCAGCAGAAGTAACGCCCTTTTTATGAGCTGGTAATCTATACCAAATCTTTTATTACAAAATCATAAGCATGTATGGTTATGATTTTGTAATAAAATCTTAACTCAAGTCCAGGCGTTACTTCTGTCAGACCCTGTATGTACATTACCTTTGAAGTCTCCTGTGTGTTTCCCCTTAATCCCAGTCACCTTCCAATTCCAGGAGTAAAAACTATCCAGCTTTTCATGTTTATCATTCCCATGACATGTATGTACTTTTATTACATCTATTTATATATCCATGACAACATGTAGTTTTTACATGAAGTTTATTTTCACTGTATAGATCTGTCTACAGTTGTTTTGCTCAATAATCTCTTTATGAGAGTCAGCCTCACTAATAGCTATAGTTGTCTTTCATTTTCACTGCCATATTCTCTTGTATGAATATACTTGTAATTTATGTATCCATTATCCTTATTAATGGACATTTAGCTCATTTCTAATTTTTCATTCCAAAGATCTATTGATGCCATGAATAATTTTATGTCTCCTTTACAATACCTGCAAAACTTTCTCTAAAGTAGTATACCTAGTAATTAGAGGATCATTTCAGTTGGATATATTGTACTGTAATTGCCAGATACTAAACATAAATTGCTCTACAAAATGATCATAACAATTTATACCCCAATCAACATTATATAGCATGTCTGCTACTCCAGTGCCTCCCTAGTATTTGTACTTGGGATTTCACCATTCTTGTTCGTATACATTTTTCTGTTGCTCATGAAAGTGAATATTCTTTCATGTGTTTATTGGCCTTTCAGTTCTCCTTTTCTGTGAATTTCAACTCGATATTAATTTTGCCATGGGATTGTTTTTCTTATTGATTCTCAGACTTTTTGTTTACTGTTTTCTGGGAAAATAACACTTTTTTTGGTTTGGGGGCTTGCAAATATCTTTTCCTAGTTTATGGTTTGTTTTTTCGCATTAGGCTGTCTTTCTTGGATGGACAGAGATGTTTAATATTAATATAATTAATTGTATGTATATTTTCTTTTAGGATTTATGTTTTTTTATGTCTCAAGAAATTCTTCCCTACCCTGAAGTTTTAAAGGTATTCTCCCATATTGTCTTCTAACTATTTTGAAGTATGGGTTTCCTGGCTTTGTTTTTAAATTAGCTGGATTGGTTTTGTTTTTGATTCTGGATGACCAGATTCCTTAGCAGCAGTTATTTACTTGTCCATCCTTTCCCCATCAACCCGCAATGCTGTTTTTGTAATATAGCAACGCTTCACATAGGTCTGTCTTGGAGCTCCTCTTTCTCTTCCACTGATCTGTTTGTCTATTCCTCGCCTGATATTGAACTGTCGTAGTATAGATGTATGGCCCCGCAAATTAAAAACTGACTTGGCTAATTTTGCCCCCTTGCTCTTCCATATAAATTTTAGGATTGGATTGTCAAACTCCACAATGGAAAAAAAATTCTCTTCAGATTTTTAACTGAAATGTTGAATTTGTCACATAATTTGGAGAAAATTGACAATTTTTGATACCAAGATTTCTCATTTATGAACTTGGTATATCTTTATTAATTTAGTCCTACTTTAATATCTTTATCTTCCAAAAATGTTGATAATGTACTTCCATAAAATCTTTAAACTTTTTAATTCCTATGTATCTTTTTTGTTGTTGTTACTTTTTAAAATGGTATCTTTCTAATTATGTCTTTAAACTATCTGTTACTGGTATATAGGAACATAATTGATTATTGCAACCTATGAAATATTAGTTTTAGTCATTTATTTATAGAGAGGGATCTTTTTAAAATGTAAATTATGCAGTATCAATTACTTGTTTAAAGCCATTTTATGTCTTCATTGCTATTAGAGTAATATTCAAATCATTTATTATATCTACAAAGACCCTATGTGATCTGGACCCTGCCTGTTTCTCCTAATATCCTAATAGCCTCTGAATATCATAAAACTCTCCCTTTTGTTCACACCTTTCAGCCTCATAGGCCTTTCTTCTGATCATAAAAAAATGCTAAATTCCTTCCTGCCTCAAGAACTTTCCAGTGTCTGGACACCCCTCCTCTCATTCTATAATACCTCATTAGTTCAGTCTAAGTTTAAATTCGCTAACTCCTCAAAGAAGACTTCCCTGTTTGGGTGGCTACACCCCTCCTCTCTGTCCTGCAGGCACTTTTATCCTATGACTCTGAGTTATTTTCTTCTTGCATTCACCACTTATATGGAATTATTTTAGTTACATATTTTTATCATCTACCTTTCCTACTAGCATGTAAGCTATGGAATGGCAGGGGTTTATCTTATTTATAGCTGTAACCCAGCACCTTCTGGGCATATGAATTCAATACATATTTGTTGAATAAATAAATGTAACTATTATATTATTCCTATTTTAGAAATGGGAAAGCTGAGACACAAAGAGGCTAAATGATTGGCCTAAGACCATTACCTAATAATTTGAACCAGATCTGCCTGACTTCAAATCCTAGCCTGTTTCTACTCTTGACATTTCAGTTTATTTATTTTGATCACCAAAGACACCATAATGATGTAAATGTGTCTTTAAGCTATATCTAAAGTGCTAAATAAGTAGCAACCATGTTTTTCTCTTGGAATTGCTTTCTTAAAAAAAAGTTTTTTAAACTATTAGGAAAGAAAATAAATATATGCTATATTCACATGATTATTTGTAGTTAGGCTATACAATTTGACCTAAATGATATTAATATTCCAGAAGTCATCAAAAGCGTCTTCCCTAGTTATTTAAATAAAAACCACAACCTCTCAAGTTATTTACATAAAGACCACAATTTCTTACATTAATTTAAGAATAGAATCAAGGCTGTAAAGCAGAGATAACTAGAGATTAAAGATGGCCCTAATAAATGAGTATTTGATTTTTTCCTTTCCAACAAAGGAAATAGTAATACTGTCTTTTGGAGATAAAATTGATGGGCTGAGAAACAAAATTTGAAAGCATTTACTTTAATAAGAAGACTCCAGATATTATATATTTGCAGTTAATTTTTCAAAATACATTCACACACATTCTCATTTCATTCACAAAGTAATAAAATGATGTAACTATTCTTATTTTTACAGGGAACAAAATGGCCAAGATCTAACAATAAGGCAGTGGCAAGAAGGACTAAAGTCAAGTTCTCTACTTCAGGTTATCTGGCTGAAGGGCCACTTCTTTTATACATTTATTATAATAGAGAAATAAGAACATCAAAGGATGTTATACAAGGGCTGTCCGGAAAGTATCCAGCCATGTAATACGAAAACTAGAGGCATTACAGTTGGATCTTTTCCAGACAGCCCTCGTATACAAGTTACTGAAAAGGGCTAGTTTGTTACTATCTCTGCTATTAGTGGTCCTTAATATCTTTCCTAATTTAATCAATAAAGTTTCATAGTCCAAAGTGAAGGAAAACAGGTTGTGCTTTCTGAACATACTGTATTGTTTCCAAAAACTAATACAACTATAGCCATATTTCCTTTATTCAGTAGATGACTCTCAAAAATTTATGCAGCTTTAATCTCCTTTTTATTTTCTCAAGTGGTTACTAAGAGTATTAAGGGAATGCACATTTAAAGGACCACAGTGAATCTTTTCATTAAAAGAAAGAATTATTTTATCATACTATAATTCATATATTAATAACTACTTTTTCATATATAGATTTCTTAAAGCTATATTCACAGAACCTATATTCAGATTTTTTAGAGATGCCATATTAGAGAGTTTTAAATATTACAAAGTAGCAGAAGCAAGTGTTTCTTAAACATCAACGTCTCTTTATTGAACATAAAAACTAAAATCTTCTCCTTAAATTTGATATAGGAAGGTTCACTGTACTCCGTTGATGTTTTTCATGGAACTTCTTTATCTCCCAAACATCTCATGGGTCTCTCCTCATGTACTACTTCCAGACTATGTTTCTCCTGCTCTCTCACCAACCCTTCACGACATCACTTGTATTTCTCTTTTTCCTGCTTCTGACAGGATGACATTGTCCCACTCTTCCTCAGTGGCATTCATGTCTGGCATGTAATAGATCCTCAAGAAATGTTTGTGGATGAATTCTCAGTGACCACAATCTTCTACACTCTGACCTCACCATTCCTCAGACCTTCCACCTATACTGACCTTCCCTCACCACCACAGATATGGCCACACATGGACACTAATCAACCCTTGGAAGTGCTCCATCTTCAAGATTTCAAACCCCCAACTGTCCTCTTGGTTGTAATTTCAAGTTCTCATCTCTTCTCCATTGCTGCTCACTCCTAAACCTGCAAGCCCCCTCTCCCTAACCTCCAGACCATTCTCCTTTCCCAACTTTTGGCCAAATTAAAAATATTATAACTCTTGCTTTGTAGTCATGGCCACATCTTAGCCCTAACCTCCCACTTTGCCCTCCCCTGAGGCTACATGTTAAGTAGTTCCATCTAGTCTGAAAGGGAGGCCAAGGAAGAAGGAGTTAAAAAAAACAAGAGGTGGCAGGGAATCACCTAATTCAGCCCCTTAAAATTGCAGCTAAGGAAACCAGAAGATTGTGGTTCGTCTAAGATTTCTAGAACCTGACTGGCTCTTTTCATGTCTTTCCTCCAAATACTTGCTCCCTCCCCAGCCAAACGCCAAAGGGAACCATCAACACCATTCTCCTTGGCCCCTTGTCCTTCTTGCTCCATATAACTTGCCAATCTCTGACCTTCTGCTTGTTCTGTTTTTCCTGGTTTGCTGTGAGCACTGAGCCAATTTCATTGCAAATTTATCCCAACTAAGTGGACCTTTAATGTTGCTCAGAATCCTTATTCTTACCTGCTTAAATCCCTATCAAATTCTCTACCAATTTCCCATCCCATCCCTTTACTTTCTGCCCACTTTGCTTAGTGTTCAGTTCCCAGGAACACTAAGAACTCAACCACTTGCTGTTCCCTGAACATACCCTGCTTGCTCCGTCCACAGCTTTCTCACCCCGACCCTCCTGCCAGAATGCCCTATCATCACCTTCAAATAGTGACTATGAGTCCAGCTGAGAGTCATGTCCTGTAAAACTTCCCACCTCGTCCACAAGGATGTCATTGTCCACTTCAGTATTCGGTTTGCACCACTTTAGTTTAGTATGATTTCAGACTTCAAGAGAAGTTGCAGAAGTTATATACACACATAGAGCAAGAGAAAAAAAGTAAAGCAGAATTTTAGGATGCCCTTCAACCAGATTCCCAATATGTTAACTTTACTAAATCCCCCCCATGTATATATATCCATACACACATACATACACACACATATATAAACACATACATACTATGCATATGTTTATATACGTATATACATACTCTGAAGTTTTTAGGGGTAAAGGGCCATCATGTTTGTAAGCTACTCTTAAACAGTTCTTTAAAAAGCCATAAATACACACACAGACACACTAGTTTTAAGTTATGTTTTTATTACTCTGTGTGTGTCTGTGTGTGGACATAAAACTTTATTGGCTCCTCTTCCTTGGCTTCACAACTAGATGACTAAGAGCTCTAAATTCTACCCTGAGCACTCTTATCTACCCCTACACACACCCTAAGAGATCTCTTTAGTCCTAGTGACTTAAAAGATCAACCATATACTGATGGCTCCCAAATTTATTTCTTTAGCATGATTTCTTCCCTAGCTGCAAACTCTTAATATCCAGCCACCTACTTGAAATCTTGACTTGAACTTCTAACTGGCCTATAGAATTTAACATATCTAAAATAGAATTCCCCCACTTAAACCTGTTCTGCTCCAATCTTCTCCATTTCCATAAATGGCACTGCTAGCCACCCAGTTGCTCAAGCCAAAAACTAGGGGTCATGTAAAATTCCTTCTTCCTCTCCTACTCTGTTCACGTACCCAACCTACTGATCAACTCTACCTCCAAGTACAGCCTGGGTCTCCTACTTATCTCACTCCCTACAGCTTTCATTCCACTCTAAGCCTTCATCAGCCTCACTTGGCCCACTCCAAGAGTTCACTATCTTGTTTCCCTGCTTTCACTCTCACTCTTTCTCATCTGTTGTCCTCCTCAGAGCAGCCAATGCAATCTTAAAAAAAAAAAAAAAAAGCCATATTATATCACTGCTTTCTTTAAATTCCTTCAGTGGCTTCTGATTGCACTTAGAATAAGATCCAAACTCTTTTCCCTGGCCCTTACCTACCTCTGAGATCTTATCTCCTACCACTTTGAACCATGCTGACCTTCATGTAGCCCCAGGATCATGTCAAGATCATTCCTATCTCAGAGCTTTTGCCTTTGCAATTCCTTCTACCTAGAAAGCTTGTCTCTCCAAATTTCCAGTGGCTGACTCTTTCTTATCCTTCAGATCTCAGCTCCAGAGTTACTTCCTCCAAGAGGCCTTTCTTGACTCTTCTTACTCCAAGTCATCATCTTGCATACCTCCCTGATTTTCTATACTTTTATAGCTCCTATCTGCATGAGAAATTCCATCACTTAAGTTCATTGTAGTTTGTTTCTCCCACTGTAACAGAATTTCCAAAGAGGACTGGGACTCTGTCTGATTTACTCACCACAGCATCTCTGACATATGTGCTCAAGAACAGGTTGATGTATGTATATCACATTTATGTATGTGTGCATGCACTATCAGTAAGTTCTCTGAGGTCTTTTTCATCATCTTTTTAGCTTGTATATAGTAGGTACTTAATAAATATCTATGGATGGAGTCATTAATGAATACTTTGTTTTCTTCAAAATAAAATTTAAATGGGCAATATTGTTTTATCTGATTAAAAAGTATCAGTCTTCCCCCAATCATTTACTACAAAACATCCAATTAAAAAAAAAAATTCCCAGGATTTTCAAGCTGCTCTGGCCATTTTCATTGAAGTGAGAAGGTGGGGGCAGTTTCACAAAGCATTCTTGTATTGGGCTTTCACTTAATGCTTTTCATTGTCCTGAAAAAGACATACTGAAAACATTTCATTCCCTCAGTGCAGACATGCTGACAGCTCTCAAACTTCACTGAAAATATTTTTGAAATGCCTTGTAACCAACTATTCCCTGAATCTTTTTTCTTTTCTTTTATAAGTCAAGGAACATTTTTTTTTTAGTTCACCCTGAGGCATCTATTAAAATCTGGGGTCTTGCAACTAAAGTGGCTCAGTTCTTTTATAACAGCAGGCTATATGAACTTTCTTCAATTCATATCTTCCCAGTAACATAGTGATATAGATTGCTTCTAACAGCGCAGTAAGGAATGTCAAAAGTATTTCCTTGAAACTTTTCCTCCCCCACATTCTTTTAAACTCTCATTTGAAATTTAAACGTAAATAATATTTTCGTGTTCTAATTCTTTTTTAGCTTCTAAGATAACTTCTGAAGACATTAAACTTTTTCTTAGTTTTGAGCATAATACATGTTTGATCTGTTCTCAATAACACGCACTTGTGCTGTGGAAGTGAAATATTGTAGTTAGCTCTCTCTCCACTAGCACTCACGGTACTTCTTGGCAGCCTTCTCCAGGCTTTGCAGCTCTTCCTTTCCTGGTCTTTGCTACTCAACTCCCCTGTTGAAGGTAAAATGATCAAAGTATTCTAAGTCCTTAGAAAGGAAGCGATTTATCTTTTTTATTAAAAAAAAAAAAATCCTCTCCTGGTACAGATTTTTTTATCCTGAAACTCCATCGAGTATGAATACTTTGCCATGTGTCACGTATATGGAATAGGCAGATTAACATAGGTGTTAACTAAAAAAAGTTTCTGATAAAATAAGAAAAAGATAAGTTCTTTATTCATAACAAAAAAATACCACCACACATAAAAAAAATGATATTTCAATTAAAATTCCTATTTTCCTATCACTTTGAATCTGAAATTGAATGGAAATCATCATTAAAGATATTCAGAAATCAAAATGATCCACGATGCAATGTTGATAAGTGCACATAAAAAATGACCATAAAAGTACTGATTTTGATACTTTACATAAAAGTAAAGTCTAATGTTGCAGTAAGATAACTTTAAATTTAGTAAAACTTTAAAAAGGGGAGAAGGTGCATCCTTATAGATAAACATAAATTATTAAAGTCAGTTTTAATAAATTTTCAACTTTATTTTACAATCAGTACTTTGAAAATGGAGTAGTAGCTGATAATCACATCAATTCTTTTGTTTTGATATTAATGGTTTATAGAAACAGGTATAAAAAAAGTTCCTCAGGAAGAGAGAATTGTTCATTGTTCTGGTGGATATATAAAAACAATGCTGACTCATAAGCAGCCAAGTGGACAGCTGCGATGCTGTACCCAGTGGAAATACTAAGCAGGCATAGCACAAATCAATAATTAACAAAGCAGATGCACGAAGCTTGACAAGGATGATTAATTGCGTAGGCGGGGATGGTAAAAGGGGCTTACAACAGTACCAGTTTTGTAAGAAATCAGATAAACTCTTTGTATTCATGAATGTGTTAGCAAGAGTACTTCATTGCCTAACAGTATGTGAAGAATGTCTTTTAAAAGTGCTTTGATTAAATTGATATGCAACTCTATATAATACTTGTATCAGTAAAGATATTTAGAAATCAAAGTGATCCACTTTGGAAAATACGGTAGGGAGAACATAAAAGTAATTTTGCAAGTAAAAAATGAAAGAATATTCTAGGTGGACTAACTACAGGGGCATCAGACTTTGTTTTTGGAATTCTTAAGCTTAATGAAATGTGATATACCTGTAGTATATATCATTTTCTAACTTGCGTATGTGTGTGTGTGTGTGTGTGTGTATAAAACCTTGCCTACTAGTCAATAAGCTTCTTGAGGATAAGTATGTCTTTTATGTCCTCTAAAAGTACTAAGTCCAATGTCCTGTATATAAATAAATACCTATGGAAAGAATAATAAAATAATACATTTTGTTTTCTTCAAAATATAATGAAAATTGATCATCTTATTAAGCATGTTTTAGTAAAAGTGTACAGAGTAAATTGTTTACATGGATGCTGACATACAACTTGTAAAATCTTTTAGGAGTTTTATTGTTTTGAAAATTAGTGACTTTAAAAACTAGAAATTTACAAAAGTAATAGATGCATTTATCTCAAACCTAGAAAGTGGGTATGTAAGGAAGCCTAGGAAGGCATATAAAAGAGCCAGGTGTGTAAGGTTCACTTACAGCCTTTTTCCTTAAGACGTATGCTGCAAGAATGTTCTTATGAATGCAAAGCATTCGTTGCCCATTACTGTATCAAGTGTTTTGACCTGAAGATTTTTTCTTTATCTACATGCCCATTTTATATCATTCTATTTTCTCTGAAAGGAAGCTATTGAAGTAATTTTCTCAGAGGGATATTATCTGACTTTTTAAGAGGACCATGCTGGCCACTGAGTTTTGGGACTAAAGTGAAGAGGGCAGGAGTGGAAATACAGAGATCATTTAGGAGGTGCTAGCTATAATCCAGACAAAATGTGATGGAGGTTGAACCAGAATGGTAGCAGTGGTGATACTAAGAAGTAGCTGGATTCTTGATATATTTTGAAGATAGTTTTCCCACAGAATAGGGTGTGGAATTACCTACTATTTGTAATACAGTTAAGTTGCCACTATTGCTTTCTAATTGATGAAAAAAATACAGATTCTCACATGTCCTATCATTCTCAGCGTCTGATGTTCCTGACATAATTTCAACTTTCTTTGATTCCTGAGTTTGAAAACACATCCCAGCTATTTCTGTCTTATCTCAACCTCGAGGAAAGGAAAAGACAAAATGTGGCTCTGACAATGACAGTGCCAACACTACCTTATGAGCTCCTCCTAGACTGGAAGCTTCATGAGACTTCTTTCAATTCCCTTACATCCTCAAGGCCTGTCTCAGAACCTCACCACGTTAGGCTCTCCAAAAATGTCGAATGGTATAGTCTCTACATTTCCCATGGAATGATAATTGGCACTGTCAATTGCATAAATTAAAAATTTTATTTTAGTGTTAAGAATATTATGCTGTGGTACTTAAATGGTAAATGTACTTGGGCTTCCTCAACTAATTAAGGTGCTCCTTGTTACCAGCTCAACATAAAGTTGTTTTACTTTTTCTGCACCTTTTAAGTTAACTAAATGGCAAAGGACACTGGTTTTGCAATTCGCACCTGGGGCAGAAGGGTGTCACACCACCCTTCTCTTGTGAAGCTACTGCAGTTAAACCCTTTGAACAGTGCACAAACATCTGTACGCATTACCAGCAGATGTCATGCATGCAGCCCAATAGCCCAAGTCTTTCCGGCCCTGTGCATGTCGGGAGTTGTAGTTCCCTTCACCTCTCTTCTTGCGAGCCTGGTGCCCGTCGCGCGAGCGCCCCAAGCGGTGCGCAGGCTCTGTGAAGCGCAGCGCATGCGGACGCGAAGAGCGTTTCCTAGCAACGGAGGAGCGGCAACGTCACGGCGGCGGGTTCTAAACACGACCGCTGGTGTTAGAACCGTTGGGCTGCGTGTGTACCTTTCAGTACCAGCGGGCTGAAGGGAGCGCTGCTCACAGCCCTCGGTCTGCATATCTCCGTCGGTCCTTCTCCGCCTGAACCTGCCGCAGGTCGCTGACAGAAATCTTTCCCCGCGACCTTGTCTCTGAGGCCCGGGCCAGAGGCTAGAGACGGCCCGTCCAGCTCGCGCCCGCGGCCTCGACGGGACGATGCTGGAGTCCATTCGCGTGACGGGTGAGTACCTGGAAGGGCCGGCCCACGGGCTGGCGGTGGCGAACAGTGTCAGCCCGGCTACTAGTGATGGGTGTGGGTCGGAGTCCCGACAGCCCGAAGGCCAAGGTAATGGTAGATGTGGGCTCCGCGGGGCGCGGACGCTCAGTATGAGGCGCGCGGGAGGCTCTAAGGGAAGAGGTGCGGTGGGGGAGCGGGCTGGGGGGAAACCGGTCCCGTTTCCCTTTGTCACTTATTTTCAGTGTGCACCTGCTGTGGAAGCTAGTGAAGTAAATTGTAAGATTACTGGTCCTACAAATGTACAGTTCTAATACGTATTGTTAAATTCTTTTTCAAAGCATATTAGGTGTGTAATTAAGTATAATACAGCAATAGGATCTAGTTTTCTAGAATGTTCAGAAAAATCAGAGCTAACCAAAAGAACACATCTCTATATATCAGTGTTTATACTACTTATTCGTGTGTATGCTGTTATTCTCAAGCCAGTGAGAATGTTTTGAGTTGGTATTTTTAATAGGGTCGTTTTATAACATGTACTATGTCAAGCGTAAAAAAATGGGTTTAGATCCCATGTCAGAAAGTTTACTTGCCTTTATTATTATTAAAAAAAAAACTAGGGCTATTACCATTTAAAATTTATCTTAAATAATATTAGAATAATTTCCTAGGCCATGTTCCTGGCATTTAATCCTGTGTAACATTTCTGCATGACAGAGTTTATGGTAGTTGGTGGTATTAACGACTGAAAGCAGCGAAGAACAGCAGAGTGAAAGGAAATGCCTGATTTTAAAACTAGTGTCAAAATAAGGCTGGAATTTCTACTTTAAGATATTGCAGTACCTAATAGACCACTTTTCTGTGAATTTTTAGATTGTGAAACTAAATTCTTTTCTGATGAAAATATTTATGGTCTTAATTTTATATAGTTTTATTTCATGTTCCATGTTATAAAATAGGGAGCTGATTTTCTGTAGTCATGACATGGCTGTGATTTTTCTCATTGTTATTTATGTTGACAGGAAGCATACACAGTTACAGGATCTAAGATCTAAGGGGCAACTTAAATTGACATTAGATTTTTTTAAAATGTGATTTGATATAGATGCTGTTCTTTATCTTAAAATACAATGAAAATGTCAGAAGTTACTTAAAAATACCTTATTTTTGCCATGGAGCAGGTTTCTCAGCCTTGGCACTGTTAACACTGAATTAATAGCTAATTCTTTGTTGTGGGGTCTGTCCTGTGTATTGTAGAATGTTTAGCAACATCCATGGCTTCTATCCACTAGATGCCAGTAGCAACACGCCCCCCCTTACCCCTAGTTGTGACAGCCAAAAATGTCTCCAGACATTGTCACAGGTGCCCTGGAGGGCAAAATTACACCACATTTGAGAACCTCTGCCTTATGTAGTTAGAGTCTGTCAAAGTGAAGGTTATTAGGTAATGATTTAGAAGTAAAATCAATTAAAATAATATCCCCAAAGCATAACAATCATCATAGAGAAAAGAATATGATTATGATAGTATTAGAAAGCAGATATTCTGACCAACTAGTCAGCAATACAAAGAAGACCTGATTTTTTGATATGCAGAGTTGGAAGTTTGAAGAGAAGTACTTTATAAGGTACTTGACATACTCCTTTTGCCTCAATTCCCTTCCCATTATTTACTGGTGGTATACATATCAATCTAGTTCTGCATGTTGAATACCTTGAGATAGATAATTTGTCAGTGAATTTCTGTAGTTCATTAAAAATTCAGATAGCCATTTGAGACAATTCAAGTCTCAAATTTACAACCTCTAAAAATAACTGACCAGGTCATTTTTCAAAGTACTTTCTCCATTTCTTTATGGTATGTGACTAGTTAAAATAATAGTTCACGAACCCTATGACCAACATTTCCTTGCCTATCTGAAAGCCCAATTTGGATGGCCAGAAACTTTATGCAGAAAATTTAGCTGAAAACTTGCCCACTTTTCCCCTTGTTATCCCCTCACTATTGGTATACCTAAGAAGCCTATGTTCTGTTAACCAGAAGAATGTGGTTTTCTTTTTTCTCCAGTTTTAAAATAGCTATAAATGAAGAGCAAACTGGTTGTTTTTATTTCAGGACTGAAGCACTTAAATGTTTCTGAAATCACTTCCTATATAATATCTTAACTTTTGACTTCTTAGTTATGCTGGTGGAACTGCTGATTGGAGGAGTAAAATAAGAAAGATGTGTATGCTGCATATACTGTTTGAAATGAAATAAAATCAGAAAAGGTTTCTGTGCCTTCTCATGGCTTTTTAAAGAAAATAGTTTATTATACTAAAGCCACTAAAATGTTGGTTCTAGAATATAGAATTAATTACTTAATGTTAAGTTTCCCTTGGAAATCCAAATTGAATGATTCTAAAAATTTTCCCATTTATATTATTCCATGAACTATTTCTGTAGGAGCTAAATATAATACCAGATATAATAATGATGATTTTCATTAACTCGGGCTGCTTACTACAGGCCAGCACTGTTCTCAGCACTTAACATATATTAACCCTCGCACCAATACTATGACGTATGTAGTTTATTATCCCATTTTACAGATAAGGAAATAGCACAAAGAGGTTCAGTAACTTAGTCAATCAAGGTCACAGCTACTGATAAACAGCTGAGATTCAAATTGGAGAAGCTC
Source organism: Lyroderma lyra (assembly GCA_004026885.1). Taxonomy (NCBI): domain Eukaryota; kingdom Metazoa; phylum Chordata; class Mammalia; order Chiroptera; family Megadermatidae; genus Lyroderma; species Lyroderma lyra. The sequence continues at coordinate 70,874 of PVJL010001131.1, read as the reverse complement.
CATTCCCAAGTCCATGTTCTCAACCACTAGGAAAAACACAGTATACTGTTACAATGACTGTACACTGATTTAAGCCACAAACTTCAATGTGAAGATCTTACTTAACATTAGTGGTACATTATCTGATCATTTACTGAAGGTGTTTTTTACATTTTTATCACAGGACAGTCTGTAAATTTCTGCCTGGAAAAATCATGTTTTACTTGACTATAAAATTGTTTTCAAAACAGAAAAGAAGACATCTAGTGCACTCAATGAATAGCAAAATGCTGTCAGAAACCATATAATATTATGTTAATTTATGATTTCCTACTGCACATATTTTGTATCTGATAAAAGAAGTTACTAATCATGCAGGAATGTCCAACCTGTAGCCCAGGAGGGTTTTGAATGCAACCCAACACAAATTCTTAAAACATTATGAGATTTTTTTTGCAACCTTTTTTTGTAAGCTCATCAGCTATTGTTAGTGTGAGTGTATTCTTCTTCCATTGTGGCCCAGGAAAGCCAAAAGGTTGGACACCACTGCAAATTAATGAGTCGTCTGGAAATGAAGCTCCTTTGTAACAAAAGCAAATATTTAGAAATACTGGAGAAAAGTCTTCTGAAGGCCAGTTTGGTGTTATAGGATGAATACACTCAGGCACAGAGCTACCGTTTGTCCCACCACAGTAGTGAGCACCTGCCATTCGAACCTGTCTTCATCACTAATTGTTTCATCTTTTTATGCCGTCTCAGTATGATGCTTTTCTCAGCCTTCAGCATTCAAATCCTGTATCCCTTCTCTCCTCTCAGATGTCCCCTTCCCTTGGCTACTGCTGGGGCCATCCTTTCATAAGCAGGGCGGTGAGTGAGCAAAAGCGGGCACAGATGTCTGCCATAATGGCCATGTAATTCAGTGCTTGGAAGGCCATCATACAGACACATGTAAAACTGCAAACACGACAGGTGCTTCAGAGAGCCTCCAGGGGACGTTTCCTGCACAAGTGAGATTTGAGCTGGAGGATGAGTAGAAATGAAGGTAACAGAGAAGGGAGGAAAGGGCTCTCCAAACAGGGAACAGAGGAGTTGTGTCTGGAGAGGGAGTGGCAAATGTGACCAATTGACATAGTCAGAGGGAGCTGGAGTGGACTGATTGAGGGGGAGCGTTGTGCACGATGGGACCTGAGAGACAGAGTGACCTGACCATCAGTGACTCACATGCCATGGGCAGGAGTTTGCTTTCATCCTAAATGGAAAGCCATGGGGAAGATTTTTTCTGGAACATTCACTGTTGATATAGATGGTGTTTAGTGCTGCTGCTTTTACCACAACCATGATTTTCTGGCATTATGCAGGATACCCTGCATATTTCTAACTCTAAAACACACAAACACACCAGTTTCTGTCCAAAAAACAAGTGCCACATTATAAAGAATCATTGTTACTAATAGGGTAACACTGAAGTACTCCTAACTGGCACTGTGACATTTTGAGGAATTCTGAAATCCAATGGCAATACCTTTCCAGCCCTTTCACTTTTTTAACTTATACTTGAGAAACTATATTAGCTACTGTTGAATTTAGAGATGATATAATGAAGAGCTTATCTATAATAATGCAGACAGTTGGGCAGTAAATATGTTTTCAAAGATACTGATTTTTTTATAGATCCTTTAAAAAATTAAGATGTAAGTTACATGCAGTAAAGTACACAAGACTTAAATGTGTAGCTTGATGACTTTGTAGTTAGGTAATCCCTGCCCAGAAGAAGATACAGAACATTTCTAGAACCCAATACCCTGGTACCTCCCTCCTAGGTTACAACCCCTCCCTCAAAGATAACTACTATGCTGACTTCTAATACCATACACTAGTTTTGCCTGGTTTTGGTCTGCAGATAAACAGAATTGTACAGCATACACTCTTTGGATCTGGCTTCATAAGCTCATTATTGTCTGTGAGACTCTTCATTGTTGCTTAAAACCTCAGTTCGTTCTTTTTTATTGCCGTATAGTAGTCTACTGTGTGACTATGCCACAATTTCGTCACCCTTTCTACTGTTGATGGAGATTATGTCATTTGAGTTTTAAGTGATGATGAACTACTTGATAAAAGTGTTTATTTTATTCAGGGATTATTTTCTTTTGTTTTGCCTCTTCTGTTTGTAATCAAGAACCTGTTGTTTGTGCTGTAAAATTATGCCAGGCTCTCAGGTTTCATAAGTATTAGTGAGCCATATAAAATTGCATCTTGTGGGTATGAATTGGTTGAATTTTCCACCAGGCATTGTTTCTGGGGATCTAATCTTCCTTTCGGCCAGTGGCCTCATAATTGCTGTGAAACCTCACCTGTTCAAAATAGTGAACTACTAAGATCGAGTTCAGTGGCAGTGTTCCCTTCTCTCCCCATGCCTTTAGATGAGGAATGTGAGGTCCTGATGGGTTTAGTGATTAGATGATATTACAGAGAGGTAATTGAACGAGCTGGGAGTGGAGGCCAGGAATCCTGGTTTGCTTTTCTCCTGTTCTAGATACAAATGAAGCTTTCATTGTGTTGGTAATTTCAGTGTATTCACCTACTTGTGAACATACTGAGTATCAATTTTAATGTAATATTTCCCTCTGTCCCTCAGTTTGAGTCATCAGGTTGGGTAAATGATTTCTTTGATCAACAGATTATTTTCATTTACTCTAAGGTTCTAGTGAAGCAAATTGCTCATGGCTAAAAATGTCACATTATATAGTGAATTAATATGAGAAGGTGTGATTTTAAGTTACCTTATTCCTTTTCCAAGGGAAAATGAATTACAGTACCCCCCAAAGAAGCCTACTTAAGCTTTAAAAAAAACTTAATTTTTCAGGTAAAAGACATTAGAATAGGACGTTCTTAAATGAAACCTTTATTGGGCTTTTATTATTTCTTATGCATACTTAAAAGTAATTTTTTTCTTAAACAATATATTTAAAATTACAAAAGCTATTGTAGGTTCTCTAATATTTTTAACACAACTGAAGTAAGATTAGCGTGACTGATCAATTAATTTATACCCACCTTGTATGAGTGTTTGAAGGACCTCTGCCCTACTCCATTGAATGTCATGGGATACCACCGTTTGGCAGATTGGCACTTCCAAAACTGTTCATCAGCAGCTGGAACCTAAAGAGGATGGAGGCTAAGCCCCTCTGGTAGATGATTAGCCAATACACAGAAATGCCACGGCTCCTGGGGAAAGGGCTTCTGTCATACACACACTGTCACCTCCCTCCCAGCCCCCACTACTCCTTAAGGTTTTGGCAGATGGCTAGGACTTTTTAGAAGTATCCTGAACCGTATAGGTTGTATGAGGTGGAACAAAATTATGAGTTTAGAGGTTACTGATGCTTTATGGCAAAACAAAAGAACTCTATGAGCTCAGCTCTTTGGTCATAGAATTACTGAGTCTTAGAAACCAAAGAAAGCATTTTGACATTGCATATTCATTTAAAAAATCAACACAAAATAAATGTAATAAATGATTGAAATTAGAAATTCTCCAGAGTAGTTTTATTAATTGATTTAAATTTCATGTAACTTTTCTCCTGTTTTTATTATGAAGGCCGAATGAGACAACCTGGTTACCTCCTTTTACCTTCCTGGCTGTGCCCAGTCCTTACCCGACTTTTCTAGGTTGGTGATACCCTCTTATCTCAGCTCTCTTGCTCTTTCGCTTTAGTGTTCATTTCAGTCTTCTTTCGTTATCACCTCTTGCCTCCTAAACTTTCTTAGGAAAACTGACATTGTGTGTGGGCATATGGGCTGCAACCTGTGTTTGCCCAGCCTGCCCAGTTTGGCCGTTAGTTGGCAACACTTAGGCCTGAGACTCCCAAGGAACTGGGACCTACCAGCCTACGATGGAAGTTTTGTTTGTTCTGTTTAATTCTGGCTGGTCCTTTACATTTATTGAATGACTTCTTTGTGTAATCAACCTTCAGTATGACCCTGTGCAGCCTAGCCTCCACCTCTCAAATTGTATATGTAGTAGACATTTTATTTAGTTCACACTTTTATGTTGCCTTTCAGACACCAGACCTCAGATTTCACATGTTGGCCTAGAAAATGTTACAAAGTCCTAGTTCTTACTTTTTAAAGAACCTAGTACTGGTTCTTAACCTCAACTCTATGACTTAGATTTAGAGCAAGGTTTCTCTACCTTCGCACTATTTTAGGATGAATAGTTTTGTCATAGGAGGCTGTCCTATGCACTGAAGGATATTGAGCATCACCCCTGACCTCTACCCACAAGATGCAGGAGCACCTCTTCTTACTGGTGACACCAGAATGTCTCCAGACATTGCTAAATGTCTGAGAGGTAGGGAAGAGCAAAATTGCCTCTGGTTGAGGGTTTTCCCTGTTATATTTCCACTTCTGCAGTGACCTCCTCGTAGAAATATAGAATAGTCCCAGATCTCCTAATACCTGTTTATCTAGAATGGTTAGACAGTGCATCATGCCATTCATTCATTCATTCATTCATTTCTTCAGTGTACATTTATTGAATGTCTACCAGCTACCATACTGTTTGAAAGAAAGAGATGAATGAAACATGGCCCTGTACATATCTCAGTACATCAGGTATTCAGATTACCATGTCTTACTGGGATGCCATGTTCAGTACAGAGGAAGAAAAGTTGCAGTGCTGTGCATGTAGCCAACTTAATACTGAATGTCTGTTGGTAATTGAATGAATGACCATGCATAACAGAATCTAATCAGACATACTTGCATTCGCATCACAGTTTGCTATTTATTACTTTCTCATCATATAATCTTGAGCAAATTCCTTGATGTCTCTGAGGCTTAGGTGATATAACTTGTACAGTTTTTAGTGAAATCCCAAACTCATGTAAATGTGTCAACAAATGGTGTCTGTAATTATTGTTGTTGTTATTTATTACTACTTATTATAGAAATGATCCCTGAATGTCTAATCTCGAATGAGTGAATTACAGATGTATGGGAATAGACAGTTTTCAAAAACTGAAATATAATTAATTGTTTCTTGGCAAGGCAGCCATCCAAGTCAACTAGCATTGAACTTGACTCAGTAGTAGGAGCCAGTTGAGGGCTAGAGGCAAAATTGTCCTTGAGGTTTAGAAGAGAAAACTGATTGAGAATCATAATATGTTGCACTTGCAGGAAGGGTTTGGAAAAAGATTGTGAAAAAATTTGATCAGATTTGTAGACAGGACTGGGTGGAGTCTAGTTCAGATAAGCAAGATTTAAGGCATACTACTTTCTCAGTTTAGAAGTAAATCTGAAAGTTCTTAAGAGTCTACCTGAAATCTCATTTGTTTTTATTCACATGGCTCTCTTCTTTCTCTGAAGTCTAGGCTAGTGTTGATATCTTTTGTTTTTCACATTTAAACTTATTACTGCCTTGAATTATTATTCAGATTTTCACAGGACTGCCTTGCTTTCAGAGCCAGATTAGAAGCTGGTTGAAAGCAGGAACAGTGTATTTATACAGATGTTTTTCCTAGCCATGTACCTAATAAGTAATATTCCTTGTATTTGTAGAAGGAAAGAATGCAAATTAACAGCCTTAAAGTAGTGCATAAGCAACAGTATATCAAGTGATTCTTACCTCTTTCAAGCACTTGTGTGATCTGAAGGCAAAGCTGACATCTCCTTAATTTGTCATTTGATATACTCATATCGTATGTCATAGTATTAGAATGTTTCATATTTAACAAGAAGAAAACTTGATTTTATTTAATCTTAACTTCTAGCCTAGAATTAAAAAAAGCAACCAATTAATAGTGACTTTACTAAAACATGCTTGAACATGAATATAATCATTTATTTAATCTTAAAAGTGATTTTTGAGATCTATAAGGCAGTGTTATTCTTGTCTTACTGCTGGGTACCTTTATATAAACTGTTAGGTTTCAAGATTGTATTGGCTTTGAAAGAGCCTTGAATTTTACTTTGATCTTGGTAATGCTATTGAAAACTGTATCCTTTCTCTTAAATCCACATTCTTTGGTAGAGTTGAGTATTTGGATTATTTATGTGTGTTATTTCACATCTGTATTAAACTTTGATCATCTAAATGGTTTGAAGCTATGGACTTTTATAGATAATTTAGCGTATATACACTCATATGGAGTGACAGTGTTTAGCATGATCTAAGTTTAGTAATATATTCTCTTATTTCTTAGAATGTCTTCTCTAAATTTTGTTGCAAATTATAGAGTTTACAGAACCTTCAGAATACTTTTCATATAATAAGCACATTGCTTCATCTAGTTTCTTTGTTATTTCTTTTGTTTTGATTTTGTTTATTAACACAGAAAAGCTTCACTGGCCTGAACAAGAACTTGCTAAGAAGTCTGTTCTAAATGCAGAAGAGTCATTGATCATTGACAGCAAAAGAAGCATTTCACATCTCTCTCCTGGAATACTGAAGGACATTTTCACAACTGGAACCAGTAGTTACAATGTCCTCCTACAGAGCAAAGAGGAGAAAAAGCATCATTCACAAAAGCAGTCCTCCTCCTGCTCCAAAAGATGTAGAAAGCCCAGCAGGCCGCCTGGCTCTGCTCGTGGTAGAGACCTTCGCAAGATGAAGACCGCAGTGCCTACAACGGGCAGTGGCACCTGGTGCTGCCTGGAGAGGCAGCCTGCTGTGTTTGTCACTAGTTCGGTATCAGATCCTGTCAAGTTGACCCATGATATCTCTGTTGCAGGGAACAGTATAGTGCTGCCACCTAAACCCAAAACCAAGGTCAAGCGACGCCATTTCTCTACCCTTACAAAGCCAAAGCTGCAGCCACAGCCTCAGCTGTCTAGAAGTTTTGAAAAAGGAGATGACTTTTCTGGAAAGAAGTTTTGTATACTAACTGCTATAAAGCCTACCAACTTGGAGAAAGAAAAACTGAGATTCTTCAAGTCCGAGTTTGCCTACAATCCTCAGTTTGAATATGCAAACCCTTCTCTGCCGGGCGTGTTGGCCAAGCACAGCAGCGCCTCCGACCGCTTTCTTAAGCAGGTAACTAACACGCTGCTTCGATGCTAAAGACACTATTTGTAAATTATTTCCTTATAAAAGGAAAAAAAAGACTTGAAAAATATTTCGGTTATTTGTATGTTATAGTTAACTCCTACCCAGGGCATGTGTATGTGTGACCAGAAATTTCCAGGTAAGTGGCATAGCTGTTCTGTAAATGACTTTGCACTAATCAAAACCTATAAAGAATCTATTATATAGACACTGTGCCAGGAAGACACTGTTAGGGAAAAGCTTCAGGTTCTGGTTCCAGGCTTTCATTTGCGAGTTAGATACATGTATCCTGCTGGCCAGTGCACAGACAGGGGTAGCCCACACTGTGCTTTCCGTCTGATTCTGGTGCCTCTGGTGGAGCATACAGCCTCTGCTTGTCCTTGTTGAGTTACATCCTCAGCTTGCTTGGACTCCAGTAGGCATTTGGGGGCCTAGGCTTGATATTTCCCATGCTGTTTTAGTGCTTTACTAAAATTGTTAATCATCATCACAAATATTTAGGCACTCAAAGAGGAACATATTGAAGTTTAAAAAATGACCTTCAAGGTTAACAAATCATGATGTAATTTGTTACGAGCAAATTTGATACAAGCTGCACTCCAGATTGCTCAGTTTAGACACATAGCAGATAGTATTGTGTGTTACAGGGCTTACTGAGATTTAAAATCCACTTAAGTATTTGAGGAGAAATTGATGTTTACTGACAGGACATCATGTTGAGATCATCAAGGCAGACGACATTTGATTAAATTGACTTTGTATAGGCTTTTAGGACACATCAGGTTGAACTTGGCTTTGTCAGTGACAGACGAGGTAACACAGCGTGGTTCCACTTGCCTGTGGTGTGTGCCCTATTTTAGCATTTGTGCTACAATACAGTTCTTTGGATTTATAGCCAGCAGATTTGGTTATTATAAATGATGTGGAATCTGACCAGTCTTTGAAGCCATTATGTAAAGCAGTGGTTCTCACCCTTCCTAATGTCGCGACCCTGTAATACAGCTCCTCATGGTGTGGTGGCCCCCATAAAGTTATTGTCGTTGCTACTTCATAACTGTAATGTTGCTACTGTTATGAATCGTCATGTAAATATCTGATATGTGTTTTCTGATGGTCTTAGGCAACCCCTGTGAAAGGGCCATTCAACCCCCAAAGGGGTCGCGACCCCCAGGTTGAGAACCACTGAATTGTAAAGCTTATTTTAAGACTACAATAATTTTAATGTTGCTATTTATTTTTCTTTGTCAGAAAGCTTTTCTAGGGAGTTCCCTGATGGTGTAGTGGCTTAAGGCTTCAGCACTGGCGCTGTCAATGCTGTGGCCTGGGTTTGATTCGCAGCCAGGGAGCTACCCACATAACAAAAAGAAAAAAGAAAAAAGAAAAAAGAAAGCTTTTCTACCATGTCTCTGTTTTTTAATGGGTAGTACTTTTTATTTAAATATGCTGAGATTGTGCTAAACATTAATTTTAAAAATCAGCTGTTGCTTTTATTCCTATTTTGGCAGTCATTCTGTGATATGTGTGTGTGTGTGTGTGTGTGTGTGTGTGTGTGCGTGCGCGCGTGCAAATTGCAATTGACAGCACAGGGCTTTCACTTATTTAAAATTCATGATAATTATAAAAATGCTATTTGCCTCCCCCGTCCCCCCACCACCACCACAGTGCTGAAAGAGATGGCCAAGATTTATTTGCTAATATTCTTTAATTGGGAGTCCTACACCAAGCCCTGCTGGTTGGGCAAGAGATTGCCACCATTAGATCAAACGAATGTTGTCTCATGTCCCTGGAAGGCGGTTAGGAAGTGTCAGCAGCCCAGACTGAGCACCACCACTGTGTGGCCTGTGGCTCTGCAGCCCTTATTTTAACCCACACCAGCTTGAGGAAATGAAACCTAAACTTGGGTTGCTTGAGACTTCTAAATAGCACCAGCAATCATACTGGCTTTAACTTTACATGCCACCATTGGGAAGAGCTCTCAACATATGCCAAATATACTGTTCAAACCACTTTAATCAAATAAAGGACATTTATTAGAACAAAGCCTCCATAAAACAGGCTTCAGTTCCTCTGCAGCGTCTCCGGGAACTGTGATGTGATGCCACACATCCTCCCTCCCAAGCGGTGAGGCCAAAGCAGCAGCTTCAGGGCCAGCAGTCTCAGGATCCAGAAAGGTGCTGCACGGAGGGGGCCAGGATGGCCAGGTGGCTCCTCGGGCCGTGACCTCCGCCCGAGGCCTTGCCTATCCCAGTTGCAGTCTCTCGTTTTGGGACCTCAGTCCCTGTAAGGCAGTGTTGTTGTTGAAGAGTGACCACGGTCCTCCTCAGTGCACAGGTTGGCAGATGGTACTAAACGTCCTGGGCACAGTTAAGTCTACCACGGTGACACCAAGGCAGCACTTAGGCTCTGGTTGTTCCAGATGGTGCCCCATTAATAGCAGGTAGTTTGGGGACTCAGTTTTCCTGGCCCAGGCATTAGGTTCCTCAGGAGGCACCCAGGCCCTTGACGGGGTTCCTGGCATCTAGCCTGGGCGGCAGGGCTCACAGTAACTCCACGGGCCTGCCAAACCCTGCTCAGCCCCGTGGGTGTGCTTAAACTTGACAGAAATGGAAAGTGTCTGTCTTCTGGGGCTGTGCAGCTCTGCGGTGTGTGTCCTGGGTGCTGAAGAGCAGGAGTCTGGGCCGAGGGGAAGCTGTGCAGGGCCAGGAGAGCAGTAGGGATCCTGGGTGGTACTCTCGTGCAGTGAACAGGCAACCAGTACATGTTGTGCCCTACTTCGCGGCGGCTGACCATCCCCAAGTCGCCTGGATCCCAAATCCACGTGGCTTTAGACCCGGCACATTGCTGGACAAGATTGGAAGTGAGAGATGAGAAGGGTCTTCAGATTGGTGAGGGGAGTCCTTGACCTCACTTCCAGCAGTCGCACGGAAGTGATATCTTTACTGGGAAAGCCAGTGGACACTGAAGTGACTGGTTTTCAGCCGCTGGCTGGAATCCCATCTCAGTGTGGACCCTGGCGACCTTATGCTAACCAGCAGTTCTAACTGGGAGAGCGATATTTAGTAACATTGGGGAAATAAGTCAATTTTTGTTTGGCGAGATGAGATAAAGGTTGAATTATTACTTTGTTAATAAAACTGGAGCAGTAGGGATCATGAATGGTTGGTAAATGGGGAGCATTTGTATGAGATAAGATGGCTTTGGGGTGTTGGGCTGAGGCGACGCCCTGGCAAAAGGCCTTTTAACCGAACAGGCCCGAGAAAGGCTTGCTCGCAAGGTTAGCCCCAGCCTGGCTTCTGGGCACTTGACTGGTAAACAGTTTCTCCCTGAAGTAAAATGCCCTAACGGTGGGAGTGGCTCGCTTTACCTCACTGGTGCAAATGGTATGTCTCATGTCGAATACCTCTCTTCCTTTGGGGCGTCTGGGATTTTAGAACATGCTAGGCGTAGAGGTGCTGTGTCACTAGCCCCCAGTAACAGCCTTGGGTGCTGAGTCTGTAACAGGTTTCCTTGGTAGACAGCTCTTCACGTGTCCTTACAGCTCCGTTCCTGGGGCAGTTAATCACATGCTGTGTGACTCAAGTAGGGGACTCTTGGACACTTGTGTATAGTTTCCTCCAGACTTGACTGGATGTGAGAATTGGAGAGTGATCTGTTTAAGCTGATCTCTTAAAGGCATTTACGTTTAGCTTTTAGAAAAAGAAGAAAACACTCTGTACTGACCAAATAAAACATCCCTGTGGGCTGTATTTATGTCAGTTTGAGATTCCTCATCAGGTGTAAGGTCTGTCTCCGTAGCTTCATAGAGGGCAGTGTCGCAAGTTCCAGGGGTGCTGTTGACAAACTGAGCCTGGGTCCTATATTGATGCAGTAGGGTTACTATTTACCATAAACGTGGATTCTTCTTTGACATCATACTACTTCTCTAACACTTTTTAGTTGCCTGATATTTCTGTAGAAGGTCAGGTGTGTTAAAAGTATGCTAAGGTAGTAGAAATTTTGCACTGAGGGTAGCTGAGGAAGCGTGAGTAAAAACAGCAAACTTATTTTCCATAATACTTGCAGTAGTTATGAAAATATTGACACTTTTTTTCAAGGATCCTTGCTGCTCTGTTACTCCTTTAAAATTGCTTTAAAATTTGAGGACAGTATGTGAACCATCAATGTGTAACAAATTACAACCAGCATTGATAGAGTGCTTAGTATTTGCTCATTACTCTGTATGCTACGTATTTTATATCTGTCATTATCTTAGGCCCTCACATGAGGTCCAATGCTAGCAGTATTGGCAGTTGAAAAACTGATGTAGAGAAGTGAAGTGACTTTCCTGAGGTCACTATGCACGTAGTAGGTCACAGAACCAGGAATCTGTCCCAAACGTCCTTCTGTCTTCCACACAGCAGTATGGGAGCAAACTAGCTCTCAGTTTCCACGATGTAAATAGAAATACTTTCACCGTGACCAGTTTCAGTAAACTGGCTGGCAAATTTATAAAAATTCAGTCAGCTCTCATAAGCCAGCAAGACCTGTCTCCAGCATCCGACTGTTTCATGGAGTTATTTTAAGCCGGCTTTTCTAACTCCAGTGCCACCTTTACCCAAAGGACATCAGATCAAAAGATCCTCGCACTTTGCAAGGATTCATGCCTTTTGTAGCAGGTGATTGTAGGGACTTGAAAGATGATGGTGATGATGATGATTGCTTCTCATAATACACCTGTGAGACAGTAATTACTACGTAGTGTTTTTTGGAAGTTTTAAGATAGAGTATCGACCTCCTCCCTGTCACGGCACCCATCCTCATCTTTCAGTTACAGCTTCAGTCTCAGCTCTCAGCACAGTATCCACTAGTGCCTCAGGAGGAGTAGCCAGGTCCAAGCAGGACTCCTTGTCTATGAACTGAGAATTTGACAAAAGCAAAAGCAGGGCCCCCCGGAAAGGGCAGCCATGGTATTACAGGTGGCTGGTTTCTCTCCCCGGGGCCCTCTGACTCAGCCAGGGAACAGACCCCTCTTGTTACTCCCAGGACATACACCTTTTCTCTGTTTACCACTGTCCCCTCCACTGCGTGTCACCTGCTCCCCTTGTTTCACATGGAGTCTACACAACCCAGGATTGAGAAGAGGGTTAAAATAGAATTACTTAAGTATCTTCAGATGAAACAAAATAATTGAAAAGAGCTTTCAAAAATTCCTTCTACAACGAGTAGTAAGTATATCCAGTGTTATCCTGTTCCTAAGACTATAGTTTTCAAATAATGGTTATTTGCAAATATACTCAGTTTCTAATTACCCATATTAATGGAGGAAACATTTATATGGATTAGCTAAAATGGGAAGATTATTACCTGCTCCCTCCAAAAAAAGGTATACACATTTTAAGAAAGGAAAAAACTATTAAAATTTTAATACTGAATATATACTAATAACAAAAGATGAATACAAGTCACGTTTGACTTCTGCAATTATAAGAGGTGCTCAAAGTGGTTCCCATCCATATTTATGTGATACCTAGACAACATCTTTTAAAATGTGTAGACATATTTTTGGCACCCTCGGTATGTATGGTTGTGTATGTGTATAAATGTGTATGTATACACTGAGGAAATTAGACTAAATGATCTTTGAGAGCCATTTCTAGGATCACACACAGCTCAAGTCACATGAGATATCTGGTTGTGTCATTTGTTCTGTAAAAGCATTCAGTTCTTCTTCCATATTACATAATCATCACAGAAAAGCCCAGTTCCCACCAGCTGTGTTAGCTGAAAATTCTTCTACTTCAGATGACAGTGCTTTATTAATGCAACATAATTGGCAAATGTTGTGGTTTCTTGACATTAAATTTCCAGGTAAGTGACCTTTGTTGCTCTAAGCACAGAAACCCAATGAAAAACGAGCTGTTGCAGTGCAGCTCTTTAACTGGACTCCTCAGGAGAATGCTTCCCGTACTTTCTGAGAAGGCAGCGTGATAGACACGCAACGAAGAACCAAGGGAATCATGGTGGAGCAAATCTGTTCTATCTTAAGTTCATGTGACTTCTACATTATACTTCATCATGCATCTTTATTCTAATATAGAAAAATGTAAATGGCTTATCTACAAGTAAAATTGATACTTTCAAAATAAAGAAAGCATCTTCTCTTCCAAGACCCCGACAACTTGTCTCTTCTCCCCAGTCTGAGAAACTGAAACATAGTACTAAGGTATTGTTAACAAAAAAGCAGCTGTTTACGTGAACAGCTCATGCTCAGGGGAGTACATATTAACATTATTCACTTCTGAAATTAGCTGCTGTCACCAGAAAACCTGTAGCATCCTGAGGGGGAAGCATGGACAGACAAGGCACCTCTGGGAAGGAGAGGGGTCATCAGAAGGGCACTGTCTACCCCAGAGCAGGCAAGGGCTCTGGCTGGTGCAGAGTCCTCATTTGATGGAGTACAGTGTCTTAGTAAAACATTGAGAGTGACATATCTTGATTTCTCATAAACAGATACGTCCATAAGCAAAACAAAGTAGTTTCAGTGGGGGTTGAGAAAGAAAGCTGCAACAAACAGTTCATTTTTCTCAAAAAGGCCATTTCTATCATAACCATGGTATTTAAGAGTTAGGATATCACTTGATACTGATATAGTCTACTTAACTGAAATAAAACTATTCTGCTTATATAGTGTCCTACATTTCTCTTTGTTACTTAAAGTTATTGGAAGTCAATGGTTCCATACTATCAAGTGTAACTTGGTAGAATTAAAATCTCAGAGGTTTTTAAAAGAGGAAAGGAAAGCAGTCTGACTCGGACAGCAACTTCTTTTTCTGCACTGGAATAACATAGCACAGCATTCTAGGGCACGGCATTACATTTGCATTTCTAGAGTTCATATGTTCACAGTCAGGGTCTAAATGGACCAACTCTATTATGTTAGAAAATAAATTCTGATTTTTGTTTTTCTACTTAGCAAACTATATTGTTGGGGTATCTCAAGGGTCACAAACTCAGAAGCCTGTAAGAGTCTGGGAGGGACCAGAAGTGATTGCAGAGACCTGAATGGCACAGTTGCACACTGGAAACCAGACAGTAGTTACTGAACTGGAGCTACAGTTTGGGTCTAGTGCTGCCATATCTTTATAATTTATAAGGGAAAAGCAGATACCTGGATTTTATATGAAATCTTCCAATTTGTAAATGTTGACAGCTAATTCAGTTAAACAAAAGCTGTCCCAGACCCATGGAAACCTGTTTGTGGACCACGTTCATCCCTTGGATTGGCAGTTTGCCACCTCTGAGTCACCCAGTGATTAGGAGAGCAGAAAGACTTTTAAATATGGTCATCTGAAAACAAGTCTTGCTTTTAGAGTTTATAGTATAAATAGAATAGGTAATTCATTGTTATATTAAAATGCGTGCATAGTAAATACATAAAATCACTTCATGTTTTAAAGTAAGACAACTGTTCATTTCTGGTTTTGGTAGAAACAACTTAATTGGAAATCAGATGCCTTCACTGATGCAGGATGTCTTGACATAAAGTTTCCTTAAGCGTAAGTTTTAATTGTACTATAATAGCATTGAAGATATTTTATCTTGGCAGACCTCAAGTTTTCCAAGCAGTAAAGGACAGGAGAAAGCAAGCTGTCTTTACATTATACCTTTCCCTAGGTGACACAGTTTTCTGCTTAGCAAATCACACACCTTTCAGATACCCTAAAGTTGTAAGATCTTTTAAAAGATTATTTTGAGTTTAGTATGTTCCAAAGTAATTTTGTGTATTGGAGAAATGGGGTCATTTCTTAACCTAATAACAAGGAAGATTGTCTTACAGTTAGATGGAATCACTCCATCAGATTGTGTGTCCTTGGAAGGAGGTATGACCTTGGTGACTCACTGAAACAGCACTTCGTTCATTTGCCTTTGAACACTTGCCTAAGTGCATTCTCAGGTTCTCATCTTAACAGGGTCTCGTACAAAACAGCTTGAATGCCTGTTTTTCTTGTCGGTGGGCACGAATCCGCAGTACTGAGGTGGTTATTAATACCTCGTGCTGGTAGCAGTTACCCTTTAGTTTTTCCCACTCACCATTGCATACACCCAAACTACCCGCCAACCTTGAGGCCACGGACATGCCGAAGGAGAGAAGGGTGTGGTGAGGGAGAAGGGTACAGGGGACGTCTTTCTTTGTCCTGCAGTGTTGTTTCACTTGTTCCTTCACTGAAGGCAAGTTAGTGCCTCAGATCTATTTCTTGGGTTCTGCACATGCAGAATGTAATATTTTCATTCTTTTTATTATAACCTGGTCATAGGCTGCAGTCTATTATATAGAAAACTGAATTATTAGCAAAAGTATTTTTGCTTCAGTCCCCCCTCTCTCTACACTGCTGTGAATGTCTTTCTAAGGTACAAATCTGATCATGTCACTTCAAGGCTCTTCATAATTCAAGACAGATCTTCACATGGCCTGTAGGCCTCCCATCTGTTGCGATCTGGCTCGGGCTTGCGTTTCCATGGTCAGTCCTGAACTCACTCCCACAGCACCTTGTGCAAATGACCTGTCATAGCATCTAGCATGCTCTCATCGTCCGTAAATTTAGTTTTTGGCCTTCCCCACTAGACTGACCTCTGTGATAAAAGTGTGTTTTATTTATTTCAACTATGCCCAGACACTTGCCCAGTACCTGGCACTAAATAAATGAGTCACCTGATGCCTGTCCACCCCAGGAACTCTGTATTTCACTTTCTTTGCTTTGTGACAACATTACTCCCTTTTGCCTGGAATGCCCTCTTGTTTCCTCTAGTTCCCCACTTGTATTTATCTCTCTCTCTGTGATCTCACAATACTTTATTCATACCTTCATCAGAGAGTTATAAATAATGTTGGTTTATATGTCCTCTTTGCCTATCGAATGGTCAGACAGGGACTGAGATTCTAAAATACAAAAATGAACAAAACTAACAACGATTGGCCCAAAGAAGGTGACCATAAAGATAGGTGAATGAATGGTCCTTATTGATGGTATGCTAGAAATTCAGTGAAGCACTCTGTTAACATTGGATTCAAATTTGTGGCCCAAGGCCTGCTGAAATGTTTTTTGGGGTCAAGACAGTGTTTTTTAAAACTTTAGAACATAAAGATGCTCTTCTGTTGCCCACCCCAGATTTCTTAGACTCAGTAGCTTTAACACAGTGGTTACTGTCGGTGGCTGAAGCTATTTGAGTGTATGACTATTGCTCTACTGTCCCATTAGTTTGGGGACAGTACTTTGAATACAGATGTAATGGTCTGAGTAATCCTATTACATAATGTGGTTGATAACCAAGAAGCAGTAGCCACTGTTGAAAAACTGATTCAGTATTTGGAATTTTGCTTTTTTTCTGACAATCTCCATGTACCAGAATGTATTTGTGTGCATATGTGTATCTCATACTTACTGAAGGATTTTCAAACTGTTCTGAGGAGCACTGCATTAGAAAGAGGGCCATATAAACTAGAAAATACCAAATACTTTAATACATCCTGGAGATTCACCACAGGTAGTATCATTATAAAGGCTTGGAAGAGTCTTGTTTAATATTGTTTAATCCCATATTTTCCAGACACATTTGGTCATGGAACCCTTTTAAAAAGAGTATCTTGTCAACTGCTTTTCCCTAAGAAACAGTTTGGAAAACTCTGGCCTAAAGAAAAGGACTGTGTGATCTCCTAGGGGCTATTCAGTATTTGGGGGAGAGGGGGAATTCTAGGTGTTAGGAGTTTACTAAAAGTGGGAGGAATGGAGGGAGGGTTGGGATTAGATGGAGGTCCAAGCATTACCTTCAGTTCTGAAATTAAAACCCAGCATTCTTCAGCTAAAACTTAAGTACTGGACACAGTTATATGGGAACTAGATGACAAAACAATTCACAGTCTCTCTCTCCCCCACTCCTTCCTCTCTGTTTTTCTCTTTGTCTCTATTATCTAATTTCGTCCTCATAACCACCCTGTGAAGTAAGTAGGGCAAAGATTTTCATCTTCATTTTGCCAGTGAAGAAACTAAACCTGAGTAAGGTAAAATGACATGCCTAGGATCTCACAGTCATAGAATGGTTGGGCACTAATGTAAAACCAGGTCTTCCGACATCTAGTCTTTCTGCAATATCCCCCTGCCTTGTATCGTATTAGTGTCCCTATTGTATGTAGTGTCTCACGGAGTGAGAACTGCAGCTGAGAAGACAGATCGTTTTTTAGCACACGGCTGTTGAAGTAGCTCGTGATCGATGGTCAGATTTCCAATGCTAAAGAGTAAACAGAACCATCAAGTAAACCAAGTGTAGCTCATCCAACAGAATATTGAGGGTTTTCAGAAAGTGTGTTTTATCATCCAAGACACTATAGAGATTTTTCATTTTCTGGACTAGTGATTTTCAATATACTTAGAATTATGCAAGCATCACCTCTATCAAATTCAAGGACATTTCATCATTTCGCAAAAGAAACCCTATGTCCATTAGAAATGACTCACAATCGCCCCTGCATCCACCAAGCCACTTTTTCTATGGATTTGCCTATCCTGGACAATTGAGATACATGGAATCATATGTGTGGTCCTTTGTGACTGGCTTCTTTTAGCATAATGTTTTCAAGATTCATCTGTGTTGTAGCATGTGTCAGTACTTTTAACTGTTGAATAATATTCCATATATATATTAATATGAAGGCTGTCTGGAAAAAATCAAGCCATAAATGCCTCTTTCATATTACCTGGCTGGATACTTTGTGAACAGCTCTCGTATATACTGCATTTTATTTATCCATTCATCAGTTGATGAATTTTTTTATTGTTTTGGGCTATTGTGAGTAATGCTGTGAGCATGTGTGTACAGATTTTTATGTGGACGTTTGTTTCAGTTACTTGGATCTACACCTACCAGTGGCTCGCCTGGGGTCGGTCACATGGTAGATCGCTAGCAGTGGCCATGTGGGAACTCTGTGTTGAACCTCCTGATGGAGACTTTTCCAAAGGAGTGCAACACTTTACACTCCCACCAGCGGTGTGTGAGGGTTCCATTTTCCCCACATCCTCCTCAACTCTTGTTTTGTTTAAATAGTCATCCTAGTGGTATGAAGTGGTCTCTCATTGTGGTTTTGATTTGTTTTTCCTTGATGACTAATCATGTTGAACATCTTTTTATCTGCTTGTTGGCCATTTGTATGCCTTCTTTGGAGAACTGTCATTTTTTTCCCATTCTGTGGGTTGTCTCTTCACTTTCCTGATGGTGTCCTTTGAAGCACAAAAATTTTTAATTTTGTTGGAAGTCTAGTATACCTACTTTGTTGTCTGTGTTGTTTGTAGTTTTGGTGTCATCTAAGAAACCATTGCTTACTCAAAGGTCATGAAGATTTATGCCTGTACTTCTAAGACTTTTATAGCTTGAGCTCTTATATTTAGGTCTTTGATCCATTTCAAGTCAGTTTTTGTATATGGTATGAGGTAGGGGTCCAACTTTATTCTTTTATATGTAGCTATCCAGTTGTCCCAGCACCATCTGTTGAAAAGAATTCATTTACTGTTCAGATTTAATGGAGGAGAATGAGATTTTTCTACGATCGTGGGCTGGTACTGCTGTGACATGCAAAGTGTTGCTGTTCTGTTTCATGTGGCATACCTGATATCCAGATGAGGAGAGAGGACCATTTCCATCACGCAGAACAGGTGTTCATTTTGTGTTTGTTTCTTCTTTGCGCTATGTTTGAGCTCTCTGAAATCATGTTTTCATGCCTATAAGATATACAGAACTTTAAACTATTACCTTATAAAGAGGAAGGACTCAGAAATTATTGATTTGTGAGCAGAGGTAATGTATTGATTCATAATTTAGCAAAAAATTTAAAGTTTTTTGGCCATAAGTGAATTTTTTGGCACCAGTGAGAAAAGTATCACACCTCTGATCTGCCTTCCTTTCCCGGTGGCAGTCCCTTAGGCCTCCCCAGCCAGGCCTGACCTGGGGGCCGGAAAGAGCTTTCAGTTGGATATATTAATATGATTGAAGTGTTAAATTGGATTAAATTGACTTGAAGTGAACTTTTTTGTAATGCTTTGAAAGTTATTAGAAAGTCAAACTGGTTGAGATATTGAAAGATAGAAAAGGGATATTCTGGATGGCAAATTGAAAGCAGGGATTAGAGAAAAATAATGGGAGAGAGATTTGCCATGAAATCTTTTGCCTCTTGCTGTTACCCATGTGGAAGTGTGAAAGCACGATTCTCCAAGTGGTGTAGATACTGATTCTCTGAACTCGGGGGGGATGGACGAACTCCCCGTATTTCTTAAAAACAAACAAACAAACACACACACACTCGGGGGATATGGGGAAATGAGTAGATGTTGGTCACACAGTACAAACTTTCAGTTCTGAACTGAGTAAGTTTTGGGGATCTTATGTACAGCCTGATGCTTGTAGTTAATAATACTGTATTGTATACTTGAAATTTGCTAACATCTTAGATGTTCTCACCATACACAAAAAGTATGGTAACTCTGTGCGGTGTTAATTAACTTCATTGTGGAAATTACCTCACAGTATGTATGTTTTTAAATCATCACATTATACACCTTAAAAAAACCACATCACATTATATAATTTTTGTTTGTCTATCACACCTCAGTAAAGCTGGAAAAATTAATGGCTTTTCCTTTTTTTCTTATAACACTAATATATGCATATTGGAAAGAATTTTAAAACTTCTGAAAAGTACAAATAATAAACATCAGTGCAACCTGTCACCCCTTCCTAAACATCAACAGCAACAGCAATCTTTGGGTATATCCTTCCAGGCTTCTTGGCAGCTTTTTAAATTGCTTCTTGCAGTAACTGCCTTATTACCCATCTCAAAGTAATAGGAGGCTGTTTACTTTCATTACCTCTGTTTTTCTTATAGTCCATCAATATTATGGAGCTGACTTTACAGAAATATGGAAGTTACGAGAAGTTCGAACAGGCCACCGGTGGCAGCCTGCTGTCTAAAACCCGTATCTGGAGTCATGTCAGGAAGTACATGATGAAGGAAGGCTGCATGGGTGAGGTATGGGTCCAAGTGGGCGTGAGGCGTCAACTGGCATTTTTACTCTCATTGCCACCTGGGTTTGCTCCAGGTTCTGTCTCTGCAACCCTGTTCAGCTCATGAAATTAGTCACCCCAATCTCTCACTAAATACTCTAAGTCTGCTTTTCTGTTGCACTGAATTGTTGTGTGCAGTTTCTGTTTTTCTTCTTTTTCTTCTGTATGACTTGTGGGATTATGGAAGTTGCTTTATGAAAATTGTCAATGGAGAGCTTTATCCCAGCGGCACCCCTTACTAGTAAACAGTTCCGAGCGTTCGGCCTCGAACTGAGCACTGGCCCAGCACTGAGCAGGACTCTGACTGCGTCCCGTCAGCTGGGGGACTGTATGTGACAGCTCAGCACAGGCTCACCTCCAGCCCTGTCTGTCTGCCCAGCACAGCTGTCTGCTTTTCTTGCATTCCAGTAAAGGTTCTTGAGTTCCCAAAGGCTCACATTTGGAAGGGTCCAAAGCGACGGGCTGTGCATCTCATCTCCTTGGTTGCTGGGAGATTGATGTGCTGTAAACGAGGAAAAGGCATCCAGGTGTGGGTCCACTGTTTCCTGGGAAGCCTTCCCTCCCTCGGTCTTTACGCGTTGTCTTGTGAATGCATGTGTGTGTTTTTCCTCTTTTGCTGCTTAGATCGTAGTTCATCTCACTGAGGACCTGCTGTCCCGAGCCTCAATGACAGTCGTAAATGGATGTCCCACATTGACCATCAATGTCTCCACTGCCCGTGAGCATTGGCTGGAGGGCATGCTGAGGCATGAAATAGGTAGGCCAAGCCTTCTCCTTTTGTCCTTTGTAATGTAAGACGTTAGCTCCAAAGAAATAGGTCTTTTGTAAAGGTTTTTTCTTAGTAGTATTTCACAAAAAGTAACAAAGTGGTTAAGTTTCACTTGAAATAAGCTGAGATGATTAATGTCTCATTTCAAGTTAGACTTTTTTAGGGCTATATAGCTGTATTAAGCTTGGAAAGTCATTTAACCCCTGGGGATTTCAGTTTCCTGACCTTAACTGAAGCAATTGAATTAAGTGATCTCTGAGATCCTTTTCAGATATCATTCTTCCCTTTAAAAAAAAATTGCTGTAAAAGTTATACCTCTTCTGATGAGACATGTGCACCTTCTGAAGGCAATACGCTCCCTCAAACCAAAGGCTTTCACGTCAGGCCATTTTCTGCTTTGTTTCGATTTGTAGGTCCACATCAGTGTGGGTTTGGGGTACGAACTAAAACGAGAGTGGCACTGCTTGTTTTTCTCGTGCCTTTCTTCTCCACAGGCACACATTATTTTCGCGGTATTAACAACCTTCAGCAGCCGTGGAACAGTTGGACTGGCCGTAGAAAACATGAGCTGAAGCCCAACAATCCCACAGAGGAAGGACTGGCAAGTATTCACAGTGTCCTGTTTAGGAAAGACCCCTTTTTATGGAGGGCCGCCCTCCTCTACTACACGGTTTATCGAGCCAGCCAAATGTCTTTTTGTGAACTCTTCAAAGATATTGGAAAGTTTGTCAAGGACCCCAATACAAGATGGGATTACTGTGTACGAGCTAAGAGGGGTTGGACTGACACTTCCCAACCAGGTGAGTATCCCTTAACCGTAGGTTTTCTGACCTGTTGGATCATTGTTCATTTTGGTTACTCCCTAATCTGCCAATTAGAGAATTCACTCACCTATGAAAAATTAACCCTTTGTTACTTGAGGTCAGCGCTGTTTTGCCCAAACCACATTTTGTTAGCATTATTTTTTTTCCCAATCTCACTTTGAAAAATTTCAAACCTACAGAAATATAGGAATAATGATAGAATGAACACTTACATCACTTCCCCTCTAGATTCACTTTGTTAATATTTTGCTGTGTTTTTCTCTTTGAGTTTAAAAACAGCTTTATTGAGATATAATTCACATGACGTATTGCAGTTATTATATTCTTCACTTTTGACTGGTTCTTTTTTATGGTTTCTATGTCCATTTTTATGCTTACTGTCTCTTTGTTGAAGTTCTCACCAAGTTCAACTATTCTTCCCCCAAGTTCAACCTTATAACCATTATTTTGAACTCCGTATCTGGTAGGTTGCTTGCCTCCATTTTGTTTAATTCTTTCTCGAGAGTTTTCTCCTGTTCTTTCCTTTGAGACATAGTTATTTGTTTCCTCATTTTGGCTGTCTCTGTTTATTTCTATGTATTAGGTGGATATGCTGGTTATCCCAGCATTGCCAGGTGGCCTTATGTAGTTAGGTGCCCAGTAAGGCCCAGTGTTATAGTCTTCCTTGGTCACCTGCTCTGGGTGCTACACGTGCATCCTTTGTAGGGATTGTGTGTGCCTTCCTGCTGTAGTTGAGCTGTTGGCACATCAGTCACCCCAGTTTGTTTCAAGTCAGGAGTGTGTCTGCCGTTTCCCTTCTGTGTAGGTCTGCTTGCCTGCCTGTTAGTTCTCTGCACCTAAACACAGAGCTTTGCGACTGCCCCTGATACCCATGGAGGCACATCACGTTTAGATTAGTCCTTTTTTTTTCTTTACATACTTAAAAAATTATTGCTGGAAATGTCAAATGTATATAAAAGAAGAGTGGTTAATGTGCTAAACCCTCATTAAATCTTAGTAATTATCAACATTTTTCTGAGTGTGGTTCATCAGTTCTTCCAAGTTTCTGTTTCCCTGTAGCATATTAAAGCCAGTTCCAGACATCATGGCCTTCTACCCATAAATACTTCGGTCTGCATCTCTGATAAGGACAGCTTTGTTTTCACAATCCCCATCCTATTAGCATATCTAACAAAATTGACAATTCCTTAATTTAGAACTCTCCATGGGAGAACTGTAGTCCATTTAATAGAGCAAAAATTTTTTAACAATTGCACAAGGTATGTCATGACGGGCAACAGGTTTTCTTTGTAAATAGGCTCAGATCTCACGAGCCCTTTCTACTTACCATGTTTTCATGGTGTTTTCTACTTATAAACCTCCATAGTCTTTAAAACCCTCTTCTAATTCTTGTTTTCATAGAGAGGAATGGTATTAAAATCACAGTTATTTTTAATGCGGTGGAAGGCATAGTTTTAAAAGCCAGGAGCTTCTGAAACCCCGTGTTTCCACATTTTCCCCTTAACACCCAGCTGCTCTACACGTGTCTCCCCACGTCCTCCCGCCATGCCCCATGCCTTTACTGTGGCAAGGGAGGTGAGGTTATGATCAGATGGTAGGGGTGGGGTGAGGGTGGGATCATTACTTATAAGAGTCATATATTTTAAATGACCAGCTTTCTATATAATTAGGAAAACTGCTATTTTAATTATGAACAATGGGGATCTGGGGAGAAGGAATTCTTGAAGGGAAGTTACTAGTCTCCACATTATCCTGATACTTGCGAAGACCTTACATTTTATGTTATGAAGATATGGTAGTTAAATTAAAACAAACACGGCAAATTAGAAATTACGTTTTCATATGGTAAAGGGAGTGCATTAGTATCTAAATACTTAGTCATTTTTTTAAATGTCAGAAAGTAAAACCTGTTGTTTCCTCCAGGGTGTTTTAGTAAAGACCAGGTGTACCTGGATGGCATCCTGCAAATCCTCCGCTACAGACAGACCATTGACTTTCATCTGCTCACCACCCTGGGGAAGGTGAGTGACACCAGTAGCACGTAGTTCCCACGCACACTAGGTTGGCATGCCCTCCAGCTCAACTTTATGATTAAATAAAACTCGGGTTCAGACTGTTTTTACTTGATGGTTAGCATAAAATTGCTTTATGTAATAACAGGAGGGAAGAAATGTTCTGTCATAGAACCAAATTGCACAGTTTCTTTGTGGGCAATAAGAGATAAAGAAGGAGATTTGGGAATGTATTCTATAATCTTTATTTTCTTTACGTCTTTTTCTAAAGCATTTTAAAGTACGCTGTAAATGTAACACTCCCACCCTAAAACATCAGCATGTATACATCTGCCAAGGATAAGGATATTCTTGAATGTGACCATACTTGATTTTCTCTTTTTGTTATCAGTTCCACTTTATTTATTTTTAAAATTAAATTTGTGAGGGTAACATTGGTTAATAACATCTATTTCAGGTGTACAGTGTTATCCGTACACTCCATGTGGCTCACCACCCAAAGCCTAGTCTCCTTCTGTCACCATATATCTGACCCCCTTTACTTCCCCCAACTCTGGTAACCACCATTCTGTAGTCTATGAGTTTGTTTGTTCATTTGTTCTTTTTGTTTTATATCCCACATATGAGTGAAATCACACGATCCTTGTCTTTTTCCATTTGACTGACTTAGCTTAGCATGATAATATCAAGATCCATCTATTTTGTTGCAAATGGCAATATCTCATCTTTTTCTATGGCTGAGTATATACGAGGTCAGACAATTAATTTTGCAAACTCATCCTAGAAGAAGTGCTGCATACCTCACTGCTGAACATCACTATGGTCACCTTCAAAGGACTCCCCTTGGGAAGCTGTGTACTTCCACCAACGCCTAGTCCACCCTCCAAAGCAGTTTGGGAACACTTTTTCTGGAATGGCCATCAGAGCTGCCGTTGTGCCCAAAATCTGACATTTAAGTTCATGAACTTGCCACTGTGTGCTCACATTGTTTGTACAGTGCTGCCAACATAAGAGCACAGTGGCAAGTTCACAAACTGAAGTATCAGATTTGGGGGATGATGACAGCTCTGATGGCCATTCCAGAAAAAGAGTTCCAAAATTGCTTTGAAGGGTGGACTAGGCATTGGCGTCAGTGCACAGCTTCCCAAGGGGAGTACTGCAAAGGTGACTGTAGTGATATTCAGCAACGAGGTATGGAGCACTTTTTCTAGGATGAGTTCATGAAATTAATTGTCCGACCTTGTATTCCATTGCATACATGTACTACACATTTTTTATTCAGTCATCTATCAGAGGACACTTAGGTTGTTTCCATGTCTTGACCACCATGAATAATGCTGCAATGAACATAGGGGTATATAACTATCTTTATGAATACTTGTTTTCGAATGTTTCAGGTAGATACCCAGTTGAGGCACCTCCAGACTGTTTTTCATAATGGCTGTACCAATTTACATTCCCATGAGCAGTAGATTAGGGTTTATTTTTCTCCACATCCCTTCCAACCCTTGTTTTTTCTTTTCACATTGATAATAGTCATTCTTAAAGGTGTGAGCTGGTATTTCATTGTAGCTCTGATTTGCATTTCTCTCATAACTAGTGAAGTTGAGCCTTTTTTCATGTATCTGTTGGCCATCTCTGTGTCTTCCTTGGAAAAGTATCTATTCAGGTGTCCTGCCTATTTTTAATCAAGTTGTTTATTTTTGTGTTGTTGAGTTTTGTGAGTGCTTTATGTATTTTGAATACTAACTCCTTATCAGAGATATTGTTTACAAATACCTTTTCCCATTGAGGTGGTTACCTTTTGGTTTTGTTGATGGTTTCTTTTTCTGTGCAGAAACTTTTTTATTTGATGCAGTCCCATTCAATTATTTTAGGTTTTAATTCTCTTACCCTTGGAATCAAGTCCAGAAAACTCGCTCTGAGACCAAGGTCCCTAAGTTTGGTGCCTATGTTTTCTTCAGTGTATTTTATTTTTTCAAGTTTTATATTCAAGTCTTTAATTTCTTTTAATCTCTAACAGCCCTCCTCACTCTATTTTTTTTTTTGTTGTTGTTGTTTTTCATGACATTTTTAAGAATCCTGGACAGTTTTCTTCAGA
Organism: Lyroderma lyra; assembly: GCA_004026885.1. NCBI lineage: Eukaryota > Metazoa > Chordata > Mammalia > Chiroptera > Megadermatidae > Lyroderma > Lyroderma lyra. The sequence continues at coordinate 45,058 of PVJL010001131.1, read as the reverse complement.
ATTCCTAGAATTTGGATTATCAGATTGTTTCCTTGTAATTAGATTCAGGTTAAACATTTTTGCCAAGGATATGACTTAAGTTGTGTATTTCCCATTGCATCATATTAGAAAGCACATAATGTCATTTTTGTTTTCTTATTGGTGATGCTGTGTTTGACACCTGGGTAAATTAGTTACTATCAGATCTCTCCATTCTTCCTCCTATTGAATTAGTAAGTAATCCATGGGGTGATAACTAGATTTTCAAGGAATGGTTTTAACATCCAATGTTGATCTTTGCCCAGATCACTACACTGGTGGTAGCAAAATAGAGAATTTTGAATTCTGATACATTTCACTCCCCATTTTTTAGTATTATTATATATTCTTTTTTATTCAACCCTTCCATGGCTCCTGTGTTTTTTAAACGTCACCATGTTTTCTAGGGAAGTGAAATGTTCTGGGCTCATTTTACATTTTTCCTACCCAAATCTGAAGATTAGATTTTTCTCCAGGAAGCCTTCATTTCTTTTAGTGGGAAATGGTATTTAGAAAACAAGATCTGAGCACTAGGTGTGCTCATTGCTGCTGGATGCTGGTGCTTCCTCACTTTTCAATGAGCAAAATGTCTGTATTTGTTTTAAATTATCAGAGCATTCTAATTCCAGTCAGCACCACAGGGTTCCTTCACACCTTCAGTCCCTTCTCTTAGAAGGAAAACAGGGGTATGTTTACTAATTCTCTCCTACAGTAAACTAAGAATGACTTAAGAATTACTGAATGATACCAGTATCAACAGCAAACTGATTTTCATTATACTTAGTGGTGTAAATACTCAGTAAAATAAATGCTTTTCATGACTAAAACAATAAATGAAACAACAAAAAACAGATATAACATGAACATGATTTTTTTTAAAATTTAAAGTCTTCCTACTGAACCAGGAAGAATACTGATCAGAAAACAATAGTATTTAAAGTTAGCCATGTTTTGGAATTTAAAGTTGCAAAGATAATATATAGAACTTAAAAAGTTTCACTCCTGAACTTAATATAAATACCTGTGAAATATTGGGTTCTTATACAGGTAAATGAAAGAGATGTGAAAATTTTAAAACTACTTGACAGAAATTCAAAATAAAAGAATTTAACATGAAATAAATCATAATATAAAACTGAAAGCAAAGAAAAAAAGAAATGAACAAAAAAATAACCCATGGACACAATCGATAGTTTAATGTTTTTTGGGGGACGAGTGGGTTAGGGAGGGGAGAAAGGGGAGGGGGTGGGAGAGGACGGGGGGAAGCTAAATATAAGGTGATGGAAAGAGAAGTCACATTAGGTGGTGAACTTATTATATCAAGTTGACAATGCACTGTAGAATTGTATGCCTGAAACCTATGTAATCCTTGCTAACAGATGTCACCCCAATAAGTCTAACAATAAAAATGAATTAAAAATAAATAAATAAATAAATAGAAATAGGAATACAGTATGCCATTACGCTGATTTTCCAAATTTAATAATAAGTACTTATATATTAGCTTTTTTCTTGATTCTTTTGTTTAATTTTTTCAGGAGATCTGATTAGATTTAGAGCCTTTCACACACATACTAAGTTTAATTTCTAGACAAGCTGAGTAGGTCCAGGATAGAATGTTAAATCATATATTGACTTCTGATCTTTTTTTTACTCGGTTATGGTGGTACAGGGGGCAGATAAACACATTCTTTTTTCACAAAGTAAAGAAAAAGAAGCCACTGGTTTTTGCTGTTCTGCAGGTATTAAAGTAATTTGAAAACAGTCGGCATACTTGAAGTTGTCACTTAAGACTCAGGGAAGGACCTGCTCTTCAGAACGTGCCTGCATCACGTTTACAATGGGGCCATCTTCCTTCTTGCAGGTTTCTTATGAAGATGTGGATCGCTTAAAAGGGCTGGCGGTTACTGCAAACCTGCGCGTGCCGCACTTCCTGCAGGACCACGAGCGGTACATGGAGCACTTGGAGAAGATCATGGAGGTGAACGAGCTGACCGACAGGGAGCTGAGAGATCTCATATGCTAACGAGTGCGTTCGCAAAGCCGCTGCACTGCACCTCTGTGTGTGTCACCAGCGAGGTGCACTGGGCACCCACAGATTTATAAAAGAACGACTGTTCACACGACTCTCTGAAGAACGAGCCGCAGCATTCAGCCCGATTCTTAGGTTAAGTTCAACCCTAAACTGCTTCCCTCACATGTTTCCACGGGCCACAGGGGCGAGGTGCCTGTTTTCATCGGACTCTGTGGAGGGTCCGATGACAACGCTCCGATGCATGTTTTTGAAGAATCTTGGTCAAACTGAGTGGTGACCTCCTGCTGTGCAACAAGAGCAGCTTCACGCAGGGACGGAACCCCAGCACTGTCAGACCCCACGGCCATGGTCCCTTTGACAAGTACGGCATCTATTCCCCTTGGAAAGTCAGTTTTGTTACGCCCCCAAAGCTAGCTATGCCTACGATTTCTTCTTTCTCTCACGTGTTAAGTAACGTCATAGGGGAGCAATTTGAAAAGTTTTCATTAGTTCTCTATCTTAGACACGATTACTTCACCCTACTACTAGTTTATGGGAGCTAAATTAGAGGATTACCTCATGTTTTCCTGTTATCCCTTCACTACATTCTTGCATTTGCTGAAACATACTGTACCACTTCAAAATTTTAACCAAGTTTTAGGTTAAACTTTCCCTCTCTGTTCCTTTCTATAAATGGTAAGTATAGGTTTCAGAGAGGTGCATCTACATAAATTAAAATAGTTGGGGAAGAGAGAAGCTACTCACCTTTTTATTAAGTGGAGCAACAAACAGGACAGATAGACTGATCTCCTTAGTGCAGGAGCTGGATGTCAACTGGGTAGCATTGATAGTGAATTTGACCATGCTCTGAAAAATGGAATTTCTGAGCCTTGCCCTTTGATAAACTGGCCTTGTGATACTGGCTTAGTTTGATTTTATCAAAATCTTTCATTTCATCAACCCACTAATGATGTAGTTGGAATTTCGAAAATGAGTGTTCTATTGGCTCCATTTCTCCTGCTAAAAGTTTTTACGTCTAGCTTTGTAACGTACTAATTTTGATATATACTTGCATATATATATTATATATATAATATATACATACACACACATATATATATGTAATATATACACACACACTCTTATATTGATGATCAGAAAGAAGACTGCCATAAAAACCCCATTCAAAATTGCTACTGTAATTTCTATCCAAAGCTGTCTGAGAGTTTATCTTTACCTCAATTCAGGCTAAAATATGGTGCTAAGACTGGTAGACATATACCGCAAAGCCTGGTCTGTATTCCTGACTTCAGGAAGTCTTTGCAGGCGAGATGATGTGATCTTTCTCATGCACGTACCTAGAAGGGCTTGCCTTAAAGAATGTTGCAGCAAACAGGGTATCCTCTCACGGTTGCCCAGTGGTTCTTGGAAAGCCATGCATCCTGTCTTGGGCAGTGGTGGGCCAGGCCCTTTGGAGCACTGAAGGTGTCCAGACATGTACCATGCTGCCTGGGGTGTGGCCTGCACATCTCCCTGCGTGGCTGGGGTCATGCGGCGCCCACACTGACCAGACACCGGGAGGTTACTCTTGACCCCATGTGATTTCTTTGTAGCAGTCACCCACCTTTGGCTTTGTGTAGTGTTTTCTGATTTCATTTTCAAACTTATCAAAGATTTGTGAAAACAGTGTCTTATTAACTAGAAGTGTAGACAGCAATGGCAATATTTATGTCCTGTGACTTAAACCCAAATACTTGTAAATTCAACATGTGTAGGTAAGTACACTGCTAATCTTACGTTATGATGTAAATATGTAGGAGATTCACAACAGCCTTAATTTCCTATTGGTAGGATTATTTGCAGTGGTTCTAGTCCCTGGATTTTAAAATTGATAGATGGTCTCCCTTTATCTGATTTGGAAAAGGAAAAACTTCCTTGCCTTACTGCTTCAGTATAAAAACAAAACATGAGCACCAGCTGGACAAAAAATGAGTTTAAAGCACATTGATTGTCTTAAGATATTTTAAAAGTTAGCGAAGAACCAAAAATAGTTTCAGGTTAGCAGAATACTTAAAGAGCTCTACGCTTTAAAAGTTGGGATTGAAGTTTCAATTCATGTTTATTCTCATTCCTGGAATAGCATTAAAGTCAGTTTTACTCCCTAAAATACAAGTTTTAATAAATAGAAAATTATAGCAGCAGTACTTAGGGGGATAGTTGAAGACCATATTAATTTTAATTATAATACTTACTTGCTCTGGGCTATTGATCACGAGTTCATCGTTTTTCCCCGTAATTCTAACAGATAGTTGTAGCAAAGGGAAATTCTGATGAAATGTTTGGTGTTTACACCAGATGGGATTCAAAGTAAAATTGTTTGCAAACATAATCCATAGTCTTCATTTCTTTATATTTTCATCTTCGTAAAAGTGTTTAAAATTTGGTTTTATAACTCTTTGGGCATTTTGTGTCTAGCTGTAATAGAAAAAACACTTGAGGTTCTCACAGGAAGTGTGTGGATATACGTGCATGCGAACTCTGTTTTTTGAAAACCTAATATATTTTTATTGCAGTATTTCTGATTTTTGTGTGATAATTATCAACAGGACCATCGGTCATGTGTGTCTTTCTGGTGTCTTTACTTACAGGGAAATATTAATGTTGCGTTTGCCGCACTCCCCTGTCCCCTCATGAGTCCGGCATAAAGAGAAGGGAGAAGGAGAGGGATAATTTTGCCTTCACTTACTCCCCTGATCCTTGAGTGAACTTTTATGCAGGACCTATTGAGTGCCAGAGAACCTCTGATGAGGAAGACAAGTACCCACAGTCCTGTGAGAAAGAGAGGCCCAGAGCCAGGTTACAGCGCGGCCAGTGCCATCAAAAGACCATAGACTGTAGCACAGAGAGAAGGACCACTTGCCGAGTGGTAGATGTGACGTCTCCACCAGTTGTCTGTGCGGTGCTGCCAACGTAAGCGCACGGTGGCAAGTTCACGAACGTCATGACTCCCGTTTCCAAGTTCTCCACCAGATAACTACAGTTTTCAATTTCTTATATAACTTAACCAGTTTATGTACATACATGCAAATATGCAAGTATACACTCTCCATATCCTTCATCCTTTTTCACAAAGGTAACCATTCATATTTCTGCACACATTGCTATTTCCGCTTAGTAACAACAGACCTTAAAAACAAAATCACAAGCCAATGAATTAAAAAATAGATGGGACACCTCAAAATACTCTTGTGCACCAAAGGATGTTGCCGAGAGAGAGAACAGAAAGCCCACGCAATGGGAGAAAATTTCTGCAAATTATGTATCTAATAAGGACCTGTATCTAGAATATATAGAATATAAAATATGTGAAATTAAAATTCAATTAAAGAAATGCTGAAAGGAGTTCTTCAAGCTGAAATGGAAAGGATGCTAATTAGTAACACGGGTAAAGGTACGTGTACGGTCACATCTGGAACCCTGAGTACTGCAGTATGATGGTGTGGTCATCACATGACCCCAGTATAAAGGTTACAGAACAAGAGTATTAAAAACAACTATAACTACAGTAATTTTTTACTGAATACACAGTAGAAAACGATGTAAATTTTGACATCAAAAAAGTTAAAAAGTGGGAGGAGTAAAAGGATAGAATTTTTGTATGTGATTCAAGTTGTCAACAACTGTTACCTCTTTTATGTAAACTTCATGGTAGCCACAAAGCAAAAACCTACAGTAAATTCACAAAGAACAGGAGAGGGAATCAAAGTGTGTCACTATTGGAAAGTCATGATTCACAAACGAAAGAGGGGGACAGTGGCTGGACAGCTTTAGAGAGACCCAACTCCGTGCTGTCTACCAGAGACTTTAGCTCCAAGGACGTAGACAGGCGCAGGGTGCAGGGGTGGGAAAAGTACTCCGGGCCAGCGGAGACCAAGGGAGATCGGGGGAGCTGTACCTACATCGGACAGACAGACTTTAAGTCAGACTTGGTAACGAGAAAAAAGTCATTTTATAATGATAAAGAGGTCAATTCACGAAGACACATCATAAATCTATATATGAGGTCAGACAATTAATTTTGTGAACTCATCCTAGAAAAAGTGCTGCCTACCTCATTGCTGAGTATTAGCCATGGTCACCTTCAAAGTCCTCCCCTTAGGAAGCTGTGCACCGATGCCAGTGCCCAGTCCACCCTTCAAAACAATTTTGGAAGTCTTTCTGGAATGGCCATCAGAGCCTTTGTACCCAAATCTGACAATTAAGTTCGCGAACTTGCCACCGTGCGCTTACGTTGGCAGCGCTGTACAGACAATTCAGTAAGGTGCCATAACCTTGGCAAGGTTTTGACACCTTACAACAGCTCTGATGGCCATCCCAGAAAAAGAGTTCCAAAATTGCTTTGAAGGGTGGACTAGACGCTGGCGTCAGTGCACAGCTTCCCAAGGGGAGCACTTCGAAGGTGACCATGGTGATATTCAGCAATGAGGCATGTAGCACTTTTTCTAGAATGAGTTTGCGAAATTGTCTGACCTCGTGTACCAAGTATCAGAGCACCTAAATACAGAGTCCGGCAGAAATAACACCCTCTTTTATGAGCTGGTAATCTATACCAAATCTTTTATTATAAAATCATAAGCATGTAATTCTGTAACAATATTTTAACTACTTTAAAAAGGGTGTTAACTTCTGTCAGACATTGTAATATTGAGCAAATACTATCTGATCTGAAGCGAGTAATGGACCACATACAATAAAACTAGGGGGTTTCCAATATTCCACTTTCAACAATGGATAGCTCAAACAAAATCAATAAGGAGATGTTGGCCTTGAAATACACTTTAGACAAAAATGGCCTAAAACAGACATTTACATGGCAGCAAACACATGCTTCGCAAATGCAACAGAATGTTCTCTGGGATAGATTGGTCATTCGACGGGTCACAAAACGAGTCTTAGCAAATTGAAACAGACAGAAGCCATGCCAGATATCTTTTCTGATCAAAATGACATGAAACTAGTCATAACAGGGTGAAACCTGGAAAATTCACAAATAGGTGGAAACTAAACAATATGCTTCTGAATAAGGATCAAAGAATAAAGCAGAGGAAACTAAAAAATACCTTGAAACAACTGAAAATAGAAACAACATACTAACACTGATGGGATCCAGTAAAAGCAGCTTTGGAGGGAAGTTTGTAGTCCTGAGCTGCAGTCACTAAGTGCCGCAGCTGGGGGTGGGGGCGCTGAAAGCAGCAGCAGCGTCTCCCAGCCCTGGGGACTAAGTCCAAACTCAAGGTGTCACCAGCCCTGTGCTCCCTCTGAACCTGTAGGGGAGGGCCCGTCCAATTCCTGCTGGGGCAGTCAGTGTCCCTCGGCTGGTAGGTGCACCCCTTCAGCCTCTGCTACCAAATGCCACTGTCCCCGTGTGCCCATCTTGCCTCTTCCTCTGGAGACCCCAGTCATGCTGGATGAAGGGCCCGCTTGACTCCAACGTGACCTCATCTTAACTGACTACATCTGCAACGACCCAATTTCCAAATCAAGTCACATTCCGAGGTGCTGGAGGTTAGGGCCACAACACACCTGCTTGTGGGGGGGGGGGGCATAATTCAACCCATAACATAAGACAACAGGACTTTTGTCCTCAAAATCTCATCACTGTTGTCATGATGATCATGGTTATTTAAGAATGAGCCAAACTTCTCTGGCTGGCAGGCAGGCCTGAAATGACGTATGTCCTCGTGGACAGATGTTCCAGTTGAGGCGGGCACACAGGAGACCAGTCATGGAAGGCTCTGGAAGGGCTGGTTTCCCCATCCTGTCCCGACTGCCTGGACCCTTGTCCCATGGCCACCTGAGAGTGCCGTGTGTCCAAATCCGAGCTCAGCGTTTCTGCCCAAGCCTGGCCCTTCTCCTGACCTCCCCACCGCACAGAGGAAGTGCTTGGAAACCTCGGCGTCACCCTCGCATGTGCAGGTGGGACAGCGCGAGGGGCCCCGATGCGCCCACAGCCCCCCGGCTTGGCCGCACATGCCAAGTGCCATAGTTGTGTCTGGGCACACCCTGACACTGACAACATGACCCCCCTTCACAGATGCGTCAGCACGACGACGATTACCCGGACCGACACGGCTCCAGCTCTCGTAGAGCTTCTTACGGTCTCGCCACATACCCGGGGGGCTGCCTCAGGGCCGGGTCGGGCCCCAACTCTCGTCCTTCACCCAACACTGCCCCCTGGAGCTCACCTCAGCCCCTGTTCCCCATCCTGCCCCAGGTGTGACAGCTCCTGGCTGGCTCCAGCGGCTCCCATGAACTCGGCAGAGGGAGCAGGTGGCAGCAAGTACCATCACACGCCCAGCAGCCCTGCATGGGCTCCCTCCGGTCACTTTGCACAAAGCTGCAAGGCTTCCCCCCCGCCGCCCCCCTCCGCACGTACGAACGGCCGCCCCTCCCCCAGCCTGCTGCCTTTCAAGATCTGACCTTTGGGTCTGCTGAGTCTTTCCCCTGTGGCACACCGTCAGCTTCTGCCACCACGCCGTCCACAGCCCTGCCCTGGCAGAGCATGCCACCCCCACCCCGCCATCCCCGGGAAGGTGTCGCCGGTGTGCCCCCGGGGTAAAAGGCCCCAACTCCGTCCTAGGCTTCACCCAGTGCCTTGTGCCTCTGCCACACATGGTTTTCTGGGCTCGCTCTTCGCTGGGAGCCCGTCTCCTAAAGGACATTGAACTCAAGGCCCTTGGAGTCGGACAGAGCTGCGTTCGAATCCCGCTTGGTCACTTACCAGTTGGGAGCCCCATTTAAGTGTAAAACAGGGGTGATGGCATCGGCCTCGGGTCCTTGAGGAAGGTGCTAAGGTTGGCTGTGCACGTCACCAGGCCGTGGCCCTCACAGGGAGGCCATGCCCATCCCAGGTCGCTCCCTTCCGCCCCCTCCTCCGCCTGCCTCTGCTGGTTCTCAAAGACCTCTCAGGCTGAGCACCCGCACCTGTGGGGGATGGGGCTCTTCGGGGGGGGGGGGGGGGGACACAGACATCCTGAGGCCTATCAGTGGGGGAAGGTACCAGGTGCCAGGCAGGAGGCAGAGCCAGGGGACATCCTTGGCGGGGTGGAGAGCCCATGCTGTCACCTCTGTCCTCACTCTAGGCTTCCTTCTAGTTCCAGAGCCACCTGGGGGTCTTACCGAGAGGCCGGCAGGCCCCCCGGCCCCACAGACTGACCCCCGGCAGGCAGCCTACCTCGCAGAGGCCGGTTCCCCGGGTTGCCTCTTCGCCTTCGGTGAAGGCCGCCTTCCGGGCCCCAATCTGGGCCCAGCTGTGCGGTGGGTGGGGGCACTCGGGGGGGAGGTGCCAGCAGCAGGAAGGGACTCTGGGCGGAGAGCTGGCACAGGCGGTGTGACACCCCGACCCCGGAGGACCATCCTGGGCCTCACCGGCCTGGGGCCTCGGGGCTCGATTTTATGAGGGGGGCCGTGGCTTTCTTACCCGTCACGAGGGGGGCAGGAACGGGTCTTGCTGCTGGCTGAGGCTCTGCGGAGCCCGGAGGGAGAGACGAGGGTCCTGGTGGCCCGACCCCTGGCGGCCGCCGCCTCGGAGGACACCACGGAGAGGTGCGACCGGCGCCGGTGCCCGGCGGGTGTGGAGGGGAGCGAGCTGTGTTCAGGACCCCTCGAGGTCCAGCCCCACAGAGGCGTCAGGAGTGGGGGGGCCCGCCCCAGGGCGCTCACTGCAGCCAGGCAGGTTCATCTCTTTTATTTTTTCAAAAACAGAACTAAAAATCGCCACTCCAAATACCTGAGAAGACGCTCAATCACAGTTCAAAGCTTTATGTAATGTGCGGCTGGGACGTCACAGGCCGGCGGCCAGGGACGAGAGCTGGTGGCCCCGCTCAGATGGGCCTGGCCCCGGGATGCCCCGCATGCCCCCGCGCCCGCGCGCCGCCAGCCCGAGGCGGCTGAGGTCAGCAGGTGCAGAGACCCAAGGACAGTTCGGGTCCCGCCGGGCCTGTGATTGGATGAGAGGTCCGGACACGCCCACTGAGGGCGCGGCACGTGCTCGCCTGTGCCCGCGGGCTGAGAGCGCACAGAGCCCGGGTTGCAGTCATCATCGCTCGTGCTTGATGTTGGCTTCGCTCCGCTCCAGGGCGACCCCGCTGCCGTTCCGCGGACCCTCCTTCCTGCTCCAGTCCTTCTCGGTGTAAAACTCGGCCAGCACGGGGCAGTGTTCCGAAGCCACCCCGCCCCAGGACCAGTTGTCGGGGATCCACGGGTTCGTGAGGCCCTCCCTCACGACAGCGCAGTGACCTGACCGGACAGGAAAGAGACCCAGAAGTCAGGATGGGGGTGGGGGCGGAGACCAGCGCTGCAGCTCCCCAGGCTCCCCGTCTGCCTCCGTGAGCAACGGCCCTTCTGCAAACAGCCCAGCTTCATGGCTGTCACTCCTCCTGAGATCCCTTCCTTCACCCGCTGGGCGCTCCCACCTCACAGCCCAGCGGGAAGCCGGAGCCGGGGACCAGACACGCCGCCCCGAGGACCTCGACCAGCAGCCCACGGCCCACGGCCCGTCAGCGCAGGGCCTGCACAGCTGGTGCTCTTTAAATCCGCGAATGCCTCGTGGTGCAATCAGCAGCCGCTGCGGGACTGAGAGCCAGTGTTCTGGTCTCTCGGCAAAACGCCCACTTGTCGCTTCCATATTTCTGTTTTGTGACCCAGTCATCTCAGCAGGCCACTGCTTTTCAGTGTTGAGATTCCCCCCCTGTGGGGTCCTGCGTCAAGCACTTCTCCCATCCTACATGACACAATGTGACACGTCTGCTCACTCCTAACTGGGCTCCTTAGGGAGTGTGTGTTGGTAAACCCCAGGCCACCCCACAGTGTTGGCAGGTGACAGGGCTTGAGCAACATTTGCTGAATGACTAAGCGTCCTTAAAATTAGTGTAAGTTATCAGCTCATCTCTGAACAGGGGTCTCTGCTGGCCCACCACCGGGTCTGCCCGGGACACACTCGGTGCACCCCTGCTGTAGACCAGTGAGTGCCTTTTAATTATTTCTCACACCCACCTTCCTTCTTGAAGGTGGCTCAGTTGGAATCGTAATTACACAGTCCCCTGAGGGATAACCCCGTAAATGCCCGCGGAGGACGTAAGATAACCCCTGACTCCTGTTTGACCCCAGCAATCTGGAACTGTCAGTGCAGACAGGTTCCCTTAGAGAGAGAACCCGGGGCTCCCACCTTACCTGTGAACACCTTCTTTAAGCTTTTACTGATCCAGATATTGTCCAGAGACTTTGAACCTTGCGGGTTTTTGGTGCTGATGTTGGTGAAGGTGTTCGCAGGGACCAGGGGCTGGAGTTTCTCTTTCCTCAGGAGGTCACAGTCACTGCTGTCGGGCCCCTGGCCGAAATCCCCTAAGACGAGCACGTCTTTTTCTCCTGGAAACAGAAGGAAGGAAATCGGGAGTGGACGAGGAGGTGGGAGGCACAGCCAGCACCGACCACAGCCCACCCAAGTGGGTCGCGGTCTCTGATTGGACTCCCCAGAGTTAGGACTGTGTGTGGTTCTCCTTCTCCCAAGCTTTCCAACTTCCTTGCGTAAAAAAATCTCCAAACCTTTAAGAGTAGTATGTTAGTAACACACTTGGAAATGGGGGTGGGGGGGTGATGTGGAAAGCACCCCTGTTCTAGCTCATGGCCTAAGGGTCTCGTACAGAGATTATCAAAAGGTCAACAAACATTTACTGAGCACAGAGGAAAGACCAGCAGAGACACGGGGAGAGGGTGGCCATCTAGGAGCCAAGGACAGAAGTCTCAGAAGACATATGCCCCGCTGACTCCTTGACCTTGGACTTTCAGCCTCCAGAACTGTGAGAAAACCACTTTCTGTGGGGTAGCCCTGGGTCTGGTATTCTGTTACGGCTACTACCCCCACAGGCTAATACGGAGCCAGAGTAGAAAGCTTCCTTTTCACAGTATTGCCAACATTTCTCCCAAGGTCGGGTTCGCACTAGAGGAAGTGGGATAGTTAGGAAGAATTTCCCCAAGTGAGCAGGCATGCTGCAAGGACCCTGGACCCCGCTAAGCTCCGGGGACTTCCATCGACGGCCCAGTCATCACTTGGTGACTCAAGGTTCCCTTCAGGGGGCCATGCTGTGCCAGGGAGCAGCGTTTCTGTCACAGCTTGCAAGGGAGGCTTTAAGGAAAGCAGTTCATAAATGAGAACCAAATGTATCTGAGACACTCAGCAAATCTTTTTCCTCACTACAAACAAGCCTCAGTCACCATGGCTCCGAGGGAAGAAATCGAACGTGAAATGACACAAGCTACCAGCAGGGGGCACTCGTGCACTGCAGATGACTCTCCTGCAGCGGGTGTGACGGGATGGAAGCCTTTCCTGCAGCTCCCCTGGGCCGCCCACAGAGGGGACAACCCTGGCACCCAGAGCTAGAACAGGGCAGTCACGAGGACATGGGCAGCTGGGCAGCAGAACCTCCCAGGTGCCTGGACCAGCGCCCGCTCCGCGGCAGACACTTGGCACACCCGTGCGGACTGAATGGGTGACTGAGGCGGGAGGAAAAGCGCCTCTAGGGTGCAGCTCATTTTTGAAAGGAGAAGGGACTGCTGCACGTATTGATTAGCCAGCCAAACGGAAGCCGACAGAGGGCGGAGGCGGAGCTTCCTCAGAACGCGAGGGAGACGCACTGGGACGCAGGCCTGAGGACGGTCGGGCTGGGAAGGGCACTTAGGAAGCCGCGAGCTGGGCTGGCTGCCTGGGGTCCATAAACCTGGCCCTGCACCACTTCAGGAAGGAGGGCCACAGCGCTCCCTCGTCCTCCCGTTTATGAAGGCAAACAGCTCTCTTTGAACAGGGCCCCCAAGCAGCCCCATAGCTCATCTTTCGGTTCCAGGGCTGTCGGCGATGCCATCGAGGCCGTTCTTGTCTCTGAATTCTCCCAGAAAGTCTCCCCCTGGACTGGGCTCCTTAGTTGTTCCCTTCCTTTCCCGAGGCGAAGGGGGAATTCTCGGGCCCAGAGCCTAGAGCGTCCCTAGATTGATAAAATGTCAATGCCCGCGCCCGCCGAGGGAGGTCCTAGCAGACGTCAAGCACTCCCGTGTGTCTTACTTCACTCCTGCAGAGAAAGCTGGGGTGGGGGCGGGGGTCTCAGAGGAGAAAATGCCACCAAACCGACTGGCACACCACCGACCGTCGTCAACTGGGCGCACATTTTAGACGCAGGCCCCGAGTCTGCTAATCAAATCGGTTGTCTGCTCTGATAGAAGCCCGTGGAATAAAGGTTTAGCCTCTGTTTCCGCTGAGCAGCCTACACCCATCGGCTTGCCCTGTGGCACCTGGGCAGGCTGGGGCACTTCCTGAATCCTTGCGCCAGCCGTTTGAACAGTTAACAATGTGGACACCGGTTACCAGCAGGGGACGCCGGCAGCTCGAGTCCCTGTCCACACCCGGCCATGTCAAGGCCGAGCCAGGCTGTGAGTCAACAGTCCCTGGGTGACTTGGGACACTGCCCTGCCCAGACCCTCCCGGAAAAAACACTGAGTGCCTCAGGTTATCAGAGAGGATAGGAACCGGCGTCCCCGCTCTCTGCTTCCATGTAAGGGAAAGGAAAGGGGTGACACGAGAACACGAGACGGGGCCACAGGTTTGGCAAGCTACCAAGTCGTCCTTCCTGACAGGTTGGAGACGAACGGTAGGTGAATGGGGTCCCACACGGCTGCTCCCTCTTTAGCCCAAAGACTCTCAGTTTAAGTGGAATGCTGGTGACAGCACATCCTGGCTCAAAATGTAAGTGGCAGATCGATGTTCACAGCAGTGAAGACAGAAACCAGTCAAGTGTCCATCGACTGGTGGACAGATAAGCAAACGGGGGCCTGTGACTGTGTGTGTGTGTGTGTGTGTGTGTGTGTGTGTACACAATGGAGTGGCGTTTGGCCTTAAAAAGGAGGAAATCCTGGCACAGGCTACAACACAGAGGGAACTTGGGCGAAGTGAAATCAGCCAGACGGGACACGACAAACACGTGAGGATGCCACTCGCGTGAGACACCCGGCGTCGTCGAATTCCGACAGAAAGTGGAAGGGTGCCGGGCACTGGGGGTGGGTGGGAGGAGGGGGGTCAGCGGTTAAGGGGGACAGAGTTTCACTTTGGAAAGATGAAAAAGGTTCTGGAGCTGGATGGTAGTGATGGTTCTAAAACAACGTGGATGTGCTCGAAGCCAGGGACCTGCACACTTCGGAAAGGCTAAGATACTAACTTTCATGTCATGTGTACTTGACTCCAATAAGTCTTCTTTAAACGTAAGACTGTAGTTTGACCAAACGATTTTTGCAGCCGAATGACCCATTGCGAGGGGCCAATGCAGCAAGGGAAAGGAAAAGGCGTAGGAAGCTAGAGGACACTGGTCAAAACCTCAGAAGCAGGGCAGAGCATTGCAGGCGGTAAGGCCTCACCCAGGGAGGTCAGCGCCCTGAAAAACAAAGCCAAATCGAAAGCACCCCAGTCTTTACAGCCGCACCCCTTTCCCTTCTGGTAAATCAACGTACTGCTCATCAGGACCGTCCCACGCCCCTGGTCATCAACTGTCTGTCTTTGACAAGAAGAGCACACACACATCTGCAGGTGGCCCCAGCACAGTGGCACACCGGAGGCAGCTGAACCCAGGGTGAGTTGTCAATTAAATTTTTTCCTAATCGTTTCTGTCCAAGCAGCACCACAAAGCCAATACTGCAGAATGTGCAGGCGAGTCCTGCAGAGACAAAGACGTCACCGTGCGCAGGGACAGCCGGTCTCCAAGACATGCAGGGGATGTGACCATCTCCCGTGCCCTCCCTATGCACTGCTGCTGACAGAATGGCCATCCTAAGGGACTGGAGAGACCCTAAGAAGAGGCCACTGCCTGCAGGAGCCGGAGCTGGTGGCCCAGCCATGGAGGAGGACAATTTCCTACCCTTCAGGGTCTCCTGCAAGCTCTGTGCAAAGGTGCTCAAGCGGTGGCTGTCACTGTGGTTCTTGCTTGGATTCTCCCCCCCGGGGAGGGTCAGGGTTGTCAGGTGAAGGTTCACAAGGGTCAGGTCATTACTTCCCACCTGGAGAAGAGGAAACAAAGCAACACGGACTGACTTAGAGGCTCGTCTTTTGTGCGTCTGACAGCTCCAAACCCAACGGTGACGACAGTCACTACCAAGGCCGGCTCCCACCGGAGACGGTGCACAGCGGTCCACCGTAAGATCTGTCCCAGGCGCTTGCAGGTCGAAGACCCAGCTTGTTCTATGAGTCCCTACCCGCTACATGGCAGGCACCCGGCTCCCCCTCATGGCCTGGAAAACGGGGCACATCTGGAAGTGTCAGGTGTTTTATTTCTTTGCCTTCTAAGCAACTATAAAGGAGGAGGAGGTGTTCTAGCAGGCGGCTGTTAACAAGACCTGCAGCTCTTCCCTGGAGGTCCAGCCTGCAAACCCCTGCAGGGACCTTCTGCCGGAACCTCCCGCCCCCATACCCCGCCCACTCCCGCTGCCTTACGCTGGGCCCTGACCTTCACTTTCACCTGACAGCAAACGCGTCCAGAACCAGAGCTGGCTGGGTGCGGGCAGCACAGGCTCTGCCCAGTCCTGCGTCCCCGGGGCGCGGGGGGCCGTGGAGCCGGAGCCCTGGGTACTGCAGCGCTGCTCAGCTGCTGGGGTTTGGCAATCCTGCCCTGTGTTTGTCACGGCAACAAACACTAAACACTGCCGGGAAGGGAGAGGGTGCACGGGTCCCTGGGAGGGGGCGGCTGCCCGTCCTGTCTTACAGATGCGATCCCGGTGCCACCACCGCCACCCAGCCCGGAGAGCGGCAGCTGGGGCCCCGACCACAGGGGAGCCCCGCCTGGAGCGCCCCATCTCTGCCCTGTGCCATCTGCCTGGCCGTGAGTGTGACGTGTGCAGGCCGAGTGCCTGTCCAGGGGGTTGCTTTATTTAGAGCAGATTTGGGCCCATCATTCATGACACAGAGCACTGTCACACTGCAAAGCCTACCGGTACGGCCACTTTACATGAAAAAGGGACATGAGCGTGGTGACGGTAGCTGCCCAGTTCCCATGTCTGTACCATAAGTACAACCGCCAGACATCCCCAGCAGCTCCACGGGCGTGAGAGGGGCAGGAGCTGGGGGAGATCCCAGTCAGAGCCGACACAGCACCCCCATATGGGCAGCCCAGCCCCCAGCCGGTGGACCCCAGGGCCCAGCCACATGCTGCCATGGAGAGACACTGCGCTGGAGTTTGGGGCACCTCTCGGGGTCCAGAAGAGCTCTGGAGCACACGGAGAGGGGACATCCTAAATGCCCGGCTTGCTGGGCTCTGTGGCAAGGGACCACTCTTGCCCACCCTGTCATCTCATGGGTATGTGCCATGGACTGCCGACTGGGTGGTCTGTTCTGGCCACTGGCTGCCCACCCCTCCTCCCCAGCATCTGACTGTCTGCTGCTCATTAGCACCTCCCGGGGGCGCCCCGGAATCAGAACGGGGAGATGTGCTGCTTCTGACCTTGGTGAGACACAGCCTTACACATGTGGGCTCCTCGGGTGATGTCAGTTACGGGGCTGCCCTGGCCCCACAGCCCAGAGGCTCCTCCAGACTCCCCTGCAAACCCAAATGACCCCTTGAGGGTCCCCCGTCTCCCTGGCCTCTTGTCCAGCGCTTCCCAAATGCCCCTCCTTCATTAAGCAGTGCCGGGGTGGAGGGCTGAAGAAGCATTCATGGGCGTTTGAAAGATGGGCAGCCCTGGGCCCTGTCTCAGAAATTCTGTAGGTCTGGGGTACGGTCCAGGAACCCCTGGCTTTAAGAAAACCGCCCCCAGGTGATTTTGATGTGTGTCAGGTTTGGGAGCCAGCCACTTGGTCTGATCTGCTTCTGGCCCCAAGGGAGCCCCTGTCTCCCCATAACCCTCTCCTTCCCATCCTGGATAAGCTCACTGGTGAAGGGACCCCCAGGAATAAATAAAGTCAAGGCAAATGGATGAGGCTTCTCTGGCTCACAGCATAAAAGCAGACATTTTCCCTTTTTCGGGGAAGGGGACCTTACGGTGACGCAGAGTGGTACCTTGAACCGCGCGAGGTAGGGGCAGGGACCGGTGGCCCTCCCCAGCCCGTTGCCAGGCCAGCTCTCCTGCAGGGCGGCGTCTCTCAGCTCCACCCCCGCCGAGGAGTCCCACAGGAATCCCAGGAGCCCGGCCCCCTGCGGGAGAAGAGGGGGCGTTAGCTTGGGGACCAGGGGTGGGGGTGGGGGGGTCTCAGGGCTAGGGGAAGAGGTAGGAGAGGCCAGGAGGGGACGGGAGAAGCAGCAGGCTGTGCTGGGTCGTGCGGGTGCACGCACAGGGGCTGTTCCTGAAACAAGCTCTCCCGAAAGCCCCAGCGGTTCCTCCTGGTTGCCCCCTACCCCCGATTTCCCATGTTGCCAATTTCCTACGTTTCCAGAGGGTTCCATACAGCCAGGGTGCTTGGGTTCTTCTCTTCCTGTGGGTCGGGGTGGGGGGAAGCCCAGACTGTGCCCAGGGGTATGTTTTTAATCACCACATCCCACAAGTAGCCACCCCGACTCCCATCTGCCAGATGAAGGCTCAGTTGCTCAGAGAGGTTAAGTAACTTCCCTGAAGGCCCACAGCTGGTAGGTGGCAGTGCTGACGGTCACATATAAGAAGGCTCCAAAGGGTGGGTTTGCGTACTCATTAGCGGCCACTTCCAGCACATGGAGCCTGGCACCTAGTGGGTAAGTATCTGCTGGGTGAGGGGAGGTCGGGGCTAACAGTCCCCAAGGCAGGGGAGGGAAGGGACAGCATGTGGGGCAGACAAACAGGGAGGTGTCGGCAGGGTCCCCGGGGTGACAGTCGGAGGGGCCACTCTGACTTTGCTGCCCCCTGGTGCTGCATGGGGACCTCTGTCTCTGAACGAGCGTGCATCGAGGAGGAAGGGGCAGGACTGGGACCAAGTGCTCCGCTCTGCGCCATTTACCCCCGACGACACTCGGCCGCCCTCCCACCCTGGGGACGGAGTGCTGGCTGAGGACCGGGAAGGCCGTGCCTCCGTGCCGCCGTGTCGCCCGGCCGTGGGGCCCCGTGCTGCCCTGTCGCCCGGCCGTGGGGCCCCGTGCTGCCCTGTCGCCCGGCCGTGGGGCCCCATGCCGCCGTGTCACCCAGCCGTGGGGCCCCATGCCGCCGTGTCACCCAGCCGTGGGGCCCTGTGCTGCCCTGTCGCCCGGCCGTGGGGCCCCATGCCGCCGTGTCACCCAGCCGTGGGGCCCTGTGCTGCCCTGTCGCCCGGCCGTGGGGCCCCATGCCGCCGTGTCACCCAGCCGTGGGGCCCCATGCCGCCGTGTCGCCCGGCCGTGGGGCCCTGTGCTGCCCTGTCGCCCGGCCGTGGGGCCCCGTGGGAGCTGCTCTGTTTCCTCGGGTGTGAAGTGAGGGAGGTGGGGTTTGCTCTGTGAGCTCCGGAGGGTTATGCTCCCATTTACTGCTTCCCAGGGGTGAGGCCAGAGCAACCTGCCTAAAGTGCCCCTCGGGTAACCTTCCGCTTGAAGACTTTTAGTGGCTCCCCCCGCCCACGGCCCGAGCAGCCGGCCAGGCAGGCACCTTCCTGCTAACGCTGCCCGTGCCCCTGCTCACCTACGTTCCCAGCAGGACTGGGAGCCCTTCCCAGCGCCCCCCTCAGGTGGGCCCTCTCTTCCCAGAGAGCAGTGCCACCTCCACATGGGGCAGGGGGAGCCATCAGGCCACAGATCACCATGGGGTTTGGGCCTGAGCCCCAGCTTGCGTCAGCCGGGAGACTTTTGGGCCAATGGTTTCATCTTACTAGATGTCCACATCCTCCTCTGTCACTGCCCCTCTGGCTGTGGGGCGAGGACCGGAGGACAAGTAGAAGGCACCTGGATGTCATTTCAGGCCTTGGACAGATGGCAGCTGCTGTGATCACTTTCTTACGTTTGTCCAGGCTGCGATCGAGCGTTCAGGACGTACAGGTAGAGCCTGTTACACTCAGACTGCATTTAAACCATTTTTGGATCGCCTGCCCATGCTTAAAACTCAGGAAATTTCACATGACAATCTACATAGGTGTTTGCATTTTTTGAGAAACCAGGAGATTTGTCCGCACGGGGCCCACGACCCTCCAGGGCAGCCGCCAGCCCCGGGCCCAGATGCAGCCCGAACTGGCTCCGAGCCCCAGCCCACCGCGGCCTGTGCCCTGCACACGAAGCGCTCCAGTGCACGGGATCTTCTGGAAGCGTCCAGCCACCCTGGGAGTTAAGGAAGGGGCCAGTGCTCCCACTTGATAGATGGAGGAACTGAGGCTGAGAGGTTGGAGTGCCCTGAACTCGGGCCTCCCTGCAACCGCCTGCCGTCGTCCAGGGGCCTTGACACCCCAACTGGAGTCGGGCTTTCTGTCTTGTTCCTCCAACGGGTGGTGAGTTCCGGGAGGGAGGGGCTCCATCAGGCTCAGGGTGGGGACCCCGCATCCCCCCAGGGCTGGTCACTAGGTCTGCCTTCCTCGCCAGGGCGTCGCTGGCCGACAACACGGTGCCCGGCAGGCGGTGACCTCTCTGGTGGATTGTTGAACGGATGGATGGGGGGGTGGGGGTTAAGGGGATGATCGGAGCCTCGTGAACCCACATATGTGCAAAGTGCTGTTGAAAACCTCCTGCGAGGGGGCACTAGGATGTCTACATGCATCGAGAAGGCAGGGCCGGGGGCCAGGGTGGTAAAAACGTCACCAGGTTCCATTTCCAACCTCCGAAACGTAAAACCCAGAGAAATAACACGAATATCCCTTTTAGTAGCGGGCTTATCGTCCATAAACAACTGGCTACTTTTAATCGGAATGCATTTATAATTAAAGGGCCCTAAATCTCAATGTCACTCATATAAGTGCAATTCATGTGTGTTTGTAAGCATACTTGGTACACTGGAGATAAAAAATATAACATTTGCATTTATAGGAAAATTATGTGATGACTCAGTCTCCAGCTCCATGATTAATTAACAAAAGTCTATTGTAAATGAGCAGAGACCGGTCTTGTAGGTGACACCTGAGAGCGAAAATGTGCCCCTATAGCCACATGGGTGATCCCAAGGAAATTCAAATTTAAAATCCCCTGAAAACTGCTACAGAACACTTCCTACCACCAAAAGCAAACACCTCACGCGTGAATTAAGGGAATCTGAAGGTTTCGGTCAACGAACCATGGGCTCTCCGTGAACTTGGCCGAGGTAGAGCTGGTGGAAGAGATCACGAGGACAAAGGGCAGAAACCCCCCACTGGCTGCCGTGGCTCCGGACAGGACTTCTCCCCGCCCCCCTCAACACCCCAGACCCCCGTTCCCGGCAGGCAGCAGTCGGTCCTGGAGCTGAGTACCAGCCGAGGACGCATCAAGGGTGTGGGCAGAGGAAGAGTTTACACGGCTGATTGGGGACAGAGGAAGCGTCCACGACGTGGAAAGAACACGGGGGATTTGCGGGGGAGGGTACCTTCTGGAGCTGAGTCAAGGGCGAGTCGGCGACCACGGCCTTCCAGCACCCCCGGGGCCCCCTCCACTTGCGGATGTTGGGCAGGATCGGCTGGTTGAGCTCCGCACAGAACTGTAAAGACAACAGGAGTCGGTGGGTACCTGCTCTGCCCCGCTGAGGAGCGGGCCTTCCCCGGGGGCTTCGGGGCCTCACCCCTGCCTTCTCAAAGCCAGGGTCTGCGAAGACCCAAGCACCACACACTGAAAAGCCAAGTGTCCAGCTACGAAACCCAAGTACCGCCGGGGACTCCCAGTTCATAGCAGACGATTCTTTTTGCAGCATTCGAGCACGAACAGTGCAGCACGAGCTGTCAGAACCCTGTAGATCCTTGTAAAAACCAGTGGATTCAAGCTCTGAGGAGGGACTAGATCAGTATTTAAAACGCACAGGCTCCCAGGGGCTCTGCTCGGAGACACTAACACGGGCCCCCAGTTTCACCCCGAACTACCAAATTGTTCGCCTCAGTTTTCTTCTGAGACGAGAGCCCCCCCCGCCGCCACCGTGGCCGGCCACCACACCCCAGGTGTTTGCAGGGTGTGCTTACGCGTGTCCCACCAACAGGGTGTCGGAACCACAGTGGTTCTATCCTCACGGCAAAGCAAAACTGCACAAAGTAAAACGGGGAGTCGAACCTACACATTTCAAAGTATGAAGACCAGTTCCTCTAACTCATGCCCCAACACAACCCCACCTCCTGCGGTTGGTTCTTCCGAGGGGTCTGTCAGAGCTGGGCTCCGTTTTAGAGATGCTCCAACATCTGGTGCCGCCCCTTCCTGGGGACGCCCTCTTGTCCCTTTGCTTTCTTCAACTCGGACACTCCACTCACCTGGCTCCCTGCAGGGTGCATCGCCCTATCCCTTAACTCTTCTCACCACGGCTTCGCTTCCTCCATCCCGCAGGCTGGACCTCAGGTCTGAACTGGGTTTCCACCACTGGACCTTAACATCTCCCTCTGAAGGCTCCATGGAATCACCAACCCAGCGGTCCCCAAGGAGCATGCCACCCCGCCCCTGACCCCGTGCCCCTCTCAGCTCCTGGCACTGCCATCGCCCAGCCGCTCTGACTCTTCCCCCTCCTCCCGCATCCCTGTCTCCCCCAGCCCAGCCCACTGTGTCTGCTGTCACGTGTCCGGGGCTCCCTTTCTGCTCTCCAGCCCCACTGCTGTGACAGGTCACAGAGCCCCATCTTCAGGCAGACCATCTAAGCAGGCCCCTGCCCCTCGGTCCTTCGATCCGATCCACTGGGTGAGCTGTGATGGCCACACTGATGTCCTCATCATCCCCCGGGGTTCTCAAAGCGTGGTCCGCGGCCCAGCGGCACCAGCCCCACCCCGGACCTACTGGGTCAGACGCTCCGGGACGAGGCCCAGAACGCTGTGTTTTCACAAGCTGCCCGGGGAATCCTGACGCCTGCTGAGGTCTGACAGCCACCGCCACTGCCCAGACCCCCCGAGCACCCAGGCCGGCCTCGGGCAGGGCTGCGGGGAGAGCGTCCCCCAGCGGCACGCTCTGGGCACGCTCAGCTGCGGGCCACGCTCACGCCCGGGTTCCTCGGCGCCTCACACACAAGAGCTGAGAGACGCCAGCGACGAACCGTCCGGGCTTGCCCTCACGTTGCTCCACTGCAGGAAGGGACACGGGGCACAAGCACGTCCTCAGCCAACCACTTGTACAGCGACAGGCCCGGGGAGAAAATGAGGCTGGGCGAGGGGGACGTGCTGGAGGTCCCCTTTAGACACACACCGTGCTGGGCGTTCCGCGGCTCCCACAGCAGATGCTCCCGTGCCTGCCTTCCCCCAAGAGTGCGCACCGCAGGGCGGGGGGCGTACCCGAGTCACCTTTGTAAAGCCCACCTGGCACGGAGCACAGTGCCCAGGGAGGCTCTCCAACCACCTGCTGGGGAAGCAGGCGGGGAAGGCCAGAGGTCTGCGTCCCTTTAACGTGGGGTTCGCCTGGGGAGTGTCCCGTCTGGGGCCAGGTCACCCATGCTGCTCCGTGCCGGGGGACTGCGGACAGTGTTGCTCCTGGTGGGGGGCGGCCCTCGGAGGAGCCCCCTTGGCCGCAGCAGATGGGCCTGGCCGGATGCCATGCTCGGGTGGGAAATGAGGCGCTTCGGAAAATGCAGCCGGAATTTATCGGCTATAACTGGGGCTCCAGCGAGGAGAGGCACTTCACGAGGAGTCCCACTTCCTGCTGGGGAGCCATTGGCTCACTGAGTGATCATTAGAGCTGCATTCAAGAAGCGCCACAGAGGAAAGGACCTCTCCACGGCCCATCTGGTGCGTCCCCGTTCTCCACGCAGGGGGTCCGGAACCTGGCTGCTCACTGGGGTCTCCGAGCGTGCACCCCGGGGTCTCTGAGCGTGCACCCCGGGGTCTCCGAGCGTGCACCCCGGGGTCTCCGAGCGTGCACCCCGGGGTCTCCGAGCGTGCACCCCGGGGTCTCTGAGTGTGCACCCTGGGGTCTCCGAGCGTGCATCCCGGGGTCTCTGAGCGTGCACCCCGGGGTCTCCGAGCGTGCACCCCGGGGTCTCTGAGTGTGCACCCCGGGGTCTCCGAGCGTGCACCCTGGGGTCTCTGAGCGTGCACCCCGGGGTCTCCGAGTGTGCACCCTGGGGTCTCTGAGCGTGCACCCCGGGGTCTCCGAGTGTGCACCCCAGACGCTCCGTTTTGAAACTGCCCCTCCCCCCAGCCTCTGGCGCCCACCTGCAGTGCTGGGAGGAGCTGCCTCCAGGCAGCCAGAACTCTCCTTTCTCCTCGCCCTCCCAGAACCTTCTTCAGATCCTTGAAGACAAGTGACTGTCCCTTTCCCGCCCCAAACCCCAGGCCAGTGGGAACAGGCCCATTCCGGGTAATGCCACGTCGATCGGCAGGGCCAGCGGTGTGGAGAGGTGACACACACGGTTTTCCGGGTTCACCACCCTCCGAGGTGGCCTTTTGGGACTCCAGTCAGATCATCCGGGAGCTTGTTAAACTTGGAGAGTCTGAGGCCCCACCCGGACCTGCCGAATTCAAATCTTGGAGCTGGGGGGTGGGGGGAAGGGGCGGGAATCTGATTCCAACAGCCCCTCCAGGGGACACAGACACATTTACCGCTGGTGTTGCCTGCAAAGCATTCGCCTTTTCCTTTGCTTTATATTTGAAAGCCTTCCCCTCACAGGTAAACTCCCACCAACTCCTAGGCCCCAAGGACCACCCGTGCTTTGTACGTCTGAAACCTTGCTCTTGAGACCCTCCCTCGGCCCACAGAGTGTTTTATCCCCCTCTGCCTTCTTCTTCAGTATTTCTTACGTTCTTGGGGACAATGACCAACTCAGGGAGAGAAGTGTTGATGGCTCTTCGAAAGCATGCGATGCCCACATTTTCACGTCAGGGCTGGGTGTGGGGTAAGTGGTGCCTTCGATTTCTAGGACTGCAGAAAGGAGACCTGCCGCTGGCCGACCTGCCGCTGGCCGACCTGCCGCTGGCCGACGTGGTGGTCCGCGTGCACACCAGTCGGCGGCAGAGCTGAGGAGGGCACACCTGTCAGGTCCTGGCTTCTCAGAAAGTGGGCCACGGACCCGTCGCACTGACCTGGCCTGGGAGGTGTGAGGAACGCACGCTCTCGGGCCACCTCGGACCTACTGCTCTGGATCTGCATGTTCCCAGGACCCCGGCACGACTGACAGGCCCAGGGAAGCCTGCCTCCGAGCCGTCCGGTCCTTTGCATATCAGCCCCGGGGGCCCCGCAGAGCCCACGCGAGGCAGACATCCTACCCGGGACGCCCGAGCCAAGTGCAGCACAGAATGCTTAGGCCCCGGTTTGAGTTCACATTCAGGACGACACGGTGTCGGAGCGCGGGTGTGAGCTGAGGTGTCTCCTGCCCTCCCGCTGCGGGCCCTCAGGGGGGACAGGTGCAGCAGGCCCGCTCCGAGGCGTGGGGCAGCCCCCCGGAGCCGGATCCTCCCATCCTTCCCAAACTTTCCAAGGCAAACAGAGCATCCTCTGAGCGCCCTCAAATTGGAACTCTGCCTTAAACCGTTCCATTTAGAACAGTTGGTTCTCTAATTTTGTGCTTCGCCCAAATACCAGAAAGAAGAAATAACATTCTCACCTAAGTAGAAGTGGCTCACCAGGCAGATGGGGGGATGGAGGAAGGGGTGTGTGTGACAGAGAAGCAGTCCCCCGGGTAACTGTGAGCTGCACAACCCGAATGAGCTCCCCCACCCCACGCCGCTGTGCTTCCAAGGTGCCAGAGGCTAAGCCACCGCCTGCGCCATCAGAATTACACTGTGCTAAACGGAATGGAGACACTCAGAGATACAGACGGCATGGTAGTGGCTGCTGGATTTGGGGGTGTGGATGGCGAAAGGGGGGGGGTAGGAATTGGTAGTTACAAAATAGTCCTGAGGATGCAGAGTACAGCAGGGGGAGTGCGTCAGTCGTGCAGCAATCGGTGTGTTTCTCCAGATGGTGCTGCATTTACTGGGCGATCACTTCCTGAGTTACATTACCTGGTAATCACCGTGCTGTACACCTGAAACTAACAGAGTACTGTATTCC
This sequence comes from Lyroderma lyra, assembly GCA_004026885.1. Taxonomy (NCBI): domain Eukaryota; kingdom Metazoa; phylum Chordata; class Mammalia; order Chiroptera; family Megadermatidae; genus Lyroderma; species Lyroderma lyra. The sequence continues at coordinate 19,948 of PVJL010001131.1, read as the reverse complement.
AACTATAATTAAAACATTTTTCATTAAAAAATACTCTCAAAAAAAGAGTTACACCGGTCCTTGTTTTGAAAACCAGGGACTGGCAGACCCCGGGGCTGACAGAGCTGGCATCTCTGAGATCACGCCCCCGAGCACCCGGGACACTCGCTTGCGAAGCTGAGAGAGAACTCAGCCGGTAGTTAAGGCTTTTCCTATTCCAAACAAACCCCACACCCCAAAGGCGCCCCAGGCGGCTCTCTGCAGTAACCCCATGGGGCAGCGTGGCCCCAGGACCGCACAGAGCAGGCGCGGCAGACGTCTGCTGAAGGACTGAACCGAAGGGGAGTTTCCTGGGGGGCCTCACTCTGCGGCTTCTCTCCCCCGGGGTGCGTTACAGGAACTACCGTGGGCTACACGTGTTTCTCTAGCTTCAGGCCAAAGAGGGTGCTGTCATCGTTCTGTAGCACCCACCCCCCGAAACCCGCTGGTCCCAGGGCAGAACTAAATCCCCCCCAGCTTTCAGCTTGGCCCTAGGGAACCTCACAGCCAGAGTGAGTGAGTCTAAAAATGGGGGAGGAAGTACAAGTCTCAAACCAGCAAGAGTCCCGTCTCCCTCGGTCTGTCACTGCCGCCGTGTGAACGCCACGCGGGCGCTGACTGTGTTGACAGGACATGGGGCCGCTCTCCCAAGGCTTTCCCCCAAATGCAGAGAGTGGGTTCCACTCTTCCAACAAACTGCGCCAGCTTTCCGTTATGTCCCCTCTGCCCTACCCGAAGACCCCCCCCTTGCACAGCTACCTGGAGTACGAGCTTACTTTTAATAGGTAAAGTTTGGGTAAATCCAATAATGGTAAGAAAACACGGGCGGCCAACAACCTGAGGCCAGGTTAGCTTCCGAACGCTCTCAAAACCAGTCAGAGGGCGGAGGCCGGGGGGCGGGGAACCAACGCCAAGTCTTCCGCGGGTTCTCCTCACAGATTAGCACACTTAACCCTAAGGACAACCCTAGCAGGCGGGTAGTAACACTCCCATTTCACAGGTGAGAAAACCAAGGCTCAGAAAGGTCACAGATGGCACGCTACCAGCCAGCAGGCCAGGCAGGGTGACAACCCAGGCTTGGCTAGCTCTCCGCTCAGACGCACTCAGGAGAGAAGGCTCGGGAAGCTCACACCGACCAACTCCTGGGATGGTCGCTGCACCACATGAAGGAGAAATTCTGAGTCTCTGGAGCCAAAAGCTGTACAAGCAGCACCCGGCTGGTCACTTTCATCATCAGTGTGCCAGGTTACATGTCCTGGGGACACTGCCCTGCTGGGGATGGCGGGGTCAACACATCGGACTACAGCCCTCCTCCTGGTTAAGGCCAGGTTTTCGGGACACGTGGTCTGGAGACTCGTAAGGCAGCCCCGCCCCAAAAACTCAGGCCCGCCCCGAAAACTCAGGCCCGCCCCGAAAACTCAGGCCCCGCCCCGAAAACTCAGGCCCCGCCCTCCACGCCCCGGGAGAAGCAATGCGCTTACAGCCCCTTCATCACTCCGCCCAGGCGCCACCTCTGGCTCAGCCCACGAGCGTGCTGGCTCCGTGGGGACCGGAAAAAAATTCTGGATGACTGTGCATCCCTGTTTACACATTCTTATCATGCTGGGGAAGACAAAAGGCAAACAGCGACACGGTTCCTCAGCCTCCACAGCCAGCTAATCATTAGCTGCTTCGACAGAGTCCAGGGTCGTGACGCCCGGAGGTGCTCCTGTCAACACAACCGTGGCTGGTTCTGTTAGCCTCTCGTCCTCGGTTCCAAACGTTACTCACCACATGGTTCCTGAATAAGGTGGTGGGAAATAAGCAAAGGGGGGAAACGCTCTCAAGGGCAATGAAAACTTTTTCTCTTTTTTATGGCAAGGGCGATTATGAACTGGAGAGAGTAAGCGGGGGAGGGGGTTGAAGATTCCATGCAGATGGAAGTTAGGGCAGGGAAGGAGGGCAAGGGACACAGAACCCGTGCATGACCACACTACACTCCCACATGGCCACCATCCTTGTCATTGTCCTTGTCATCCCTCATTTCTGCCCTTTGGAGACATTTCCAAAGGTTCTTTTCTTCTCCAAAAGTTTCTGGGTGCTGAGACTCCTACTCTTAGATGGGAGTTAAGATGGTGATCGTAATTTTGTGCTTTCTCCCCTCACCCTCTCTCTTTAAACTGAAGCTTATGTCCTGATAAATTTTAAGGACATTATCACTGTGCAAAGACAACCACTGCTAACACTCCTGGTGGATTTCCTCGTGGGCTGTTTCCTATGCATTCTATTCGTATATGTGTATGTGCCTATTCATATGGACACGCACACTTTCATGTTCTGCTTTTTCCCACGTATAATTGTGCCACATTATTACAAATTCTTCGAAACTCACTCCACAGCCATCCACCATGCTATTGTGTGCATATGGCACACCCTTCCCCAGTGGTGGGTGTTTAGTCGACTGGAAGGAATTTTTGCCTTTTTGAGGGTCATTTCATTTCACTGCAAACATCCTAAAAAATCACCTAACAAAGGAGCAGTAAGACCTCATCATTTTACCCTCACCAACTCAAAATGATTTCATCCATAGGTTTAAAAAAAATCCTGAGCAACTTAGAATTTAAAATGATAATGTCCTCGCTTCTGAAAGTAAATCAGGAGGTTCTGTGTTTGAAGTATGCGTACCTGTGAAAAAGGCAGCCCAGGGGCCTAGAGAGTGAATGATCCAAGGGATACACTGAGCCTCCGACACATATGATCAGAGAGGAAGCAACACTTTCTTCTGTTAAATCTCTGACTGGCCTAAGAGATGGGAATTTTCATAGGAAGTGTCATTTCCTTCACCTCCAGATAAACAATTCTCACCTTAATTTTTCCCCCATAGCTTTGCTTCTAATAAAACGTCTCTTTAGAGCATTTGTTCTGCCATCAACCTCAAAAGAACTGCAAGCCAGTTATCAAGCCAATGCCCAGATGTCCATGTTCACAGCAGCACTAGTCACCGTAGCCAAGAGACGGAAACGATGCATGTGTCCATCAACCAGTGAATGGATGAAGATGTGCTACATCCACACAATGGAACCACTCTAGTCACTGAACAAACACGTGGTGCTACAACTGTGCAGTTCGGCTGGAGCCCTTAGTCAGGGGAGCAGGAAGTCAGTGCCACCTCCTGGGGAATGCTGCCTCCAGACAGAGTGAATTCCCGCATTCTCTCCACGTGGTCACTGAGTGCCTAGGAGAGGCGTGCAGAGCCCAGTAATTTTTGGGATGTAGGCTTTCTGAAGCTCAAATACAACAGTTTTGGGGCAAATAAAACAAGTACTTCTTCCCAAATTAGGCACTAGTCTTGTGAGTAATGACTGAAACTAATGACTGAGTGGAAGCAGTTCTGAAATGACTTTTGGGAGATTTTGTGGCCATTTTTTGAAGAGCATAGACAAGTCGCAGCAGAGTGAAGCACCCCAGTCAGAGCAGAAACCCAGGGGGCCACACCATCGAATCCGTGCCATCCCGCGGATTCGAATGTTTTCGTGTCTATTGAAAAACATGCCAAGGCCAAGAAGGCCAAGTTTCATTTGGCACTTTCTAATGAATCGCTGAACCAAACTTTCAACAGGAAGTGTCAGCATTGCTGTTCCTTCTTACTTGGAGGAGAAACAGTTGCCCCAAGATTGTAAGATGACGATAACCTAGTGACTAACACAAATCATGTGAGGCAGCCAACCGTAGCTCCTCCTTTTCTAGAGTCATCTTCTCTCTTTGATATTTTCACAGGAGCAGGCTCAGAGACTAAGTAAGATGAGTATGGACAGGGGAAAGACTGTCTCTAACTGGTACAATTTATTAGAGCATATTTTACCCATGAGGCCTCAGATGCGGCAGCAGGAAGGGTTCGGACAGAGAGGAGAGACAAAGCCGACACCATCGGGTGGGAAACAATTATTTAGGTACTTAAATCCAAAGAAAATAATTTAGGAGTGGAACGAAGCCGGTGGTCTACATTAGTTCCATTCCCACCCTCCCACGTGAACACCCACATACTTTTTAAACCCCAGAGATAGATCTTCTCAGCCCGTAAACATTTGTTTACTGTCAGAGTCACTCTAGACAGAATTTTCCATATGCGTTTCTGTGAAGAACTCAGTTATTTAGGAACCATCACAGTAAACAGAATTAGTGCTTGCGAACCCTCAGGGACATTGCTCTGGCTGTCATTTTTCTTATAAAATGCCAGCCTTCAGCTATTCTAAATGGCGTTTCTGCAGCCAGCTGTTTTAGGCAGCAATGATCATAAAATAAAGACGTCAGCGCTATGGGTGAAAGTACTCCTGACTCATGACACATTTTATTTTTATTCGCATTAGGCCAAATCCTACTCTTTAAAGTCTGCATATTTCTTATTTCATTTCTGGGCAAACCACGTAAATTTAATTGTTCTTTTCTCTGTTGGGCAGCAAGGGACGCAGAGACCGCCAGTCACTTTCATTCCCAGACACTTGGGGCAGCCAGAACTATAGGTGGCGGTTCACGAAAACCGCATTCTCCCTTTGGAGAGGGTCCTGAGACGCACTGCTCCTGAATTTTCTGTGCTAACGGAGGAAAAGGAAAGCCAATCCCCCAAACGATGTTTGAGTCAACCTCCCTTCCCATGATGTTTTCGGCCAGAGGCACTTAAAAACAGCCAAACTGCCTGTGAAGGTTCCCCAAGCTCTTCAGGCCCCGCCCACCACCAAGTCGTCAGGCCCCTCCCACCACCAAGTCGTCAGGCCCCTCCCACCACCAAGTCGTCAGGCCCCTCCCCCCCGTGCTGGGAGGATGCCCACCAGATTAAGGAATCAGAAGGCGAGCAGTGTCCTTTTTCTAGAACGCTCACTGCCTGCCAAGCATTCCTGCAGGACGTGGGGCCCGATGGGAGCCACACCAGGGCTCTGCGATGGCAGGGCGGTCATCCCCGCTTCAGAAATGAGGAACGTGGGGCTGCAGGGCCCCGAGAGCAAGGGCTGAGCCAGGACCCGAATCCCCGTGTACCTGACCCCATCATGCCCCTTGGCTCCCGGGTCCCCGCCTAAGCCACCTCAAGGAGGGGAGTCAGTTACTCTGATAACGGTGTAAATGAGGGAGGGAACCACAAAGTAAATGACAGGCCAAACACTCATTTTGTGTTTTTATTTTCCTCTGCTTTCAGATTTTCTAGAAACTTCACTGCTAGCCATAAAATAATTACTGATGAATGGGCCTGAACTTCACTCACGTAGCAGATGTGCACATGTATGTACACACACACACCCTTCATTCTTTTTCATAAATAAAAGCTGATTTAAGTGCTGTTACTGAATATATTGAGTACCAAAAAGAGCATTTTAAAAAGTCCTTGCCACATCCTGAAATTATGCCTAAAAATACCTGATTGTTCTTCCCCCTCCTGTTCACAAATACGGCCACCACACTAGGTGCGTAACAAGGGTGTCTGGGCGAGGAGAAGCAAAATGAACAATCAATATGCAGCAATCTATGTCTCCATAGGGTTTCAGCCCGATGGGGATGCAGGGAAGACCAACCTTGCCTGACAGAGAAGATCAGCAGTGACACAAAACCAGTCTCACCATTTTTACAATCTGGGGAGGAGCGAGGCTTTACTGCTCCCCCAGGAGCTGGTGTAAATGTTGGGATTCAAGCAGAACTTCACGTGTCCCTTTCCCTTCCAGGCTCAGCCTTTGGGCTTGTAAATGCTGCGGATCTGGCCTTAGTCCTGCTCGCTGCTGGTCCCTGTGGGTTCCCAGAACTGGACTTGTCAGAATGCCCCGTGACTCAGTCGTGATATTATAGAGCCACTGAAATAAACCTCTTGACTTGCGTAGGAAGTCACTGAGAGTGGACTAAGAAGGCGGGTCGTTTTAGAGGAACTCCTATATGGGGAGCTGCTTTGTTTCCTCCAGCTCTTGGGAAAAATGAGTCCATATTTCACGGATGAAGGTCCAGGAGGCAGGCTGAGGGCAAGGGAAGCAGTAGGCAGCAGAACAGGTAGGACGGGCAGATGTAAATCAAGCCTGGGACCTAGAAAGGGGTCTTGCATCATGTTTATGAGGGATGTCAGTGCACTTTTCTGCATTTCTTTGAAGAGGGATCAAAATCTCCTAAAGCAAGTTGGATGCTTTCCCAGAAGTGCAGAATCTCTTTAAGACCCCAACTCAGCATGTCAATGCCATTCAAACAATGGTTTATCACCTGTACGAATTATGCTGAATGGGTAGTTAACAATGTGATAGATCTCTCTCCACTGAATTAATTTTGTCAAAGCAAGCCTTAATGACCAGCTCAATTGGGATAATTTTACCTGCTAAGAATGTAAATGTTTTTAACGACCAAGCCAAACAGTTTTACCTGCCTGCTCTTCTGTTTTGCTTAAAATGACAAATTAGCCCAAACTTTGCAGAATATAAAGTCATGATCTCAAGAAATGAATGATTCATTCACAAAAAGTCTCAAAATTATCTAAAAAAGTGAACTGAAAGTTCCCTCAGGACCAACTCATTGTTAGCATTTGCTGATAAGCAGCAGCATTTGAGGGTGGACCCAACAGGACAGGAAGTTGCATATTAACTCCTGTCACCATGGCAATGTGGGTGTTTGTATGAGGTGGTGGTTACATGCAACCGTTTTAATGGAAATGCAATGAGTTGGGCACATTTTCTTTCTGTTGAAAAGTAACAGAGTCAAGACAATAACGAGGCAGAAAAGTGCTCAGAATACACCCACAGACCAGCAGAGCCCTTCCTGTACTGTAGGAGGCCCAGAGCAAGCCCGTCCCCTCGTCCAATAAATGGTCTAGATGGCAGTTTTCATACATTTTTTTTTACCATGACTCATAGCAGTAAATAATTTTTATATGGCAATCTGGTATAGTTGTCTGCCTACCAATGATGTACCTATGCATGTATACAAGAGCTGTCTGGAAAAAATCCTACTTTTCATAATAAATGTCTCTATTTTTCATAATAGATGGCCAGATACTCTCCGGACAGCCCTCATATACTCTTATGTATGTATCCATCTAGCATCCATCATGTACTCATCTGTCCATCCATCCACCCATCCATCCATCTATCCATTCATCTGTATACATATATAAGAAGCAAATGCTGGTTGTAATTTACTAAACTGATTTCATCATTTATAATTTGGGAATCAAACTCAGGTATTTCTCACTACAAAGTCTTCGGTCTTCCTAGAATATCACGATGCCCTCTCCTTTCCACTCTCTCTTTGCCAAAAACCACGTGAAATGTTTTGGTGGACTTTCTGGAGATTATGCTTTCGAAGTCCCTTCAAACACATGAAACGTGTCGCTCAGGTCAAACCAGCTTTGGAACACCCAGAGCTGGCTCCTTCTTTTGAGGGGTGATGCCTCTCCAGGCTCTGCCTGCTTCTGGTTGCTCTCAAGTGCATTGTGAACCCAGAGTTCATAATTGTTATCGGAGGGAAGATGATTTTGCTATAAGCTACTCTGTCATTAACCTCTGGGAGCCTCTCGAAGAGGAAAGGGGGTGTCTCAAGGAGAGAGGGCGTCATGGACACACGTTGTTTAAATTATGGGCGAGGCAAGCTGAAAAAACCTGCCCATCATTTATGAGCTACCAGAAGAGGCCAGCAAAACTCTCTCCAGTTGATGATAATACGGTTCTTAGCAAACAGGGAGAAGGGTGGTTTTTCCAGACTCCCTTGACCTTGAAGCCTGAATGAAATGCTCTTGCTGCTCATGTTACAAGCCTTGCTTTGGCCTCTGCCTGAGTTTGCAATCCATATGGACATTGTAAGATTTCTCTCCTTTTCTCCATAAATCTGGAAACAATTAGGGGACTATGAAGTAACAAAAATTTTAAGAATATAAAGACAAAATAATCAAACCACCAAGGACAACCATCATGGGAAGAAATGGCAGTTAATTCAGACTCAAGTATACAGCTGTTTACCTATTAATAGATAAAACAAGTCTCAGGCGTGACTTCTTTCCCTGTCCCACGCCTGAGCTCATAGCATGATATCAAAATGGCTTCAAATTTTAAAAAATAGATTTTTTCAACATAAATTCATTATTTTTCATCATAAAAACATAAATAGGTACATGGAATTTACCAAAAAAAAGTGGATAATTGCACATACAACTTTTAAGTCCTATGCAAAATTGTTTCATAATACTTTGTAATAATAGGAAGCAAACAAAATGTTTTAAATAAAAATGCTTTGGGTTAGTTTAGGCATTGGCCTCAGGTGACTGGAATTTATTAGATTCACTGGGGCAGGGAACGGCTCCCAAGCGATAAGGAGCGCTCGGGCAACCCAAAGACTGGCTGTGCAGAGTGAGAATTTACGTCCAAGGAAACGACGAGCACGGGAAAGAAGAAAAGTAGGACAATAGGACGAGCACAAAAAGCAGGACAAGCAGTGACACATATCGGGAGACCTAAATACGTCTGAAGTTCCCACTGAAGGAAAGGATGCGAGCAAGCAAGGGGTGGAGAGTGAAATGGAGGTACGCTAGGAATAGACGGTCCCCTCACAATAAGCACACGGCCCAGAAAGCTCACTGAAGGGGTGCTGCTTCTGTGCAATGGGGCGCAGGGTTGTCTAAAATCTGACTGGACCCTGACAACATAAAGGAGCCCCCTATGACCCTGGGCACGAAGTCCCACAGGAGAGGGTTGACTTGTCCCACTGGGAGGAACACTTCCTCACTGGGCTGCCATTTTGTAGGGGAGAAGGTATTTCAAGATTTCTGGGGTAGGGAAATGAACCCCACCTTCACCAGGGCCCAGAGGTATGGACCTGAGGGGCTCCACGGAGAAGCTTCAAGAATATGCACATTCACCTGGATGTACAGGTACGTAACTACATTTTTATGTTTTTCTGGGATGAGGGCATGTAGCTCTCACCTGATACTTAAAAAGTTGATTCCAGAAATAGTAAATCAATGATAGGGAAATTTTTAAATGAAAAATGTCACCTAATTATGTTCAGGGGTTTTGTTTGTTTGTTTGGTTGGTTTTATTTGTTTGTTTTTATTTGTTTGTTGTTTGTTTGTTGTTTACATTTCCTAGAGCAGAGGTATCCAACCTTTGGGCTTCCCTGAACCACAATGGAAGAAGAAGAATTGTCTTGGGCCACACATAACATACACTCACACTAATGACAGCTGATGGGCTAAAAAAAAAAGGTCCATGCATAATTTTCATCATGTTTTAAGAAAGTTTATGAACTTGAGGTTGGGCCACATTCAGAGCCGTCCTGGGCCGCACACAGCCCGTGGGCCACAGGGTGGACAAGCTTGCAGGTGCTATGAGAATGTTAGGTTAGGGGTCCCCTCCAGGTGACCTGTTTTTGTTTTTGTTTTGTTTTGTTGCAGTGCTTATTATCAAGAAGCATAAATAAGCATAATTGCACATTTTCCTCACCGCTTACATGAGCTATGTAAGGGTGGGACTGGTAACTGTCTTGGTCACCGTCGTCTGTGTCTTCCGGTCCAGCACACTGCTTGGCACCAGGAAGCACACAGTGACTACCAGTTCAGAGACTCCATGCTGTAATTACAGCAGGTCCAAGGGCGTACTCTCCCTTTTTGTAAATACCATACTGCCTTTCTACAAGGCTAAAAGATCTATCATTTCTAAGGGGTAGATCCACCACCAAATTGTTGGACCCCTCCCTTCCCAGTGAACTGCCTTCCATTATTCACAATGCCAAAGCAGGCTACAGTGTGCTTGTTAAATCCCATTTTTTATGGGTCGTTTCCTTACATACACTCCCAGGAATGGGTCACTGGTCCACAGGAAGAGGTGTCGCAAAGGCTAATGAATTATGCTGCCCGAGAGCTTAGCAAAGGCCAGCACCTCATCACCACGCCTCCCAGCAGTGAATGGGGACACTGATTTTTATCACAACTTCAGCGTTACTATTGTTGTTTTCAAAATGTTGCTCATGTCATACAATTGAAATGTGCTTTTCTTGGACAGCTGATAAAGCTAAAGAGAATTTAAAAGTCCTATTTGGGGGCTCTGCTTCATGTCCACTTCAAATCAAAACTTTTCATAAACAGAGAAAGGTAGCTGAGCCCCTAAATATACATGGTATCTTCCGGAAGAACAAGGAGAAAAATGCGTCTTCCCTCTTTTTTGTTTTAAATTAATCATGAAGCCAGGCCCGTAACTTACCAAAATGCTCTTTTCTTCGGCAGCTGAGGTGCGTGGGGAGACCCCAGCCAAGAGCCGTTGCCAGCACAGGGGCGAGACCCAAGCATGCAGTGTGCCCCGTGGGGGTGATGAGTGGCTGTCCGTGGGGCTCCCTGTGGGCCTGAGCTAGACGCCATGCAGGGAGCGCCACGGGGGGCCCCCCTTTCTGCATACTGGTCCCTTCAGGGAGAGTAGCAAGCTGCCTGCTGACGGGCCTGAGCCAGCAATGTGATCACTGTGACGTTAACCATGGTTTCACACAGATCTGGCAAAGCCCACTGACCACGCAAGATGGCATCCAAATTAATCTCAGGCTGCGTGAAGGACCAGCACAGGAGGCAAAGCAAACCACAGGAGCTGAAGAATCCCATTCTGGAATTTTCAAGAGAGCACAGAGTACTGTTTTTTAAAGGGGTAGTTTTAAGTACTTAAGATCCTTGAAGCAATCCCTTTGGACCCTGAGCTTCCATGAAGGGTGTCTGCTGTGCGTCCTCTGTCCGTCCACGAGTTGGCTCTCTTCACAGCCGCTGGGGCCCACTGCCACCCTCACACCACCGCTGGTCCCTCCGGTCCGGGATGCTCAAGGACGGCGGCCACGTCTGGAGTCCACTACACCTCTGCCTCCTACTCCCAGCCCACATTCTGTCCCCAGCTAAGCCAAATGGTGCTCATGGGGACACACACCACGTGCCAGTGCCTGTTTGGCTACAAGTCACGCTGTGATAACAGATCCCTGGGTTTCAGCCCTCTGTCGCCTGGGCCAGGGACCAACCTTCTAGGCCTGCTCCCACCCCCCCCACCCCCCCAGAACATGCAGAGGCGGAAGCAGCCACAGAGTCTGCACATGCTGGAGTCTAGATGACAGGAGATGATGGAAGATAGTCAGTGGCCATACCAAGGGGAGCCCCAGAGCGGAGCTCACCAGAGTCGGACCTGGTTCTACCAACGCACCTGCCATGGCCCCTGGGCCAGGGGGACACTTCAACTCCAGCCTCTGCGTCCTCACTGCCAAATGACAGAGATGATGCGATGATGTGAAACATCTCCCCCAGCTGTGACAATCTGGGATCCTATATACAAGCCACTCAAATATGTTTTTATCACATTATCCCCTTGGTATGTAGTGCAACAGGCACAGAGTAAGCACTCAGCTGTTGCACAGACAAAATTAACTGGAAGTCCAAATCACAGTGAAAACACTCCAAAAGCGTGTCATCATGGAGCTAGAGCTCATGTATGCACGTGTGTGCATTCGGAACACACCACCACCAATTACAGGCTCAGGCCTCAGCACCCGTAGGTTATCCATGCACATCTACGTGACAACTGTTTACCTCCCATTTCCTTCTGACCTCCCCCCACAAAAGCCATGCACTTCTAATTCCAACACTGCCCACCTTAGGGGTCGGCTGGAGGGGTCCCTGACTGGCTACTGTGTGCAAGTATCAGCCCCGTTTTCCCAGTCTCAGGCTTGCTGGTGAAACATACAGACATTATCTCACACACAACGCACCCGAACAGGTCATGCTCTGCCTGTAGGAAAAATGGACTAAGAGTCGGACTTCCAAGTTGAAGTTCTGGGGAAAATATCTAGCAGCAGCAGGCGTGGGAGATTGGCAGGCACTTGTCCTAGACAATTCGGCAAATGGGGCGGGGGTGGGGTAAGGCCTTTGTAAACATCCTCCAATGGGAACAAATCCATGTGAAGTCGGGCTTCTCAAGAGCAGAGGAGGAGAGAGATGATGATGACGATGACAATGGTGACAGCAGGAGCTAACGAGCATCAGTACAGGGAGATTATTAGCTACCGTTGCTCTGATGCTTACTATACACATGATGTCTTGTATCTCATACATTATCTCACTTAATTCTAATTTAAAAATCCCAATGAAGTAGGTATCATTGTGACAACCCCCCCCTCAGTGTTAAAAGGAAACTGAGGCAGGTCAGTGACTTGCTCAAAGGAGTCCCCAAGCTAGAACACGACAGTGGGGTTCTAGAGCACAGAGCATGGATGCAGTCAGCTCATAATCAAAGGCTGAGTCGTGACCTGCGGGGGCAGGCGCGGGGAGCAGTCAACAGCTAGGAGTCGGGCTCAGCTAGGTCAGTGCTCTGACCTCTGGCCTCTCCTGGGAGAGGCCAGCCTCCAGCTGTAGGCAACGGCCAAACAATTGTTTGCAGCTTCGCAGGAAGCTGCTTGAAAGGGTCACTGAAAAATGATCTTCCTAAGTCAAGCCGTACCAACATTTTCATTTCCTTTCATGCAATGCCATGTTTAAAGGCACGAGGGGGGCCAGTGTATGAAGCCTGGGAAACAGGCCCGTGTGACTTAGGTTCAGCAAAATAAAAGCCAAGAGCCTGGCCAGGCAGCGTGCGGCCTTCTCAGAGCGAGGCCCTGCTCTCGGTACCCGGTGGATGTTTGACAAAAACATCCATCAAAACTAAACACTCTTTCAGAGGAAGGTCCCGGGACCAGACGTTACAGCACACTAAATCATCTTCTCAGGGCTCTACGGTTTTTTAAAAACAAGAAACGGGTAGAAAGACTTAAGATTACTAACTGTGGGGTTTATAGTTTATTTTTTAAATAAATGACAAATCACTGCCGCTTGTCTGGGAAATGGTTTTCTGTGGTGTTAGCAGAGAAGGGAAATTCAGAGACCTGACTCCCCAAGTGTCCCCTACCTCCACCCCCACCTATTGCACTTGCATTAAGACCAACTGTTTGAAGAGGTAAAACCTGGAGCCCCACTGATCTACATATTGGGGTTCCGGGGCGAGTCTACTGAGCATTCACCTCTCCCCAGAAAGTGTGTTTTGATGGTGAACAAGGCAGATGAAACACGGAGGTCCTGAAACCCAACAAGGACCCCTGGGACAAGGAAGCAGAGAAAATGCTACAAAACAGAGCACGAAAAGGAGAATGTCCCCCTCCTCACAATGTGAAAATGGAACCCAGGGGGTTTAGGGAGAAGGAACCACAGAGGGCAGTTTGGCTGGGGGAGAAAGGGGCCCAGGCCTCCAAGGGAGGTCCTCTGCCAGGCCCAACACCCGGAGGAGTGGCCGGGAGGGGACCGCGGCTCCCCAATGAGAACCTCCCCACAGCTGGCCCGTCTGCAGAACCCCACAAAGCCTTGGCTCGCGCAGAAGTGCACAGGCCCCCCACCCTGACCAGAAACATGCAAGTCAGGCAAGGGCTGCTGATTTTAAAGCGCTGAGGTCATTGTAACAACACCCAGAACTGGGGCGGGGAAAGCACGAGGAGCCTTTTTGTCCAGGAGGCCCCAAAGCACTGCCGCTCCTCTTCAGTATTTCGTATTATGTAGTTTTGCATAAACTGATTGTTTTACTGGTCAGATTTAACCTGCAGTCGTACCTGTGAAGGAAATGACCCCTTCAGAATGGCTTCCATCCTACAGGAGAAAGTCACGTGCAGGTCCCCGCTGTTGGGACTGTCTGTCTAGTGCCCGGTCTCCCCGGGATCTCAGGAGTTCATAACTGCAAAGCCCAAAGGCATGTGGCCGTCTGCAGCCCGGTGGCAGTCTGGGTGCAAGGCCCAAAGGCATGTGGCCGTCTGCAGCGCGGCGGCAGTCTGGGTGCAAGGCCCAAAGGCGTGTGGCCGTCTGCAGCCCGGCGGCAGTCTGGGTGCAAGGCCCAAAGGCATGTGGCCGTCTGCAGCCCGACGGCAAAGACAACCAACGGGGCATGAAGCGGGCAGAATGCGCGTCTAACGGGGCCTTTCGCGCTGGCTCTCCCTATTAAATTAAGTAAGACTGTTTTCCTAATGGGAGGAAGCAGCAGGCAAACGAGAGATAAAGACTGGGTTCTTACGAATAGAATGATGATGTTTACGTCTTTTCTTTTGGTGCCAAAAAAAGGGGGCAGGGGCTTATGGGACCACAAAAGCAAAAATCTGACTCCTCACAGGTTCTGTCTGAAAACGGTCAACAGTAGTGACGGTAATAAATGGCATCCTCAGAGAGCTGCTTGGACTTAAGACAGGAGGAGCACATGAGTCGCCTGGGGTCTTGTCAGCACGCAGACTGACGCAGGGGGCCTGCGTTTCCCACAAGCGTCCGCAGCCGCGGGCCTGCAGGCCACACTTTGGGCAGCAAAGCTCTACAGTTTGCCAAGAACTCTCCTTGGGGGTTCTCCGACTTGTACAGGTGGATGACAAGTCATGCGCTCTCAAAGACAGTGCAGTGCCGGGTAATACACATGCGTCCCTCAAAAGACAAACAGCGACCACGCTCATGTCGACTGGTCGCTTCCAGGCTTTTCTGGAAATGTTCGCTACCTGTGTGGCACCCAGAAAGCTCAACAAAGGCCTGCAGTGTGAGTGAATGAGTGAATGCACGAACGGAAGAAGGGAGGAGAGAACGGAGCTCACCTGGCTCCCAGCTGGACCCTGTGCCCATGCAGACCATCTTCTGAAGCTTTCCACGGGTCTTGTGTGGAAATAGGGGAGCACCACAAAGCCACCGTCACACTCGGTGAGGAGGGGGGAGATGCAGGAGGAAGAGGAGGAAGGAGGAGAACGTGGGCAGCAGCTAACTTGTGGGGACCACTCAGCGCCAGACATAGCACTAAGTCTTTTAGGTCAAGTGTCTACTTAATCCCCTCTGTAGATTGGGGATTACAGACACTCCCACGCTACTGTCTAACAAGCCGAAGCACAGCGAGGATTAGTAACCCGAAATAACCGCGGCAGCAGGAGGCAGGCTCCAGACCCCGGCGGTCCGAGCCCCACGCGATACGCCCCCCTCCAAGGCAGCCTCCTTCCCCGTGGCTCCCACCAGCAGTGACCACCTCCAAATTGGCTTTCCCGAGCGGCCTCCCCAAACCTGCTGCAACACAGCTCTGCAGACCTTGTCGGTATTTCTGCTGCCTGTGCTTTTACGACACCGAGACACCTTACCACACGGACTCCATGTGTTCACCAGTTCTGTCCGATGCTTTTTTATTGGAAAGTGAAACAAAACTGTAGCAAATACTGAGAAAACTGTTTTTGGAGAAGGAACTTTTTAAGTGCCATGACCCTACAAAGAATCTAGTATGTTCTAATGGCTGAGGGTGTATTAAGAATTAATGCATGTAATTAAGAATTAATAGAACCTGAGTGCTGTGGCTTTAGAACCTTTCTGCTACACCGATGCAATGGGTTCTCAGGTCGCCTCTTTGAGGTCAGTCCCTCCCTGTTTTGTCTGTGATGGAAAGTAGGCTGATGGGACCTTACATTCGGAGCCAGACCCCAGACCCCTCGCTCCCCTCACATCACGGCTTGATGCTTAAAAACTTCTCCTGCTTTTGTGCCAACCAGCAGTCCGACCACTCATCCAAACATCGTGAATTCTACGTACAACGCCGCTCGGACGTTTTCGTCTCGACCACCGTCTTCTACGTTAGTGCGATAAAGTCTCACAGCCAGAGCCACATGCTGAGGAAGAGTCCCCAGCTACCCAAGGGAGCCGCACGGTATGAGCTGGGGGGCCCGTGGGTGGCATTTGGGAGCCTGGCATCCTCGGAACCTGCCCCGCTGGCTTTTCAGAGTCCACCCCCACCTCGCACACAGAATTTGACCCCACAACCAGCCGAGGGTCCCAGCTCCGTGCTTAACTTGAACCTAGAAGGCTGAGTCACACCGATCTCTCTTCCAGGGCACAGTGAAGACATTCACGTGAGGTGGGGACAGAGCTTCCCCGTCCTCAGAAGTCACCTAAGAAGGGTCTAAGCTCACGAACTTCACTGTGAATTAGGAAAAACATTCATTTTGGAATGAAAGCATGGAGGTCAATTCCTCACTCGCCACTGAGTTCATTTCCCTTGGGCAAGTTACGTGACCTCACTGGGTCTCAGTTCTATCATCTGATAGCCCAGCTAATTCCCCCCACAAGCAGACATGGGGTTAGAGGCTGGCCCGGGGTCAGGCATGCAGGTGGCGCCCAGGCTGCGGGGTCTCGAGGCACAGAGGGCCCGCCCAGGGCACGGCCACAGCGGGGCAGGGCTCTGCCTTCACACAAGCCTGAAGAAGCCAACACAAGGTCTGCAAGTGTTAACAGCATCCGAGCAACGAGGGAGCCTGGGTGATAATTCTGCTTGGTTCTCTGCTGTTACGAACAGAAAACAACAGACCAACTTTACAGTAAGAGCTGTCTCTGGTGACAGGGCGTTGACGTTTTCTGGCATGTGGCACTCCGCTCGTCTCCGTTTGTGAATGTGGGGGTCAGAAGATCAAAATATTTACCTTTTCCAGGGCCTCTCTGTCAAGTAGTTCTTGCACAGCTAGAAGCTTGATGCTGTAAAAAAAAAAAATTAAAACCACACTTGAACAAAGCCATTCATGTCACCAGGCGTCACGCAAGTCACAAGAACAAGTCTGACATTTCAGCCTGCATGTCTGCGTCACCTCCCATCTTAAGATGACCTGGGGTTCGAGTGGGAATGACGGTTTCTGAACTATTAAAAAATATTTCTAAATTGCCAAAGTGATTTTACTGACTTCAGCCAGCCAATCCCACCTCTGGGCATGTACCCCAAAGAGTTGAAGACTGGACTCGAACAGATACATGCACGTTCCTAGC
This sequence comes from Lyroderma lyra, assembly GCA_004026885.1. Taxonomy (NCBI): domain Eukaryota; kingdom Metazoa; phylum Chordata; class Mammalia; order Chiroptera; family Megadermatidae; genus Lyroderma; species Lyroderma lyra. The sequence continues at coordinate 3,144 of PVJL010001131.1, read as the reverse complement.
AGCACTTAATAGCGCAAAGGTGGGAACAACTAACATGTCCACCAGCGGACGAGTGGATAAACAAAAGGGGGTACATACACACAAGGGAATATTATTCAGCCTTAAAAAGAAGGGAATTCCACCATGTGCTACAACATGCGTGAACCCTGAGGAGATTATGAAATGCAAGAAGCTAAATGAAATAAGCCAGATGCAAAAGGGCAAACTAGGTATGAGTCTACGTCTACGAGGTACCCAGGGCAGCCAAATTCACAGAGACAGAAAGCCGCATGGTGGTGCCCAGGCCCTGGGGGAGGGAGGAATGGGGAGCTGGTGTCTAATGGGTACAGAGTTTCAGTTTGGGATGCTGGCAGCCTTCTGGAAATGGATGTGGTGACGGGCACACGACAACATGAAGCTACTTGGTGCCACTGAATTGTACACTTAGAAGTAGTTCAAGCTAGAGTACGTTTTATGTTATGTGCATTGCACCACTCACACACAAATCCTAAAAGTAACTGAGAGCTGCTCCACATAAGGACTCTGAATAAATTCTGAGGAACAGAAAGAAGAAAACAGCTGCCCACGTTCATTCCGTATTAATCTTCCCCTGACGTCCCTTTGATGATAATAAGCAAGGAGCCAAAATGACTGCTGACAAGGAGGGCCTGTGCAGCACATCCACCGGGTCCTACTGTGTGCAGGTGGCCTAGGGCACACAGCGACGGGGACCTGCTCCTTGCCCCCGAGGAGCTCACAGCCGCCTAGAGTCAGACCCGAATGTGCGGCGTGCCAAGTGGGCCGGCCGAGGCTGGGAGGGGAGCCCGGTAGAGGTCAGAGAGGGCTTCCTGGAGGAGAAACCAAGCTAGCCTTGCCGGGGGGCGGGGCCGGGGACAAAGGTAACTCACAGAGGGACAGCATGGGCGAAGGCACCAAATGGGAGAGAGAGGGTAGGGGTGGACACAGTTTCCAGCCAGCGACCGTGATGAGAGAACTCGGAAGTGGGGGAGGTGTTTTCCCTTTGCGACAAGTGGTTTCTGAGGTGCTGGTGGACACCATGAGCAGGCAGCCCAGGCAGGGCTCCCGGGCGTCCGCAGGAAGCCGGGGAGTTCAGCAGGGTTGTTTAGGGACCGGGTCAGCTGCTGATGGCGTCCCCATGCTCTTTCTTTACCTAGCTAATCTGCTTATGGTTGCTGGTCACTGCGCCCGTTACCAACCTGCACGGGCTCCCTGAGCAGAAATGGGCCTCACCTGTGCCACATACCTCCCTCAGAAGGGGTCGTGCCCATGATAAGGGACGCCTCACTTTACAGAATCCGTAGTAATCCCTCCGCACAGCCCAGCAAGCACTGTCTGACCCAGTGCAACGATTTATACTTAAAAGCAGCTCCAGGAAGTGCAACAGAAGTTGTAAAGGCTTCCAAGAAGCCACCACCACCACCACCAGCCACTCAGCAAACATCGGCACTCATGGACAGGACTCTGGGCGTCCCCTCTGTGCCAATCACACTGACTTTCCTCTGTCACTGACGTTCCTGCATTTGTTGTTTCTCTGGCTTGGAAGGGTCTTCCCTAAGATCTTGATGACATTGACACCAACTCACCGTGTCATTCCAGATAGAATGCAAGTGCTGGCTCCTCCAAGCAGAGTCCCTGGTTACCGTGTTTTATTTTGTTGTTGTTATTTTTTCAGTACACTTATTGGTATTTGAAAGCATTTATTTGTTGGAGCACTTTAGTCTGTTTCCTCTGAACCAGCATGAAAGTTCCTGGAGGGTGGGGGCTCCAGGACCTCCCCTCCCACAAACATTTGCAGTGTCTAACAGACACGTGGGAGGCACTCAAGGACTATTTACCGCCCTGCTGGCCGAGCCCAGAGGCCCGCAGCCCAGTCATGCGACAGCTCACCCCTTCCAGACTGAATCGGTAAAGTCAATGGCAAAGCCTCAGTTTCTCCATCTGAAAACAGAATGTGTCAGATGTGACGACTGTGTGTGTCGTTCTCCTGTGGTGAAAGGTGCCACGTGCATTTGTGTAAATGCCTGCTGGAATGGGATGTGTCTGGGGACGGGGCACAGCTACTGGCCACTCGGCACACGCTGACTCCCGACGCGCGAGTCTAGATTCCAGGTTGCCAAGCTGGACAGCAATCTACAAGCTAAGGTGTTTCCAGGGGTTTCCAGAGCTTCAAATGCTTCGGAGGTAACCACTGGAAACATTTCTGTGTTTTACATAGTCTCTTGTTCCTGCCCCTCTCTGTGATCAAAAAGGCCAACTGAGCATCAGATAGCAACAGGTTAGAGCAAAGGTTACACACGGTCAAGACGTCAGCTCCTTCCCTCCCTATGTGTGATGTGAAGACACTACAGACCACGAGCTGAAGACCAGCAGCTTCAGGCTGCGAATGAAAGGACGCGAGAACAAGTTCGGCTGGCCCTTACTCAGGTCGGAACCTCGGGGACCCCGCTCTCCGCCCTGATCACTGTACTCCCTCGTGCCCGGAGACGGCCGGTGCCTAACGCCCGCCTTGCTACCCGCCCACGCTCTCCACCTCCTTCCAGGGAGCATTCCCCCTTCTAACACAGCCCGGGGCGCCGCCACCCACTGTGCAAGCTGGCACGTGACAGAACGTCCGCTCTGCAACCAGCACCCAACAGTGCTCACCGGCGGGGTCAGGAGAAAATCGAGACGTTCTTATACTGCCCAGACCGAGCGCCACGAGGTGAGATCGCTCGCGGGGCAGGCGGGGCAACCATGGAGGGAAGGTGGGAAGACGCTCAAATCCAAGGAGCTCGCGCTTCCAAGTGGGAAGCAGCGCGCCAGCGGGAAGCAGCGCGCCAGCGGGAAGCAGCGCGCCAGCGGGAAGCACGCGCGTCAGTAGGAAGCTCCGCGCCGGCAGCTCCGGTCCCGGATTTCCGCGGGAGGCGTGTGTCCCGCCCCCACTTTGGGGGGCAGTCTCCTGGGCTATTGACACGTCTCCTGTTACGTAACTGTCCCAACGGTATTTCTCACCTGATGAGAAACTCTTCGAGTTCCAAGTGTTTTATGTCAGTATATACGGTGCCAGGTTCTCCCAGCACATCGGTGACCCCCGGGAGGAGAGGTCACACGTGCGGGAGCAACAACCCGTCTACCAAATCCTCCCCAGGAAGGGACGCCCATTCT